>JAGDYQ010000002.1:4512606-4629838 GCA_021962125.1 Bulinus truncatus | reverse complement strand
ACACTTGTAAGGGTTTCGTGTAATATTATGATGTTGGGGGTCTGACTGCAGTTGCAGTTAGACTGAATGTGGAGGCGCTGTTGTGGTAGCGTGTCACTGATTCTGCACACAAGCAATTCTCAAATGAACGTTCAACACAGTGTTGCTGATTCTTCGTTTATTAACAAACACAGACTTAAAAATATTATGTTAAACTTTGGATGAAGGCACGTAATACAGGCACATCTTAGAAAGGTCAAATAATATACGACTTGCTATATGAAAGCAAAAATATTAACTTCTTTTAAAGTTAGACAAAAATACGTCCTAAACGTTCATGATCTAAAGAGCAACTCACTCAATCTTTTAAGCTTGTTTCTAAGCAAAATCTTAAATGACGTCAAACTAGAAAAAACTACGTCACATAACTATAAAAATTCATACTCTCTAGAGTTACTTAAAAAGTGTGATTAACACACATGCACAAACTAAATCAATTAATATATATTTAAATCAACCTTAACTCCTCGACAACACTGAAGTCTGTAGTAGCTACAGCCATGGAATTTACTGCACAATTGTTTCTATACACATGAGTCTTAGGTGAAAACATTTTATTTCATATGTCAGGTCGATACATTTTATTATCATTTCATTATTTTGTTTTAGAATCTAGAACTTATTTTAGACAAATTTAATACGAAAATTCGGATGTCATTGTCAGTGGCTTTAGATTTAAATATATATATATATATATATATATATATATATATATATATATATATATATATATGTTGTATCATTGATTAGGGGCCGTCCATAAAGTACGTCACGCTATTTTTGACGATTTTTGACCCCCCCTCCTCCTTGTCACAAATCTCGGGACCCCCCCCTAAAGTACGTCACACTTTCGAATTTTTTTTTAAACTACCAACTAATTAAAATTTAATCGAAAACTTAAATCGCACTTCACTATTAAACTGCCTTAAAATATAAATATTAAAAGAACTATCAGATTATTAAATGACTTTAATAGTAGAATAACTAATTGTCAACAGTTGTGTCAGTTATTGTTTGAAACAGTAACTCAATCCATTGAATTTGAAAAAAAAATTGCAAAAATTAGACTTGACAATTTATTTCAATTTATTTTATACATCATTTCTCTGCTAACTATTCATTTACAATGGGTGAGGTCAACTTTGAGATAATCTTTCGATTATGCATTCTATTGACACAGGATAAGAAGTAGATTAGCGAGACTTGACCTCAACCAGTGATTAAATAATAAAAATGGAAACAAAACAATGCGGCTAAAAAAGGACTAGATTGACAAATTATGTGAGCAGCTCTGGTGCTATATTGAATATGTTTATAGTGGGCCTGTGAATTATATTTTATTTAAAAAAATATTCACTAGACATCATCCATCCATGGTGAAGTGAAGTGTTCATCCATAGTTACGACTGACATAAATATTTCCCCATCATCGTTTCCTTGAAGGATAGTTGCAGACAGATCATCTAGACACTCAACATCCTCTGAATGTGCATTTTCCATTCTGCCAATAATTGCCATGAATTCTCTTTGCATTCTAGCAGCGATTCTCAAAGGACCGATGCATTTTATCTGAGTTGATTCTGGAAAATTTGTGGCTGGCACATTCTCCTAGTGGACGGGTGGTCGAGTGGTGTAGATCGCTTGGCTGTCGACCGGAGGGTCCCGGGTTCGAATCTCAGTGAGAACCTTAGGACTTTTTCAGGTCCTGGTGAAAGTCCCCAAGTCCACCCAGCTTTAAATGGATCTGACTTTATGTTGGGGGAGTAAAGGCGGCTGGGCACAATCCCTTCATATGCCTAGGTTATAGAAACAGATAAATTCTACACTTCATCTGCCCCGATGGCCCTTTAGGGCTAAGGGAACTTTACTTGTTTACATTCTCCTGGGCCCAGTGGCGCAACCAGCAAAAATTGCTGGGGGGGGGGGGGCTTACATATTGAAAAAAGTCAGTTTGACAGTCTTTTTAGTAACTTTATATAGTAAAATATGTATGGATTATTTGGTCGGGGGGGGGCTCACCATCCCTTCCTTTCCCTGAGCCCCCCTCCAATTCCCACCATCCATTTCTTTTTCCACAAACCCCCTCCCTACCTCTTCCATCCACAGTTAAATAGGTGAAGGACATAAGCTTTTCACTCTTATAGTGTTACCATGTAGTATAGCTATATAGGTGGTAGTTTTATTCACAAATTCTGACAATAATGAACTGTTGCCATGGGCAATGGGATATGGCGTCTGATTCATGATCGTCCGAAACAACTTCATAAAACCAGTTTTGTTTTTTTTTGTTTTGTTTTTTTTATGTATATTTACACTATACCAACAAAAAGAATAAAATTTTGGAGTGGCATACAAAATAGAATGTACATCTACTGTACGGAATCTGTTTTAGTACTACAGAGCAATCAAAAGAAAAATAAGTTAATATTTATGGGTTTGAACATGTGGAGTCAAACCGTGTTGCGCCACTGCCTGCGCCCGAGCTCTGTGTTATCCTGCATGTTTATTCATAATTGTTTGTGAAACAAAGTATAAGTAACACACTTTGCAAAGTCGATCATGTATGGTGGTCTACAAAGATGGACAATAAAGATCATATGGTTGCACTTTAAAAACTCCAATTGATCTTGGCATAATGCCATCAAATTTTAGAGTTTGTGCCACAAACAATGAAGGAAATTTATGAGCATCTGCATCTGCTCTTTTTGAAGCTCTGAGTCCATCAGTTGTTTGATTGATTGGGATTGGATTTGGAGGAGGAAATAATCTCGAAGGTAAAATGTTGAAGGTAAAATGTTGTCGCAACATTTTATGTCCTGACATTTCACAATTTGTGTCAAACCATTCCTTATCCTTCGACATCAGTCCTGCTGCATCCAATTCAGATTTCTCAGAGTTGATATATTCTGCAACTGTTGAAAATCGGTAAACAAATACATGCGACCAGATTTCAGCTAAAGCTCCACCTGCAAACTTGAAGTTTGTTCTTTCAAAATCATCATTTATTCTTCTGCCCTGCGAATCAAAGTGACTGTCATAATGTTCATTTGACAATATGACACCAGACAGTTCTCTGCTAAATGGAGCCATTCGACGTTCCACGCGATTATAAGCACTTCTTCCTGGTGCACTGGTTGCAAGGAATAAGGCACCAAGATTATTTTAACAAAGTGATGGATTGCAACTTCAATTACTTTTTTGCATTATAATACAAATTCCTAATTTCTTGATCAGTGATATAATTATGCAGCAGACAACAAAGAAATAATAACACTTCCAGTAAGGCTACACATAAAACAAGGCTTCTCAACAGTATATTAGCGCTCCTAACTAGCATGAGACATTGTGAACAACACATTGAAAAGATATGCATTTCATGTTATTTTGACATAAAACTAATTCAAGTGTTTCACAAAATTTTTGAAAATTATTTTTAAAAGTATTAAGTTTTAGTAAAAAAAATACAAAAAGTAATTAGAAATAAGATAAAAAATATATAAAAAATGTGACGTCACACTTGGCCTGACCCCCTCCCCCCTGTCACAAACTGTCACACTTTCCCCCCTTGGAGCGTGACGTACTTTATGGACGGCCCCTTATGTTAAGTTACACTATCAATTTTGTATCATTGATTATGTTAAGTTACACTCTCAATGTTGTATCATTGATTATGTTAAGTTACAGTCTCAATGTTGTATCATTGATTATGTTTAGTTACAGTCTCATTGTTGTATCATTGATTATGTTAAATTACAGTCTCAATGTTGTATCATTGATTATGTTTAGTTACAGTCTCAATGTTGTATCATTGATTATGCTAAGTTATTGATGTAGCCTACCATAGTTACTGCTTAGATTCAGTTTTATTTATTTTTCCCTGCATTTTGTCTCATTTATTTATTACTGTCTATATTTTTTTACGGAGGTTGTTGTACTATGTCGGAGAAATCAATTATAATCAACTAGGAACTAGTTTAAGGGGGTCACTTTTTTTTATCTTTCCCCGAAGCTATTCTGAGACTTTTATGGTGACCAAGCTAATCCAATTATCCAGACTTTCTTGCCTGACCGACAGATAAATTTATACATTGTCTTTTGTCCACGATGCCCTACATTGTAATAATTGTATGCCAGTGTTAGCCATCTGTAATATCACGAGTTGTAAGCTAAACACATCAATACAATGTTTTCAGTGATCATTTTTTTTCCTACTCTCTGTTATATGGCGAGAGATTCAAAAGTTTAAAATTAAGTACATTTTGTTTCGTTAAAATACAGCACACATAAAATTGAAATGTCTAAAGCTCTGGTTTGGGGGACATGCCGCGATTGACATGATGTTTACATCCGGACGTTTCATCCATGCCATTACTGTTTATTTGTTCAGATTGAATTCATCCAGAAACAGACCATTAAAATCTCACTTAATTTTGTCTCCGGAGTATTGAACACAGAGACACACGCTAAGCTATGAACACTCGCCCGCACTACTGCGCCCACACACTGTTGAACACACACGGATTCGTTCGTTTCTTTTTTTACCCTTTAAGTTAAACATTTTATTTTTTGCCAGCCACCCATCTCTTTAGATGAATACATTTTTTTTTAAATTTCTTAATTAAATCAAATGTCAGGCTGTTATCTATGCAGACGTCATCATTTCATCGGGTCCATATGTAGCGAGTTACATTTGAAACGAACCAAAAACATTTCATTTGAAAAATGATTTACTTTTAGTGTGAAAATGTTTTTGACAATGCATTGTTATATTATAAGTTGATGTTAATAAATTGGTTTATGTTTGTTTAATTTTGGTTTAAATAAATTTTGAGCCAATTAATATTGTTTTTGATGTAGCATGTGAGCGCGTGTGAAGTTAATGTCAAGTGTAGCTATTACATTCAACATAGTGAAGCGGATATTATAAAGAATGTGTTTGTGTAGTATTTGAAGTCTTTTACAGAATACGTTTACTTGATGATAGCTATTCTATGAATGTTAAGGAGCCTAAAGAAACAAAAGTCGATACTTCAATTCTCAATTTAGTTTTAAATTTTAGATCGTAGTTTAAAAATATTGAAAGCAGGATTGGTTGAATCGTAGTTTAGTTTAGAGGTTTTAATATGAAGTTTTTTGACATTTTCCTAATAGTCAATCAATAAAACAATCAGTTAAAATGATTAGCATCAGAGAGGAGGTGTCATATGGCACCTAGATTTCCTTGGCAACGCCTTACATTACAGCTGGTTGTTTATAAAATAAATGGTTTTGCTGGGGACAGCCAGTATATAATAAACAATAAAAATAAAAAAAAAAAGATTTTTTTTAACTTATATGATACAGTGGGCATCAACATCTAATTCAACATTACCTACTTAACATCGCATACCAATTATCTACCTTAACTCTGCTGGTACAACACCTCTCACCAACCAACACTGGAGGCACAACACCTCTCACCAACCAACACTGCTGGTCCAACACCTTTCACCAACTACACTGCTGGTACAGCACCTCTCACCAGTAGACACTGCTGGTACACCTCTCACCAACAAACACTGGAGGTACAACACCTTTCATCAACCAACACAGTAGGTACAACATCTCTCACCAACCAACACTGGAGGTACAACACCTCTCACCAACCACCACTGCTGGTCCAACACCTTTCACCAACTACACTGCTGGTACAGCACCTCTCACCAGTAGACACTGCTGGTACACCTCTCACCAACAAACACTGGAGGTACAACACCTTTCATCAACCAACACAGTAGGTACAACATCTCTCACTAACCAACACTGGAGGCACAACACCTCTCACCAACCAACACTAGAGGTACAACACCTCTCCCCAGCCAACACTGCTGGTACAACACCTCACACCAGCCAACACTGCTGTACAACACCTTTCATCCACTAACATCTTCTCACCAATCACAGTAACTAGTACAAAAACATCTCACCAACCAGTACAACTGGTATAAAACCATCTCACCAACCAGTAGTAATTGTACAAAACCATCTCATCAACCAGTACTAATGGTACAAAACCATCTCACCAACCAGTACTTTTGGTAAAAAAACATCTACCCAACCAATACAACTGGTACAAAACAAACCATCTTATCAACCAGTACTAATGGTACAAAACCATCTCACCAACCAGTACTTTTGGTAAAAAAAAACATCTACTCAACCAGTACAAGTGGTGCAAAAAAAAACCATCTCACCAACCAGTACTACTGATATAAAACCATCTCACGCACCAGAACTACTGGTACTAATCTACCTCACCAATCTGTACTACTGGTACAAAACATCTCACCAACCGCTAATACTGGTACAAACCATCTCAACAACCAGTACTACTGGTACAAAAAAAAAAACACCTCACGAACCCGAACCAACACAGTAAGAGTGCTGCTCCTGTCTTCTCACCCACCTAATTCATTTCACCAACTGAACCTTTTAATCCTGTCACACTCACTCAGAGGACTAAATCAATGACATTTGTCACACACAGTCTCAATAGTCAACGACTAGGTCTAGATTTCTATTCGATTTTGCCGAGTTTCTTTCTTTACCCCCCTCTCCTATCTTGCCAAATAATCCCCAATGTAACACTCTATGTAACCACCCTCTATGTAACCCTCTATCTCTCCTTTGCTTTATTTTTTTCAATTCCACCAGCAGGCCTTGTAAACATTGCGTATTCAACAGGCAGATCTTTCCGAATGCAACAATCTCATTAAACTCACAAAAATAGCGTGTCCCCCGCTTAAATGATTTCTTTCTTTTCCACGTAGACAACGGGGTCACCCATGATGGCTTCTTCGTTTAAATGTTTAGTATCTTCACATTAGAACTTTCTAGCTAACGGTTGGTCACCAGACTGGGAAATATTTCTGGCCTCGATGTAGAATGAGTCATATATATATAAAAAGACAGGGGAAAAAAGAACAACAACTTTATAACAACATACATTACAAAACATGTACACATGACATACATGTACACATGACATACATTTACACATGACATACATTTACACACGACATACAAGTACACACGACATACATATACACACGACATACAAGTGCACACGACATACATGTACACATGACCTACATGAACACATGACATACAAGTACACATGACATACATGTACACATGACATACAAGTACACATGACATTAGGGTGATTCATTATTGCATAGGGAACAAAAATTTCTCCGATTCTTTTGCATTGTGGCTCATTTTTTTCATTTGGCAAGCAAATCAAGAAAAACTAATTTTTTTGAAAAAATTACCACTTTTAGAGGTCGCTTAAGCGACCCGAATTTTTACTGTATGAGATAATGTGGCATTTCTGATTTGTCGCTTGCTTTCATTGTAAAATTAAAAGTATACCTTGAATTTTAAATTATAATAAATTTTATTATTCAAGTTTGCTGGATAATAAAGAAGGTTTTGACTAACTACAAATTATTTAATTGATATGGCATCCACATCAAGTGGTATGGTTTTTCGGAAAGTGAATTGACAAGACGTATAACTGAAGTTT
This sequence comes from Bulinus truncatus, assembly GCA_021962125.1. Lineage (NCBI taxonomy): Eukaryota > Metazoa > Mollusca > Gastropoda > Planorbidae > Bulinus > Bulinus truncatus. Next base: position 4,622,232 of record JAGDYQ010000002.1, on the reverse strand, counting down.
GGTTGATTGCACAAACGGATTCTAGTCTGCCTATCGATGTCGCACTAATCTTGGGTCATGCTATGAAGATGGTTTTCTATTATCACAAGGTACCGAAGAAGACAAAATTTGAATGCATTAAGGTAACTGTCAACGATCTTCAAAAAGAAAAGCAGTCGAAAAAAATCGAATAGTTGAAAATGAAAGAAGACATCAGAAGGCTACTGTTACTACTTGGTCTACAAGTAACAGCGAAAGTGAGGATGAAGGCAAAGATGACGACGATTTTGAAATTGAGATTCCTGTTTACTACAAGAAGCTTCTGTCAAAGGGTTTGATGCCAGACAAGAAATTTGAAATCAGAATTTCAGTTTAGAAGTAAAAGCCCATTGGTCATTCACTGGGATGGAAAGATAATGGAGGAAACTACAGATTATCCAGAGCTGCAGTCACACGTAGACAGATTAGCTGTAGTTGTAACTGGGAAAGAAGTTGAGAGGATTTTAGATTTAGCTAAAATACCAAACGGATCGGGGAAGGCACAGGCCAATGCAACAATACAGCTTTTAAGACTCTAGGAGATATCAGATGAGATTATTAGTATGTGTTTTGACACAACATCCATCAACACTGGTGTTACTTAGGAGACATATAGATTATTGCAATAGGAGCTGTTACATTTTGCCTCCCGACATCATGTGCATGAACTGATCATTTGAGTTGTTTTTTCTCTGTGGCTCCACAAACAGCCCTAACATTCCACTGTTCAAACGTTTCAAACGATTTTAGCCTAAGGTTGATCAGCAGCAGTTTTGTCCTCTAGAGGATTCGAGACTAGATGATCCGTTTATGGTGGAACACAAACGCAGTGTTGTGTCATTCCTGCAAGACAGTCTGTCAAGTGCCTCAAGTTACATACCATGTGAAGTTTACAGAGGGATGATCAAAACCTGATTGTTGATATTTGGCGTCAGTGTAAGCAAGCAACCATACCACTTTCATGCGCTAGGCAATTACCATAAGGCTCGCTGGATGGCGAAAGTGATACACTGCTTCAAGATCTACTTGTTTAGAAATCAGTTCTGGCTCACACCTTCAGATGTAAAGATTTTGCAAGAATTCTGCTTGTTTGCCACTCACATTTACGTCACAGCTTGGGTCTCATGTCCTGTGAGTCGTGATGCACCGTTTAACGATCTTTTTTTTATTTAAACAGATCTCGCGAAATTCTGTCATATACAAAACGGTGTCGAATGCTGCGAAAAAAAAATTGAAAACCATCTATAGTAGTTCAGAGGTGGTTTTTCTTGCGATGTTTTCTGAAAAAGTTTCTGCAGATGAAAACTGCAGTAATGCTGGAGCGATGTTGAAGACTGGTGATAATTGGACAGATCGAGTGTTTAAAGTGAAGGATTGCACTAACTTGTAGGTACCTCATCACTGTCTGCAATGCATTTAGTCAGTATTGATACCAGCTTCGATGAAGTTGATCCAATATCCCGTCATAAGTGTATTGTTGATTCATTTAAGGTCATCAATGATGCAGCCGAGCGGTCAGTGGCCCTGATATCATCATTTAATAAGTCAATCACTAAAACGGAATCTGAAATGCAGAGATTGCTGTAAGTTGTAAAAGAGCACAGACAGAGAGTGTTGAACTGACGACCATTAGTAACGTGTACTTGTTTATGTTTATAATACAATGTATACATGAATAAACAAGCAGTAACTTTTGCGTATCATTGTATTTTATGTTATTTAACATTTCAACATGTCGAATTCGCTGTAAATGATGTTTAATGTTGATTTTAAGATAATGTTTAATTTAATGTTTATATTATAAGAATTCATGTCATTAAAGTAGATACTATAAACTTCAGTCTCGATGAGCGACCTCTAAATGTAATTCAATTTCAATAAAATTTGGCATTAAAGTATAGGAATGTAAAACAACAATGCAATATTAAATTCAACAAAAAAATAATTTTGAATCACCCTAACATGACATACAAGTACATCTGTTTTTACGAAAAAGGAATCGTATGTGCCAAGGTTGGCAATTACAGGGCATAAGTGCCACACTTGGTACATCAGACATTATTCCTTTCAAACCAAAAAAAAATAGTATTAACAAAATTAAATTATATGACAAATTAAGTATAAAAGCATAACGCAGTGAAGCATGCAGTGCCGTAGCGAGCTTAACTCGCGCCCGGGGCACAATATGTTTTTAGCGCCCCCTCCCCGTTCGAAAACCATATAATAGGCCTATTATATGTAAAATATACCATTTGGCGCCCCTTTTTGAGTAGCGCCCGCGGCATGATGCCCCCCTCTTGCCCCCACTACGCCACTGGATACATGCAAACAAAGTTCTTTTCAATTGCTGTAATTTTGGCACTCTCATATTTATATATGAGAGCCGGATTTACAGACAGGCCGATTAAGCCGTGGCCTGGGGGCCATGGGAACTAAGGGGCCCCAAAATGTTGAGTAGTATAAAAAAATAAAAACAAATTAGTTGGTCTAGGGCCTCTAAAATTGTAAATCCGGCTCTGTATATATATCACTTTTAGGCAACAACACAGAAATGTTGTTTTTTTACTTTTATTTTGTTAATTGGGGTCTGGTATGTGTTTTATTCTTAAATCTAAATTGCAGTTTTTTCCCGTGCAATATGTTACATCAATCACTTCTTAACGGTATTATCTGCTTTACTCATATTCGGATAGCCAAGCCACTCAATTCTTCATTTCTTTATCCCACTGCTGCATCGATATCAAGTTTACATTCTTTTTTTTTAATGTCTCGACCGATGCCGGACACCACTGTTTACATTGCAATCCTTAGATCTATCTCTGGGATTGTCAATGTCTAGCCAGCTTTTACTTTCATTCTGGAGGTGGAAGTCATTTCTCTGAGTATCGACCTTGTCTCAGTCTAGAAATTTACAATTAGATCCCTACGGCTTACTGCTTTCGTCGCTATAATAGTGGGCGTTGTCCTGAGGTTAAAAAAAAACAGGGTCGGGACGGGGGGGGGGGGGGAAGAGGGGGTGAGGGAAGGGATATAGTAATAATAACTGTCTCAAACGTGATCTACACAATCTGAGACTCGCGCACAGGAACAAATTATAATTACTTGGGTCCGCCCCGTAGCGTGAAAATTCTACAGCAGGGGCCAGGCATTCTACAGCAGGGGCCAAGCAATAGCAGGGGGGCAGGTAATACATTTTACTAAGTAGACAAAATGCAGGGGGGCCCGGCCCGCCTGCCCCCCCCCCCCCCACGCTACGGGCCTGACTTGGGTACCTAAGAGCAGTGGTTGGCCAACATTTGTCGGGTGTTTCAATTACGGGAGGAGATATTACCTCTACACCCCCCACTCAATAATCCATTTTTAAAAAAAAATTAAGGAATAAATAAACAAAAAATAATTTATGAACTTCAATATCATGAAAAGTGCAATATGTTTGATAAGACATAACAAATTATTGGTATTGAGCCAAAATAACGACCGCGAAAGCAGATTTTTTTTATTAATTTACGTTATATATACAAAAATAAAAACAGGAAAACAAATGCCCAAACTGGGCCACATTCATGGTATTCATACGATAATATCTACTGTACAGAGACGCGCCTTAGTCAATTTTACCTGATTTAAAACAACAGCAACAATAACAAAGTAACGTAACAACAGATTCAATGATATGTCGCGATAAACTCAACAAATAGCCGAAAAATAGTCAATCATTTAGTGCACCATAATATGTCACAGAATCATATATAATATTATTCATTTCCAGTCTGCGTTAAATCGAAAGCGGAAAAAAAGAATTCAAAATGGCGTCATCCCCTGTGTCTCGATTCATTTTTTCTTTTTGATATTATCTACAGTTTTCAATAGTTTCTGTGCTTTTAATTATGAAATGTAAAAGTCCCAAATATTAAAAATTAATAATTAGCATATAACATCATTCAAATCATTGTTGTTTTTATTACAACAGAGAATTTTAACATCGACATACGTAAACAATAGTAATCGAAAATCTCCGACGTCGGAGACGATAAGACTATTGACCGTGTTTTCGTATCTAATTTCGTAATACAAGTTCTTTTTAAAAGTCGATATAATATTTAAAAAAAGAAATTCTGCAAATTTCCATACTAATTAAGTTCTCAGCTTTTAAAATATTTATGATTTTAAATAAATACGGCTTTGAGTTTCTTAATTACAAAATAACAATATAGACCTAAAAAAACTAAGTCAAAAGGCAATGAAAACATAACCAAGCAATATTTTTCTAATAGTACATTAAAACTGCAACAAAAACCGACTGGCGCGGTGGCTGAATGGTAATGCGACTTGACTTGCATCACTGTTTTTTTGCAGACTCTCCGGGTTCGATTTCTCCCAGAGACATTTTTTTATTGTTTTTTTTTTTCCCAGCATAGTTGTTTTAATGAAAAGTAACTAATTAGATCTCTTTGACATTTTTTAAAATTTAAATAATTTATCTTTTAGGATGTTTTAAGAAAAAGAAACAACAACTAATTAGATTTTAAATTATTTCATAACTTAAAAAAAACATTAACACAGAGGCGTAACTGGGGGGGGGGACTCCAAAATCGAAAGTCCCACCGGGCTCCAGCTTGAGGGGAGCCCCCAAAATTATTTTTTACATTAAATATTAAGTACATAATCTCATGTCATGGTATCGAATGTCAAAATGCAGGGCCCCCAAATCCTAGGTTCGGCAATGGCTTTACAAGTCTATCTTCCTGCAAAGGCTTTGCAGGGTACAGCTAGTATATCTATAATATATAAATATACATTTATCAATATTTTGTTTTCACTTTTAATTTCATTACCCAGTGAGTAGAGACCATATTGCACCATCAAGGACTTATTAAGTGAGACGGAGTTATGGGCCGTGACTTGATGTAACCGAAGGGTTCGGTGGTGGTCGTGTTTTTTTTTTCGTAGCATTGCATTAAAAGTTATGGAGAGAATGAGACACACATTGATCAGTACGCAGGGGCAGGGTGGTGTTTGTGGTGTGGTGGTGGTAGGACGCTATATAAATAAGTTCCTGATATTGATCTAGCTAGGTCTCATAAGAGGGGGGATACAGCCAATACAGTACATTGCTATGGGGGCCCATGAAGCCTGCTTACGGCGACCCTGTTTAATTAATTACAATGTAGGCCTACAGGGTGGCCCAAAAGCAGTGATTAAACTAAATTTTATATGGTTGAAGTTACTTGATATTATTGTTTATTTCTGGGTTCATGGCGAACAATTGAAATAAATAGTCTGCGTGATAACCGTAAACCTACTTATGGGCCACCCTGTACAAATGAAATAATATTGGATTGACATAATCTATCTATCTATCTATCTATCTATCTATCTATCTATCTATCTATCTATCTATCTATCTATCTATCTATCTATCTATCTATCTATCTATCTATCTATCTATCTATCTATCTATCTATCTATCTATCTATCTATCTATCTATCTATCTATCTATCTATCTATCTATCTATCTATCTATCTATCTATCTATCTATCTATCTATCTATCTATCTATCTATCTATCTATCTATCTATTTATCTATCTATCTATCTATCTATCTATATATATATATATATGTGTGTGTGTGTGTGTGTGTGTGTGTGTGTGTGTAAGTATTACAGGTACCCTCACGCCTTTGTTGCACTGAGACCCAGAATTGCTCTTGGCAGCCAATGTTGTAGCATCTCGTTTAAAGATTAAGTGTGGTTCATTCATTTTAATTTATTGAATTATTAGATTTAAAATTCATCTCACATAACCATAAACCCACACACAAACACACACACATACCAAATATATAAACTCATTGATGTCTCAATGTAGATGTATTTTACACACACACACCAAATATATAAACTCATTGATGTCTCAATGTAGATGTATTTTACACACACACACACACGCCAAACATATAAACTCATTGATGTCTCAATGTAGATCGTAATTTACACACACATACCAAACATATAAACTCATTGATGTCTCAATGTAGATGGTATTTTACACACACACCAAACATATAAACTCATTGATGTCTCAATGTAGATCTATTTTATTTAATTCTAAAAAAAGAAAAGAAAGTATCGTATCATTTCTACTCATTTCACTCAGTGCTTTAGCGGTCATTGAGACACCAAACTGACCACTGCAACGTAGCAGTTGTATATGTCGGATTCAAAACCGTCATTAGAGCCACCAAAAGGAAGGTGTGGGGGGGGGGGGGTGCAAACCGAACACAAGCTAGAGGGCTCTCCATCCAAAGTGGCCGGGTGGGTACAGTAATCTATAAAATGACGAAGCCATCGGCGTGTGTGGGGTCAGAGGGTCAACAGTTATGGTGATAGCCACAAGGCACAAGATTAGCTGGAGGCAGTTCGGTCCTGATACACATTACACTATCCCCGTGGAATTTGATTATAGCATCTCAACTAAATCCATGCACCAGCTGGCTTCACATTCCAATAAACAAATCCATCCGTCCATTAGTTTATGTCTGTCTGTATGGCTGTCTGTGTTTGTATTAGGGCTGCTGATTAAACTGCGTTAATTTGCGATTAACGCGTCAAAAGAAATTTGCGATTAAAATTTTTAACGCAACACATAAATGCGTTAATTTGACCAAAATGCTGAAAGTTCACCAAATCGATAAATAACGGAATTTCACGCAACAATTTGAAGTTAAATTCCGTTCACTTATTAAGTAGATCTACCACCCCCAATCCTGTCATAATTTCCACATACCCTCACCCCTAGGTACGTCGACAAAAGCCCCAATTGTAATATAAAATGAAGATGTTTTGTTATACAGCCCTTCAACAAGTGAACCTCCTGCTCCCTTCCCGGTCGATATAAAAAGAAAAAAGTTTCATTCACTAGTTTACATTTTATACTATCGTGTATTGGTGAGGTACTGTAGTGTACTGGTGGAGGTAAAAGAACGACAAGTGTTTGGTGAACTCTGCTATAATTAGGTCAAAATAACGAGATGTTAGAAATTTTGTATCACCATTTTTTTGCGCCCAATTTTTTATCGCATTTGAAAATACAGCGTCTTACATCAGCTGCACTAACAGACATGGTCTAGACTATGCTATGCAAACATCAGTACACAAGACAGTGTATGTATTTTTCAGAATTATTGTTATGCTGAGCTAAATTTAATATCTTATATTAATTAACGTTCTGAAACTAGTGGTGTCGATATGATGGAAAGAAAGGCAAATTTTCATTTGTTCTTTGTATAGAGCAATAAAAACATTAATAGATTTTTCTCTAAGAGTTAGACCGGCAAATATTTTGATACAACTGTTGCTATTACCAAAATGAAACGAAAGAAAGACTTTTTAATGTTGACACACGAAAGAACAACAGAAGATTAAAAATGAAAGCCGACCTATCAAAATTTTGCTTTGAACGTTTGAAACGGTAACATTAAAGAGTGTCATTTTACAAGATACTTTTTTATTAATTTAACTGACAGACAGATAAAAAAATCTTTTCTGTTGTTCACTAAAACATTGAACAAATAGTTTATAGTATGAAAGTAAATGAATGAAAGAATATAAGAGTAACATTTATAGACTTCAAAAGAAGATCAAAAGTACATTTGTCCTTCAACTCGATGACTGTGGTTGTCATTTCTGACGCGAGCTCCTAGTTTGAAACAATGGAACAGGTGTCAACATGTTTTTGGTACATCTTTAAGTGGAGAGAAGGTGTGTTAAAAATGTGACTTGGTGGGGAAAGGGGAGGGGGGAGAATAAAGAAAAAAACGCGTTAAAAATAAGTGAGCGACAACTTTCTCTCTATACTATTATTTTATGAAAGAAAAGTTACATTTGAGATATAAATGACATGTGTATAACACTGTATTTTTTTTTGGAATGGGAAATGGATGGTAGGGTAAACAAACTTACGTGTGGGCGAAGTGAAGCAAAATATGACAGGGAGGGAGGAAAGAGGGGTTGACATACTTCATTAGTTCGGAAACTATGGTACGGAAAAAAAGGTTAGACATTGTTGTTAAATAAAAAGAAAACAATTCGCATTATTGACGTGATTTATACTTGTCCATAAACTGGTCTCAATCGCTAATTCAATAGACATATATGCTAATGCTTAATAAATATGTTATAATTCATTAAACCTCTTTCGTAAATTAAAATGACTTGTTTATTATGCCAATGTTATGCTTTGATATTATGACATATTAGTTAATATATTAATATATATATATACACAATGCTTTTTTTGTAAAAAAAAAAATAGGTGCCGGTACTCAGTGATAAATTCATAATAAATGTTTAAATACAACAAAAGTAATAATTTTTTATCCACATTGAAAAAGGTGCCGGTACAGCGTACCGGTGCGTACCGGCACAAAAAAGCACTGTATATATATATATATATATATATATATATATATATATATATATATTATAATAAACATAAAGTCAATATTTGACTTGTGACACTCATAATGATTGATTGATTATAATTATAGACAAGGCCGTAGCCAGAATTTTTTTTTTGGGGGGGGGGGGCTGTGCGGTTTGGGGGGGGGGTTGTGCGAAGAGTTTTATATAAGAAAAGTTTGGACCGCAATGATAAAGAAGTATATTTTATAATAGAATTAAATTTTTAGAATTAATTGGTGGGGGGGGGGGGGGCTACAGGCTCCCCCCAGCACCCCCTGCTACGGCATTGAGTATAGGTATATTTATTTCCGTGAGAAAAATTTTTTTTGCCTTCTAAACATTAAGTGTTGGCCTGAGTCGAACCATCTCTGTGTCTTATACATTTGTTTAGCTGGAGTTTAAAATCATGTCTGACTGTACTACATTAGGTTCAGCTGAAATTACTCCCACTAAATGTTGAGGGTTTCTCTACCGTGTGGCTCACTAGCTTCCTTTCCTTCACCGGTCTCTCGAACCCGGGACAATTTTGAAGCAAATTATCTCGAGATGACTTTCTTAACATTAATATTGACCAAGGCTGACCGGCGTATCCAGTCTCTCGGCTCCAGTTTATCGAAGTCTCACCGGGTTTCTTCTGGTCATCGATTGGGTTAGAGTACTTACACTGGAGAAAATAAATACACAAGTTTGTTCCAATTTATAGGGGCGTTCACTTTGTGTCTGGGGAGGTTGGGGAAGAAAACAACGTTTTCTGTCAAGTGTATTTAAATATCAGCAAGTTTGTGTGTGTGGGGAGGGGGGGCGAAGGGGCAATAATTTGTGTCTCATAGGAAGGGAGCTATAATTAACCTGAATACGTTGTTGCTTTGTTATTGTTTTTTTAAACTTGTTCTGTTCAATATTCTTTCAAGATTATCTCTTAAATAAAAAGTGTTTTCTTTTACCAAAAATTATTGATTATTTAATTTATTTTGTACATTTAGTTAATTTTTTTGTAAACCAAATTTGTTTAATCTTTGAAAATAAAAATACCTGAGTGCTTGATTGTGTGTGTGTATGTGTGTGTGTGTATGTGTGTGTGTATGTGTGTGTGTATGTGTGTGTGTATGTGTGTGTATGTGTGTGTATGTGTGTGTGTATGTGTGTGTGTATGTGTGTGTGTATGTGTGTGTGTATGTGTGTATGTGTGTGTATGTGTGTGTGTATGTGTGTGTGTTTGTCTGTGTGTGTATGTGTGTGTGTATGTGTGTGTATGTGTGTTTATGTGTGTGTATGTGTGTGTATGTGTGTGTATGTGTGTATGTGTGTGTATGTGTGTGTGTTTGTCTGTGTGTGTATGTGTGTGTGTATGTGTGTGTGTATGTGTGTGTATATGTGTGTGTATGTGTGTGTGCATGTGTGTGTATGTGTGTGTATGTATGTGTGTGTTTGTGTGTGTATGTGTGTGTATGTGTGTGTGTATGTGTGTGTATGTGTGTGTATGTGTGTGTATGTGTGTGTGTATATATGTGTGTGTATGTGTGTGTATGTGTGTGTGTATGTGTGTGTGTATGTGTGTGTATGTGTGTGTATGTGTGTGTATGTTTGTGTGTATGTGTGTGTGTGTGTAGGGCTGGATTAACCATTATGCTCAACAGGCTGTAGCCCTAGGCCCAGACAGGAATTTTGACGTCATTTATCAGTTTACCTCACATTTGTGAATTGTTGTGTTCGCAATATTAGGCACTTTTTGGCAACAAGCTTTCGGTCACGGTAACCTTAATTCTGCCCTGTATATGAATGACAACAAGCGTTCGGTCATGTATATGAATGTACTTCGTTGAAAAATGATTTCAGTAAGTTAAAACAAAATTGTATAAGTGAAATTTTTGCCACAGTCTGTTGAACTATCTATCTATATATATATATTTTACTGTTCTCACTATAAAAATCACACCGGATTAGTTTCCCGATATCAAATAACTCTATTGAGCCAAGCATGAATAATTCTATTGAAACAAACACATATAACTCTATTGGAACACGCACGCATATGTTTGTCCTTGTCACAAAAAAAATTAAACGTGAACTGAAAATAAAAATTCAACATTTCAAAATATAATATAATATATAATATAATAAATATAAAATATAATAATACTCTGACATGATAGAACAATTTAGCTCCAACTTTATTATAGTTTGTCAAATATAATGAATAGTGACATACTGACAAATAGAATAAAATCGTTTTTATGAAATGACTAAAATTGATTCATTGAGTGATTCAAAACTTCCATGGAATTTCAGTTTGAGGAGATCTCCTCTCTAGGTATGGATTATTTTTCAAGAAATTTTAGAGCGAGAAGGAGAGAGCGAGTGGAGAGAGAGAGAGAGAGAGAGAGAGAGAGAGAGAGAGAGAGAGAGAGAGAGAGAGAGAGAATGAGAGAGAGAGAGTATATGTAAAAAAAAAAAAGTCGGTGGACTTGACAAAACTGGTAGAAGTGTTTTTGAAATTTGTTAGTCAAAAATATTTTTAAGTGATAAAAACAAAATCTTATTTACCTAAAGTTGTGTTCTTCTAGCCACAATTGCTAAAGTTGTGTCCTTCTAGCCACAATTGCTAAGGTGGTGTCCTTCTAGCCACAATTGCTAAAGTCGTGTCCTTCTAGCCACAATTGCTAAAGCTGTGTCCTTCTAGCCACAATTGCTAAAGTTGTGTCCTTCTAGCCACAATTGCTAAAGTCGTGTATTTCTAGCCACAATTGCTAAAGTCGTATCCTTCTAGCCACAATTGCTAAAGTCGTGTCCTTCTAGCCACAATTGCTAAAGTCGTGTCCTTCTAGCCGCAACTGTTTTCCCCATACACAGTTTAGATTTACAGTGATATAAAACTATTGTGTACATTATTTAAATAATAACTCTGATATACAAACTTTGCAGGGGTGGATTTGTGTCACTTCAGGCCCTGTGAGGAGAAGAAAATGTTGGGCCCTTCAGAAAAAGAGAGATATGTAAAAGGATTCAAAATGGGATATGTCGGGGCCTCTATTTATTCTGGGTCCTTATGGGCGCCTCCATTGCGTCAGTCCTTAAATTCGTCTCTGAAACTGTTGGCATCGTATAGACTAGACAGACTTTGATCGCACTATACATTTATTAATAACAGTACAGCGAAGGTATCAGACCAGATGGGTTTTTTTTTATTTATTGATTATCATCGCCCGTCTGTCTTTACTCATGGGGATTATTCTCCAAGAGATATATTAAAAAAACAAAACACTTCATCAGACAATACAACAACAAAAATACAATAAATTAGCTGTCAACAGGGATTGTTATTAACATGATTTGATTTTACTTAAAACACTTTGAATCTACGTTCGCATAATAGTAAAAAAAAAATATCTCAATACAACTCTTAAGTTATATAAAGAATTACGTCTACCTATAGATTTACACCAAAACTAGAGGAGAAAAATATATTAATAAGATGGACAGGGCCGCCGAGGGGGGGCAGGGGGGTCATTGCCAGGGGGCCCGCTTCTGTAAGGGGGCATAAGGGGGCCCGGCAGCCCCGACCATGTCAATTTTTTCACGACTCATTGTTTATTAAGGGGCCCGCAATGATGTCCTGCCCTGGGGCCCGCGTTGGCTCTCGGTGCCACTGAAGATGGATAGATGGATATCTACATGTCTGTTGTAATTACAGTATGACTAGAATCTAGATATAACCCTTAAATAAATAAATAAAACAATAACTTCTCTTCAAGTAAACACATACTACATATTTTAAAACCTTTATTTTTTCAAAGTAAATAATTCCCTAGATCTTACAGATATTGATAGAAATAATACTGACTTAAAAATGCATGATAAAGTAATGTTTCTAGGGTGGGTCAGAAAAGCAAAGTTTTAAGTAGATATGTTCCCTTTGATAAGGGGGGCATTTACCATGGCATTTACCATATTTTCGTTCATCGATTACTTTCTCCTTTTGGCAACAAGTTAGGAGATATTTCTGGCAGTTAGCCCATCAATATCTATTTTTAAAACGTTTAAAGGAGGAGCCATCGCATTGATGGAAGTTTTCTTACCGTTTTGGCTCGCGTCATCTTTTATACATCATAATTCCTAAACTTAAACCAACTGGCCAGCTTTGAAAAAAAAAATCAGCCACGTCAATATAATTTTTAGGTAATCTCAAGTTGTACTCAAGGGCGTATTCATGGGGGGAGGGGCAAAGGGGAGCATATGCCCCCCCCACATTTTGAAAAAATGTCATTAAGAGGGGGGCATTTGCTCCCCCCCCCCTACATTTAAAAAAAATTTCATAATGTTGTTATTTGCCCCCCCCCCCTGGAAGATTTTTGCCCCCTCCCTTGGAAAAATTCCTAGCGACGCCCATGGTTGTACTATATCAGAACATACTTATTTACATTGATCATTATACTAAAAATAAAATGTTATAAAGTAAAACATAACTTATTGTATTTTTGATTTCTTTTGTATAAAAATAGGCTGTAGAACTATTGACATAATCGAATCTCCTTGCCCAAACATTTTATTACTGGCAAAATTTTGATGACGGTGTATGTGCGATTCGCCACTCCATTTCTCTTCCCATCCCTTTGCTGAACCTAAAACTCACTCCAACGTTTCCAGCCTGTGGCTGGCAGATCAGGAAATGAGCTCTCTTCTTGTAGACGGAGTAAAAGCACGTTCCGTGGCTACACTTGACCAAGCATTAGATGAAGACCTGGATGAAAGCGATCACAAGATTAGTGTTTGTATGATTGTCCCGATGTCCTCCATTGTGTGTGTGTATGTATGTGTGTATGTATGTGTGTGTGCATGTCAGTGTGAGAGAGATAAATATGGATCATGTTATCTGTAACACACACATACACTCACACACACACACACACCCTCCTGCCACACTCACCCATTTTCAAACGACTTGAAAGGAGGTCAGAGTGTCTGCCTTGGACATCACGAGAAGATAATCAGTGTATTACACCATTCTCTAGTCGGGTTGGATCTGATGAGAAAATTTCTCTACCTGACTTCCCTAGATACCATCTACCTATGTAGAGTTCTGCTACTAATGTAATATACCTACACAATACCGGCCTAGACAATCACATATCTATCTATCTATCTATCTATCTATCTATCTATCTATCTATCTATCTATCTATCTATCTATCTATCTATCTATCTATCTATCTATCTATCTATCTATCTATCTATCTATCTATCTATCTATCTATCTATCTATCTATCTATCTATCTATCTATCTATCTATCTATCTATCTATCTATCTATCTATCTATCTATCTATCTATCTATCTATCTATCTATCTGTCTGTCTTTTTGTCTGACGATCTGTCTGTCCATCTATATGTCTGAATATCTATGTCTATTATTAAATCGATATACTTGTATATATTTTTTTCCCCGTCAGCCTTTCTGTAAATTGAATAATATATATATTTTTTTTCCATACAACTAACACAGCCTAGTTGGAATGAAAGCGAAGAACATCGAAAACTAGTAAATAAAAAAAAAAAGTTCAGAAAAAAAAAGTTCCCTTAGCTGTGTGAAGAGTTCTTAAAGAAGAAATCTGGATAAAAAATATAATCAAAGATTAGATTGAACATCACCGCAGACCAAATAAATTATTGGATTCTGTCAATGGTATCTTGGCATTTTTCATCCAGTTAAAAAAAACATCAACTTCCACCACGGTGATTGATCTAAGATTCAAAATAGTTGTTTTGAGATAGTTAAATCTTTTTTTTTAAATAGTTGATTAGAGTGAATAAATTTGTTTACAATGACTTTTGATTTTGGGTGGCCCATTGTACTGTTGGCTATGGTGGATATGAAAGAAAGGTTAGGGTGAACCATTGTACTATTGGCTATGGTGGAGATGAAAGAAAGGTTAGAGTGACCCATTGTACTATTGGCTGTGGTGGAGATGAAAGGTTAGGGTGACCCATTGTACTATTGGCTATGGTGGATATGAAAGAAAGGTTAGGGTGAACCATTGTACTATTGGCTGTGGTGGAGATGAAAGAAAGGTTAGGGTGACCCATTGTACTATTGGCTGTGGTGGAGATGAAACCCACCTCAAAAACCGTCCCATATATGGTCAATAGAACCTATGGGATAAAAATCTCATCTTGTCAAAGATTATATTCATAATAATGAACTTCCCATCAAAAAGTCCTAAAATTTATTTTTACAGTATTTCATGTAATACAGTTACGTATTACTGAATGTATATTACATCATTAAGTATTATACAATTGACCTTCTATTTCGTGTATGTTTATTTATATTACATTGTGAATCATAAGATATTTTCAAAGAATTTTTCTACTATTTACAAAAGGGCCATTTTTTTATTTTATGGTTTACTGCGTTCTTTTTTCAAACTTTGTATACTGTCCTCTCTAACTACACGTCTCTGCCCCTCTCTTCTCTCTCTCTCTCTCTCTCTCTCTCTCTCTGGGCATAGATGTAAAATGTGTGTACATTTGTGAATACTTGATCTCTCTTTCAAATACTTTGAATGCCTAACGTCGCAAAGAGATTCACAGGATAATTTCATCCCTAAGTTCTGATGTTATGACATATAGCAACCTAAGTTCTGATGTGTATGTGACATACACCAATGAATCAACACTATGATAATCAGACGGTGATTTATGAAGAGAAAAAAAATGAATTATAGAAATTTAGATCCATCCGCAAAATACATATAGACAATGTGGATTCATCTAGTGGAGACAGTTCATGGAAAGTTTAAATCGAAATATACGGACCTGCGTAGTACAGCATTTTTACAAGGTGATTTCCACAGATAACATTGTTGTTGTTCGCTTTTGTTTCCAATTAGTTTTACACCTTTTAGAAATATTTTATTAGTCTCTGGTGTAGTTGTAATTAAATGGGGGAAAACAACATGACTACATTTTCTTAGACTTATATACAACAACGAACTTTGAATATAAGTACTGAGCTTTACGTCATAGAATAAACCCAGAAAGCGTTAGAGAGTATTACAGTAATTGAGACAGTAGAGACTCAGAGATAAAAATAAAACGTAATCCTTCAACTATTTACTGCAATTTGGCGGAGACTGATACATGACTTTTAACTGTCTTGTTTTTTTACAACTCTATTGAAATGTGATATTTCATCTGAAGCATTTAATATTGAAAGGTAATTTGGTGGTTGGTGGTGGGGGGGGGGCAGTCTTAATATATATCTATACGTCCCCCATCCACCAACCCTTCAGTGCTAATTAGTTCTTAATTGCTATCAGTTAAAAAAAAAAGTAAAATGTAGACCTATATGATCGATTAACATAAGGTCCACATAAAAAAAGAAAAGGCCTGAGAAGACCCAAACGACCTTTTATGTGTGAGTATATCACAGGCTGTATCAGAATAACCGAGTTGCTAATTATATAAAACTAGCTGTACCCTGCGAAACCTTTGCATAGAGTTATATCCCTTTAGGCTTGATCGGTGGGCTAGGTTATTTTTGGCCGATTTTTTCATGATTGTATTTTAAACTGGAATACTGCTATATTAATTCTTTACTTTCGATTTAACGCAGTGCCCAAATCGCTTATATATATATATATATATATATATATATATATATATATATATATATATTACTCTTCACAGCAAGCGGAATGTCGAGAACTAAAAACTTTTCAATAACCACCTTAATCTTTGCTTTGTTTGTTTTTATTGTTATTATTGTTAACCTAGATCTATAACATGACAATTTAATATGATGAACATACTTTAGAAAATAACAATGACACTGAGATAAAATTAAGTATAGAACAAACAAAACATTTTAAAAACTTTTAATTTTACAAACTATACACAAATATGATATGTTACAGACTACACAGATAGATCAAACTGACTTTTTTTGTGATTAAAAGGCCATTTTAAGTCGGAATGTTTGAAGTCCTTTTCGACAGCTATTGTTATGATTATATTTTACTAAAGTATCAAAACATGGAACATTAATGATATTAAGTACAGGTATACATTTTGTAAGATAAAATGATAATGAAAATAGAACATATTGGACTTTTAGTAATGCAGCTACAGTGGTGAAATGTTTGTCAACATCGCGGGCCTATAAAGGACGGCAGAATGCCTGTCCTATAGTTCGTTTACTTACTAGAGTGATTACATAGCACATACTAGGGACTCCTTGACCATTGCAGGAAAAATACAATAAATTACACTTCTAAAAATAATCAGCTTATATAACATACAGTAGGCCACACATCGGGAAATCCACATATTTCTCTCTGTCCACTTGGGTACATTCTTCATCGATTATCAAGAAATGTAAATGTAAAGAGATCAATAAATATGATATACGCTGTCTCTGGCAGTGGTCTTTGATATAAATGGAATACATTAGCTGCCCGACTACTTGAAACTATCACATTTGCATGTACACAGATTGATGAATAGCCGGTGTTATTGACCAGTCAGGGGTAAGGGAGGTAATGGAAGCGACGCATAAACACAGTTGCCTCCAACCGTTAACAATCCTTGGACATTACCCGCTTGTGTTATGCCTGTCATAAATCCTTATTATAGATATGGCCTTTAGTTCATAGATCTGCCATCGCTAGATTGGAGAAGGCCTGGCTCTACACCCGTTTGTGTAATGCCTGTCATAAATCCTATGATCTATATAGTTCATAGATCGGCCATCGCTAGGTTGGAGAAGGCCTGGCTTTGCACCCTCTTGATCAGCGACCCTACGTACCCCACGTCCATGGTGGCCCTACGCCCGACCTTCTCTTTCGCCATTCTGCTCCCCCTTCTCATGCTGGCCGGAACGGACTTGACCTCCCTGAGCGGCTTACACCTGGACGTTTTCTGATCCTGATGCGGACCCTCCTGCGGCTCCAGCGGGTTGACCTGTGCGCTGGACTCGGTGACGGATATCTCTACCACCTTCTGGTCAGTTTGACCAGCACCCTGCGTGTCTTCCACCACCACGGAGTCGAGGCTGTTGTAGTCAGATTTCGCCCAGTCTTGAACCTCGCCCTGGGCGAAGATGACGAATATGAACCCGCCTATGATGTTGAATGCGGCTACCAGGCAGAACACAGCAGTCCAACCATCACGTGATCCCTGGTTAGAAGACAGAATTTAAAACATATATAATTTATTCTACAATAGTTGAATCATGAAAATGAGAAAAAAATTTTCAGGACTTCTCAAAAGATATTAAAAATTAACTTCAGTTAAAAAATAAAATGAGTTCACAGCTTTTTTTAATGAAACAAATTATAAATAATATCTACACGTCTGCCAAATATACAAATAGGCTCATTCAAAGTGGCCAGCTTTTTACTTTGTGTGTGAGTGTGTGTTCTGTGGTGCACCAAGAGTAAAGGATTGAAATGTGCACTCAGACTATCACATGCGCACCCAGACTACCACATGCCTTGTGATGTCACTTTGACCTGAACAATACTAACTTATAACATTTTAAAACATTTACGTTAAGTTTTCATTGAAAGGGTGGGGGGGGGGGGAGGGCACAAAAGGGGTACAATGATATGCTATGGAATGACTCAGAAATAAAATAAGTGGTATGTTACCAACAAAGATAACACCGTATAGTTGTCTGTTTTCATTAGTTACCAACAGAGACAACACCGTATAGTTGTATGTTTTCATTAGTTACCAACAGAGACAACACCGTATAGTTGTCTGTTTTCATTAGTTACCAACAAAGACAACACCGTATAGTTGTCTGTTTTCATTAGTTACCAACAAAGACAACACCGTATAGTTGTCTGTTTTCATTAGTTACCAACAAAGATAACACCGTATAGTTGTCTGTTTTCATTAGTTACCAACAGAGACAACACCGTATAGTTGTATGTTTTCATTAGTTACCAACAGAGACAACACCGTATAGTTGTCTGTTTTCATTAGTTACCAACAAAGACAACACCGTATAGTTGTCTGTTTTCATTAGTTACCAACAAAGACAACACCGTATAGTTGTCTGTTTTCATTAGTTACCAACAAAGATAACACCGTATAGTTGTCTGTTTTCATTAGTTACCAACAGAGACAACACCGTATAGTTGTATGTTTTCATTAGTTACCAACAGAGACAACACCGTATAGTTGTCTGTTTTCATTAGTTACCAACAAAGACAACACCGTATAGTTGTCTGTTTTCATTAGTTACCAACAAAGACAACACCGTATAGTTGTCTGTTTTCATTAGTTACCAACAAAGACAACACCGTATAGTTGTCTGTTTTCATTAGTTACCAACAAAGACAACACCGTATAGTTGTCTGTTTTCATTAGTTACCAACAAAGACAACACCGTATAGTTGTCTGTTTTCATTAGTTACCAACAAAGACAATATCAATTAGTTGACAATTACTGTCAGCAACACGGGTCTAGTTTGATGTCATTAGAGACCGATATAGTCTGCACATGGATCTAGTCTGCAAAATCAGATAAATCACACATTTCTAGCCTTGACTCATACATCTTGGCAACTAGCTACAAAAATCAATCACTTGTCATCTCTTATCTTTGGCCTCATTTCACTGTCAGACTCGGGGAAAAAATTATTAAAAAAAATAAATAATAAACCCTGACACAGTTTCTAGCCTTCTGATTGTTGATGTTTCCCAAGTCAGGTCTGACGCTCAGCTAGTCCTAGATGTTGAATTGAAGCCTGACGCTCAGCTAGTCCTAGATGTTGAAGTAAGGCCTGACGCTCAGCTAGTCCTAGATGTTGAATTAAGGCCTGACGCTTAGCTAGTCCTAGATGTTGAATTAAGGCCTGGCGCTCAGCTAGTCCTAGATGTTGAATTAAGGCATGACGCTCAGCTAGTCCTAGATGTTGAAGTAAGGCCTGACGCTCAGCTAGTCCTAGATGTTGAATTAAGGCCTGACGCTTAGCTAGTCCTAGATGTTGAATTAAGGCCTGGCGCTCAGCTAGTCCTAGATGTTGAATTAAGGCATGACGCTCAGCTAGTCCTAGATGTTGAATTAAGGCCTGACGCTTAGCTAGTCCTAGATGTTCAATTAAGGCCTGACGCTTAGCTGGTCCTAGATCTTGAATTGAGCTGTTATGGACATTCTGTACAATTATTTTCATTTTTGTCTTGTTTTTATTTTTTTGACCCATATTTTTTTTGTCCAATAGTTGTCTTCCCCAAACATTATATTTGTTGAGATTGACGTACGCATTCATCTGATGACGTTACAGTCATGAAATTATGTCACCATTTCTTCCTCATCCGCGCATGTTTTTTTATTTTATTTTATTTTCCTGTGTTTTTTTGCTGACAAGATTGAATTATCATTTCCATTGTCTGGCTCATCGGTTAGAAAATTTGAAATCTCATTATTTCAGGGCACGCACTGTGTGATATCTGGTGTGACATTATCTCTGAATGATGTTTTTTTTAAGGCTACATAAAACAATCACATGAAAAAAATGTCTTTTGTCCTTCACTACTTTTTGATACATATTGTTTTAGGAGTTATCTGCCCATAACCACTACTTTTGATACATATTGTTTTAGGAGTTATCTGCCCATAACCACTACTTTTGATGCATATTGTTTTAGGAGCTATCTGCCCATAACCACTACTTTTGATACATATTGTTTTAGGAGTTATCTGCCCATAACTGTTATTTTTTTTTATGCGAGTGGTCCGTGAACTCAGTGGTGCCTCTGTGTCATGGCGGAGGTTTTGTAGGGTGCTGTAAGAGAAATGTTCTAAAGCGCAAAGGGCTAAGGAGATAGAGTTTTGTTTTATTACTGTATTCTTTTTGCTCTAAAGAAAATTTTTCAATAGTTGGCATGGGGAATAATCATAGGAATAATAAAGGAAAATCGATTTGCACCAGAGATGTATCACTGTTTCGGCCATTATTATATGTAGAGAAATGCAAAACCCTAGCCTATATATTAAAATGAGGTGCTAAACAGTGAATATTTTTCTAAATGTCGTTTCACTTGCAGGAGATTTTCAGTAGACTATTCATAGAGAAGACGGTAGCAGAAGTAATTTTACTTATGTTTGATTTTTTTTTAATAAAGATACAAAATAGTTTTTTTTTTTATAAAAATCAACTAACCCTTTTTCCACTCCATTTATCGGGGGGGGAGGGGGCAGCGAGCAGTTTGACTCCTATCCCCCACTTCAATCGACCAGAGTTCCAGATTCAACGAATATTCTAGATTGTTTGTCTTAGCTAAGGACACAACTAGATGCGTTTATGTTAAACTAATATATTACTCTAAAACAAAAAAAGAATCATCCTTTAATTCATCTGAAACCATATTCTGAAACCATCCATTAACTATCAGCCAATTCTACCCCACTCCCCCCCCCCCCCCTTCCCCCCAATCACGAAAACTATCACGGAGGCTGACCTCAATTCACATCCAACTTACCCCGGCTATCATCAGTGACGTCAGTACTGGCGCCGGCAGGGAGATTACCGTGGCTATAGTGGACACAACACCATTCAGTAGCCCAGCGTATCTGGGGGATGAACACAGAGAAGAAAAAAAAAATGAGATGCAATGAATGGTATTGATTATCCCCCCTTCATTGTGGCGAGAGGAATTTTTTTTCTCTCCCCTTGCCCCCCTCTTTTTTTTTTTTGTTATTCGGAGCCAAGTGCCGCCGATTCAAATCGTGTTTTTCATGGCAAATCCATATTCATAAATATGTTGGTCTGTAAAGTGAAACCATCTTATACATTTACAAGCCAAAAAGCCGTAAATCTGGCCACAATGTTTTGTTTTGAACATCTATTTTTCTCTATATCTTTTTTATATTAAAATTTGGAACTGCACAGGGTTTAAAAACATACTAACTAAAAATGTTTGGCTCTTGTAGAGAAAATATCGATTGTATTAATGTTAATATGACACATCATCCTTTATACAGACTTAAGATAAATTGCTTAAACAGTGAACATCTTACAATAATTATACATTATTTAAAAAAAAATTAATTCTTTTTAATGTCTACATTTGCTGTATTTTATCCTCGTGCAGATGTTTATTCAAATTTTTTTATTTAAACAATCATTCAGGTCTTGTAGTAATTTAAAACAAGTAAAAATACTACTAAACATAGTCTATTAAAAGTCCTTACGTTGCTGTTGTTTTAGAGACAACTTCCTATATAATCTGGTGGTAAAATACATTTGACTGATCGTGTGGCACATGTAAATTAACATTATTGCGTAACCGGCTGATATTTAGTTCGACTATTTAAAAGAACGGATTTTGTTGAAACAAATCAAGCAAAAATTATTTTTTTCTTTTTAAGTACATGTGTGTCCGTTTTTTGTTTCTTCTCAAACGTAAAATTGAAAATTTTCACGTCTTGTATTTTTAACATTTCTAGCAATAAAAAAAAATCCTCTTTTAGCCAGTCTACAATTGTATGCAAGTCCAGATAACTTGAACTATTTTGAGATGTTATAATTATTGCCCCGTTTATATTTCACGGTTTACTTAACAGATTCGGTTTCATCAAAGTTCACTGAATTAACAACCCACTCACATTAGTGGAAGACTCCATTATTGTTCACTAAGATTAGAATTCGTTTGGATTTGTGTATACACGTTTTGAAAATAGTTTTTCCCCTCCAAAATGTAGGCATAATTATTCCCTAAGCAGTGCATAATATATATATATATATATATATATATATATATATAGAGAGAGAGAGAGAGAGAGAGAGAGAGAGAAAGAGAGAGAGAGAGAATAAGGAGGGCTGGGTAGAGAGGGGACAGATGAAGTGGGTGGGGGGGGGGAGAACACAATTTTTATTTTTTTTTCTTGGTCACGAACTTCCAAAGATGTACATTGTACAGTAAATTACTTTTCTATTTTCTTTCACAGTGAGTTCAAGACTTTGGTTTTAGAGTAACATAATTTCCCTTCACACGGAGTGACACGGACTCTTGCTATCCTCACAAACACACACACACACCAACACACACAAACAAACACATATTTATAGAGCCGTACGTTTTTAGGGCCCTTCAAGGCAGACATATTGACATGGGGAGGGGGTCTAGGAAAAAGATTTAGGAATAGATCTTCCTTGGGAATAAGTTGAATAGAAGTTTATAGAAATTATTTACTGCCTTAGGATAACGATATCTTTATTTATGACAATCATTATCATTCCATTGAATATTCAATATTTATTTATTCAACATACATGTACGATAAATAGTGACTTGTACCTTATAATGACTTTATATTACTAATTATAATTTTCGGGGGGGGGGGGCTACTCTTGTCAATGAGAAGTAGTTTCCCCTGTGTTCTCCATCGATAATCAAAGGGCACTGCCAATATATAACTGTAGTTTAATGTAATATTTATTTACATCCATCAACTTTGATTTATTTCATTATGTATTCGTCTGGCCCCTGCACCTGTCCCAAGTTTCATTCTGGGTTATGTTCTCAAATAGAAATTTATTCACTTATCCCAAAGACACTCGGGACTGTCTGGTACCCGGATTGTACGTGTGACTCCAGGACAAATTACATTAAGTGAAACCTTACCTCGGCGCGATGTCCAATAAATTGATCCTGAAAGCAACGGAGGTCGCATTCTGGAAGGACAGTGCCAGCACCAATAACGTGATGGACCATCCGGTGGTCAGTGTTGGGATGAACGCATTGAACAGAGAAAACATGGCGCATCCAAAACAGCCTGTGGATATTAATAATTTTACTTGTAAATACTTTAGTTGCTCTTTTTTTTTTTCATTTATTCGTTGCTACCCGTCAAATATTGGTCTTTTTTTTTTGTCCTCAACTATATTATGGGATAGATCTAATCAGAAAAAAAAGTCAATAATAGACTCCATAAATAAAAACTTGTTTGTTTAGTTCTCACCGGTAGTGTGAATCACACACGACCTATAATTTCATACGTTTACAGGGAGGTAATTTAACTTTTTAATGATGTAATATGGGGATGGCTTGATTTATGCACGGTGTATTCTATAAACGGTTATATAACATGTTGGATATCTAAATGTGGGAATGATGGAAGGCATCAACAGTAAACTGAATAAAGTGAGTTCAATAAACGGTTATATAACATGTTGGAGACATTCTGTCAATTAACTTCATTTCAAAATATTCATTCATCGGCATCTGGTACAAATCAGTTACTAATGGTATAAAAAAAATAAACGAATGCTGTATTTTCATTAAATTTTATGGAACTAATCATGAAGACTCACAGAGATGGCCACTATTATAAGGGAACTAATCATGAAGTCTCACAGAAATGGGCACTATTATAAGGGAACTAATCATGAAGTCTCACAGAAATGGGCACTATTATAAGGGAACTAATCATGAAGTCTCACAGAGATGGACACTATTATAAGAGAACTAATTATGAAGTCTCACAGAAATTGGCACTATTATAAGGGAACTAATTATGAAGTCTCACATAGATGGGCACTATTATTAGGGAACTAATCATGAAGTCTCACGCAAGTTGGCACTATTATAAGGGAACTAATCATGAAGGCTCACAAAGCTGGGCACTATTATTACAGGTGAAAGCCTCTGTATTTGTTCAGATTCTGGTGAAAGTTCCGAAGTCCACCCAGTTTTAATGGAATCCTGGCATATGCTGGGCCACACAATTCTTTAATATGCAATGGATACAGAGATAAGATAAATTTCTGCACTTCAATTCCATGAAGAGCGCTTTAAGGCTTGATGGAACATCACTATTACTACTTAGTTTTAAAGTAGACTTACCAATCCCTTGGAAAAGTTTTCGTGTTTTACAAACTGATAGTCCACGGCGCAGTAGCCAGTCGGACAGATAGCCAGTGATGAGTCCAGATATGATACGTCCAACAAAAGGTAATGAAGAAAGTAGACCATCCTATTGGAGAGATTGAAATTAGCAAAGAATGGGACATTCATAGCGGTGAGGTTTTTTGTGTGAAAAACTTTTCTTTTAAAACCATTCCAATTTCAAAGTAAAGCAACATACAACATAACACACTTTGATAAAGTAACACACTACATATGCTGTCGCAACGCATACATTCTTTGAAAACATTGGTGCAATTTACTATTCAGAAGTCACAGAGTTGTACATTACACAAGAATTTAATTGAATCTGACGTTTCCGCTATAAGGAAATATAAAATGTGTTTATTATAAAAACTGTTTTAGATAATACTATTCACCAGCACGGCGAAACATTTAAAGAGTCACATTTGCTTTTTTATATCTCATTGAATATATCTACTTTTATGGTTTTACATATTTACATAAATTTTACAATCGTTATTTTTTTGTTTTGTTTTTCAAACAAGACTTCAAGCTAAACTTTTAAATAAAAATTAAAAAATAAATTACCAATGCTTCAAAAAATGTACCATCCAATCACAAAAAGTTACACCATTACCATATAAACAATATATCAGCAATAAATCATAACATAACAACGACATGAAAAATACACTATAAATCCGATCCGTTCCTCACCGTTTGTAGATCAAAAGAAAAAAAATCCGAGAAATATCTTGGCAAATACGACAACATAAAAGACAGGATCCATTTATTAGAGATGTGACCCATCAGAATAACCCACACTGCCGGAGATTTGATAATTCTCTTCCATGGAGTCTTCAGTGGCTAGAACAAACATAAAAGAAAACGTTCTACAATTAAAAGATTATAAATTTGGGGGGGGGGGAGCATTAAGCAATTGTTTCTTCTTTCTTTTGTGGTCTTTGGGTTTGTTTGAACTGTTTTAATCGGCGGGTGAAGTGCCGTAAGGATGAATGGAAATCTCTTAGATCCTATAAATCACAACTGGGACTGTTTCATTTATGGTGCCTTCTTTCAACTTCAACATAGCCGATAATACAAGGGATATAGATCAGAGATGAGCGGACAGCGGACGCGTCCGCTTGCGGACGCAGATCCGCAGACTTTTCCGAATCCGCGGACTGACAGCGGACGCTTCGTATGGTTAAGTTGCGGACTCGCGGACTGACGCGGATCTTCTTAAGTGTTACCATAAAAAATTTCAGCGAACCCTAAATTTCAAGATCCGTACACCTCTGATATAGATGCAACACGAGAGTTATAGTGGGGACTCCATGACCTGAAATATCCATTGGTGCTCACTGGAGATCGAACCAGAGTCACTCAGGTCAACAGTTGAGCTCTTTACCACACGACCATCCGTCCCACATGTCAATCGCTGGGAATTATTCAAGTTATTCTATATTCTAAACTACAAGTATTATATTCTAAACTACAAGTATTATATTCTACACTACAAGTATTATATTCTAAACTACAATCATTATATTCTAAACTACAAGTATTACTTCAAACTGATAATAGCGATAACGCAATCACTGTGTATGTTATTGAGTTTTGACTAAAACATTACGTGAGAAATGACTGAAATGTTAAAATATTTACTTATCAATAAGGAGATCTCTATTTAGCAGTAGAGATATGTCCTTGTTTATAAGATCCTATGTTCACGTTAGTGGAAAAACGAGAGGAAGTCTGAGAGGTGCGGCATCTGCCTTACTTAAAACTTACTTTTGTACATTGTAATTCATGAATAGAGCGGCATTGTCATGTTGTTGTTTTTTTAAAAAAGATAATGGTGACAAATGTTGAACTACAATGAAATTTTAATATTTAAAAAAAGGACAGTGTTTAAAACGACCACGGCATCATTGTATTTATTTGATGGCAACATTAACTGTGAAATGTGGATTTTTACAAAGAAAAAAATAACTCAATGGGCCAAAATACCTGTTTGTCGTCAAATATTTCTGGCTGTTTGTTGAAGGTAATGATGGCCAGTTCTTTCTTGGTGATCCTTGGATGGCTCTCTGGAAGGTCATACACGCTGAGCCACCAGATAGGGGCTAGTAAAAGACTTAATGAGCCTAGGAAAAGGGTAAATAAAAGTCGCGGATGATATATTTTTTTGGTAGTTTGTTATAGTAGTAAAGATAACATTACAGTACAAGAATACACCTTGTGTGTTGCAAGGGAATTAACTGCTATTTAAATTAGAGAATATACTTTTTTTTACACAGTAACGTCCCTTTAAAAAATATAAGGACAGACTAATGACCCGTGTGTATATACACCAGTAACGGTATTTATGAGAATTCATGTTTTAAAAACCTCGGCATATAAAGGGAGTGTGTGGTTAGCACAAAGCCCACCGCCTTGACTTCCCCAACTTAAGTCATGTGGCCATTTAAAGCTGGGTCGACTTGAAGGACATTAACCGACTTTCACCAGGACCTGGAAATATTACATTGGTTCTTCTGTCATTCAGGTCTACAATCGAGCATCAATCGGCCATCCGTCCCAACAAACAAACACACACACACACACACACATATATATATATATATATATATATATATATATTTATATATATATATATAACACAGATGACTTACCAAACAGGTAAAAGATATACGGTCATCCTCTACCATCTACATATAGACTAACACGTATATGACTTACCAAACAGGTAAAATATATACATTTAACCCATTGATAACTGAACCTACATATAGACTAACACACAGATGACTTACCAAACAGGTAAAATATATACATTTAACCCATTGATAACTGAACCTACATATACACGCAGATGACTTACCAAACAGCTAAAAGATATACATTTAACCCATTGATAACTAAACCTACATATAGACTAACACACAGATGACTTACCAAACAGGTAAAAGATATACATTTAACCCATTGATAACTGAACCTACATATAGACTAACACACAGATGACTTACCAAACAGGTAAAAGATATACGGCCATCCTCTACCATCTCCTCCAATAGACACCAGGTAACCACAGATGAGGAAGGTCAGGACTCCAGCAACACTCAGACCTGCACATTCAATCTCAGAACATTCAACTCATGTTACAATATAGGGGCTCATTTGAGAGCTGGTGTATCAATATTATTAAAAATATTTAAAATACTTATTTTACGAGATTACCAAATATAGGACTGTCAACTAATCCTGCATTGCCTAGATGTGTGAAATATAGGACTATCAACTAATTCTGCATTGCCTAGATGTGTGAAATATAGGACTATCAACTAATTCTGCATTGCCTAGATGTGTGAAATATAGGACTATCAACTAATTCTGCATTGCCTAGATGTGTGAAATATAGGACTATCAACTAATTCTGCATTGCCTAGATGTGTGAAATATAGGACTATCAACTAATTCTGCATTGCCTAGATGTGTGAAATATAGGACTATCAACTAATTCTGCATTGCCTAGATGTGTGAAATATAGGACTATCAACTAATTCTGCATTGCCTAGATGTGTGAAATATAGGACTATCAACTAATTCTGCATTGCCTAGATGTGTGAAATATAGGACTATCAACTAATTCTGCATTGCCTAGATGTGTGAAATATAGGACTATCAACTAATTCTGCATTGCCTAGATGTGTGAAATATAGGACTATCAACTAATTCTGCATTGCCTAGATGTGTGAAATATAGGACTATCAACTAATTCTGCATTGCCTAGATGTCGATATAGGAAATATAGGACTATCAGCTAATTCTTCATTGCCTTGCCGTTTAATATTTTGATTTACTAATTAATTAGTCTTTAATCTAATTTTTTCTCTTCACATAATTGGGACAACGGGATATTGACAATTTGATCCATACTAAACCACGAGAAAACACTAACCTGTATATGAACATGAGGAAAGTGATGCCAACTCATACACCGGAGCCCATTTGGCCCACATTGCTTGAATTAGAGTGTCTGAGCCACTCTGAAATAGATTTATACAGTTTTTTGATCAAAATATCCAATTCAGTCTGCACAGTTCTAGATGTGAAAAACCAATAAAGAAAAAAAAATTAATAAATAGAATATAATTGTATGTTATCTTCCATATGTTAATTGTTTTCATTCCTTCTTAATAACGTATGAAATATGATTTTATTTATTCTTTCTTTTATATTTCTTTAAGGAATATAATATTTTTTTAAATTTTTTAATAGTTTTATTTTTATTAAAGCAATCTTTTATTTTTGTAGTCGAGATATTAACAATCAGTCCAAAAAATATTACATACATAAATTTTTTTGTTTAAGTTCACCCAATAAATCAATCCAGGCCCGTAGCGTGCGGGGGGGGGCAGGGGGCCTGCCCCCCCCTGGCGTTTTGTCTGGCCCCCTCTGCTTATTTGCTCTACTTAGTAAAATGTATTACTTGCCCCCCCCTGCTATTGCCTGGCCCCTGCTGTTACATGCCTGGCACCTGCTGTAGAATTTTCACGCTACGGGGCTGAATCAATCACAGAACTGTTCTTTTCAGTTTGTTTTTTTAGCTTTTCTTTCAATTCTACCATTACTAATTGTGCAAAAGCTTTGGAGATACCTCTAAATATATAGGTAAGTATACATATTCGCTGGGATTGGAACCATTACCCTACATGCTCACGAACAAGACGCCACCGAGTCACACAAAACTTATATAGTATTGTATTTAAGAGTATAGGGTTGAATATTGTGTGACAGTTTAAAAAAAAAGAGTATTTAAACATTTATTTTGAAATGAATTTTAATAAATAAGTATATAAACATGGATCTACAAATGTCTTAGAATTCGAAAACGAAATAAAATAATTGTTTAGAGTTTAAAAAATAAAAATTGTTAAAGTCATGGTTTGGAAAAAAACAAATCAAAACAAAACAAAACAACAATGTGTATTACTCCCAGCGTCAGGTACGTCAAACTATGTCCCTCGGGCAAAGTAAGGCCAGTCAGGCGGCCCGTCAGGCTGTTGGATCCAGCCCGCACTCCGCTCATCTCTTTCCCATCAATCAAATGATGTTTACATTTAATTTATATCGTTAAAATTTAATATATCATTTCTTCAAATAAACAATCCATCCATCTGTCAAATGTAAGAAACCATTGCGGCCCGCCGTTCAAAAATGTTTGCTGACCTTTAGCTCATTCTAACCAAATGAATGGACATTTTCTAAATCCGTCAACAAGGAACATGAGCCT
The DNA here is from genome assembly GCA_021962125.1 of Bulinus truncatus. Lineage (NCBI taxonomy): Eukaryota > Metazoa > Mollusca > Gastropoda > Planorbidae > Bulinus > Bulinus truncatus. The sequence goes on along the minus strand of JAGDYQ010000002.1, from coordinate 4,592,569 downwards.
ATTTAATGTTTTTTTTTAATTTTACAATGTATCTTCAAACCAGTTGTTGTTGAGTCGTCCACATCGTACCAACAACCAGTTGTTGTTGAGTCGTCCACATCGTACCAACAACCAGTTGTTGTTGAGTCGTCCACATCGTACCAACAACCAGTTGTTGTTGAGTCGTACACATCGTACCAACAACCAGTTGTTGTTGAGTCGTCCACATCGTACCAACAACCAATTGTTGTTGAGTCGTCCACATCGTACCAACAACCAGTTGTTGTTGAGTCGCCCACATATTACCAACAACCAACTTGATTAAGAAACTAAACGTGTGTTATTTAAACAAACAATAATTAATGGAGGATAGCTAAATGAAAATACTTGATTTAAAAAATATCATGAAATACAAAAGATAGCATTACCCCATTAATGTCTACACAAACACGTCCATATAGTAGTAAAGTTCCCTAAGCCCTATCGAGCTATCGGGGCATATGAAGTTTCAAATTCATCTGTTTCTATAACCTCGGCATATAAAGGATTGTGTGGTTGGCACAACGCCCAGCCGACTTTACTTCCCCAACTTAATTCAGGTACCCATTTATAGCTGGGTGGACTTTTGGGACGACAATGCACCGAATAACACCTGGAAAAATTCCATGAGCCTCACCGAGGATTGAACCCAGAACTCTCAGATCGACAGTCGAGTATCAACACCACTCGGCCATCCGACCCACTTTGTCCATATAGTCGTCCCATGTCCAGACATACGTCAATATATTCATTATCCCATCAATGTCCAGACATCCGTCCATATATTCATTATCCCATTAATGTCCAGACATCCGTCCATATATTCATTATCCCATTAATCTCTACACCACTCGGCCATCCGTCCCACTTTGTCCATATAGTCATCCCATTAATATCCACACATCCGTCCATATATTCATTATCCCATTAATGTCTACACCGCTCGGCCATCCGTCCCACTTCGTCCATATAGTCATCCAATTAATGGCCACACATCCGTCCATATATTCATTATCCCATTAATATCTACACCACTCGGCCATCCGTCCCACTTCGTCCATATAGTCATTATCCCATTAATGTCCACACACCCTTCATCATTGTTCTTATTCCGAGACACTTGTCTATATAATCTACTCACCAAGGCTATGCCAGTGAAAACCCTCATGATGATGATCAATGACGTGTGAGCACGCGCTGATATGGGCAACAAAACAGTAAACACTCCAGCACAAAGTAGACATAGCATCATGAGATTTCTACCTCCATGTCTAAAAATAACATTTTAAAAAATATGACAATTACTACACTGTACCCAAATATATTAATTAGGCTGATCCTTCTTGAATCGATAGACAATGCAAAGTGAGACAACTCCCTAATTCTTAAAAAGTAACCAGTTAGGTTTTACTTTCTCAGTCAGGTGTGGCCACAATAAGGTCTACCAGACCTGCCTCCCAGTTTTGTATACAGGTAAAATATTTTATAGAGTTACCCATAGTTGATACTTTAAGGCTGATTGAAAAGAAAGATTAATTAATTGAATACAATGGGGCCCCCACAAAACTTAGCGATGAGCCAACGTGGCCCTTATAAATTAATTATTAGGCCATCAATGTTGAAAGCTTTTATGATTATAAGTACTCAGTGTCTGTTTTAGTCACTGGTAGATAATCTATAGTTATGAATAAATGTATAGTTTCAAATCTATAACTAACATTGTATTCTTACCATATTGACTATATCTAACATAGTATCTTTATCATATTGACTATATCTATTATAGTAAATTTACTATATTGACTATATCTAACATAAGAGATTTACCATATTGACTATATCTAACATAGTATCTTTATCATATTGACTATATCTATTATAGTAAATTTACTATATTGACTATATCTAACATAAGAGATTTACCATATCGACTATATCTAACATAGTAATTTACCATATTGACTATGTCTACCAAGAAATGATGACTACACTCAGATGGGGAGGTGAACCCTAGCCCTGGAGTCTCAAGGACGTCTGTGTGTGGTGTGGTAAAGAAAGTGGCGCCTAGGACGGACAGCCCCTTTCCGCCATTCCCCAGTTACGCCACTGAGTGAACTATGGAGATTTAACATCTTTGTGCTCATCACTACAGATGTTAGCTACAGCAACAGAGATTATTTTGTAATACATCTACCGAGGGTGTAATCTTACTTTATACATCTACTGAGGCTGTAATCTTACTTCATACATCTACTGAGGGCGTAATCTTACTTCATACATCTACTGAGGGTGTAATCTTACTTTATACATCTACTGAGGGTGTAATCTTACTTCATACATCTACTGAGGGTGTAATCTTACTTTATACATCTACTGAGGGTGTAATCTTACTTTATACATCTACTGAGGGTGTAATCTTACTTTATACATCTACTGAGGGTGTAATCTTACTTTATACATCTACTGAGGGTGTAATCTTACTTCATACATCTACTGAGGGTGTAATCTTACTTTATACATCTACTGAGGGTGTAATCTTACTTCATACATCTACCGAGGGTGTAATCTTACTTTATACATCTACTGAGGGTGTAATCTTACTTCATACATCTACTGAGGGTGTAATCTTACTTTATACATCTACTGAGGGTGTAATCTTACTTTATACATCTACTGAGGGTGTAATCTTACTTTATACATCTACTGAGGGTGTAATCTTACTTTATACATCTACTGAGGGTGTAATCTTACTTTATACATCTACTGAGGGTGTAATCTTACTTTATACATCTACTGAGGGTGTAATCTTACTTTATACATCTACTGAGGGTGTAATCTTACTTTATACATCTACTGAGGGTGTAATCTTACTTTCCTCTCAATGTCCCCACTCAACAGCTGTTCACTGACTGCAGCAATTTGTACACCCCTCCCCAACCTCCCCTCACCCAACCATCCAGAGTTGTTTCCCTGGGGACAACATTTGTCGTTGTAGTTTTCTTTTTTTCCTCTACTTACTCATTAATTTTATTTCTTGATTGTATAGGCTGGGGGCATCGGTCAATGGCCTAGATATTTTGTTGTTGCTTAAAATAGTTTACGTTTTAAAGGCAATAAATAATGACTATCATATCTGTAAATTGACCATTAGAGTAATCAAATATCTACTGACCACCACATTCGTTGTTGTTTTTTTAATTGCCTTGTGTAAATACTTCGAGTTTACCAATAAACTTGCCCTTGTTTATGTTATGGCCTCCTAACGAACATTTCTCAGGTGGGTGGGGGCTTGTTTATATATAAAACTTGATATGCAAATGACTGCCAGCCTACCCTACGTACAGTTAGGTCTGTTTACATCTTTCAGATGGGACATTTTTTTTTTTTAATTTTGTTTAAAGAGTACGTCAGATACTCCTGACGATCTTGAGGAAATGTTTTTTCTACCCGCAACAAGGCCTCGGAGATAATTAAAACGGTTTGTTTACGTTCAATAAATGGTGTGAAACAAAAACAAACCTCGTTGTCAAGTAGCCGACGATAATCGGGGTTATAACCGAGCCTGCGTTGAAAGATGCCAGCAGAACACCTTCGAAGACTGAGTCCCAGGTCATTTCTTGCTCCTGTAAATATTTTTTTTCAAGAATGTATTGTCAACCATAATAAAACAATGTTTGCTCTGTGGAGGATCGTTTCAAAATAAATCTAAATAATCTAAACATTCTCTTTGTATTTCTGGCTATAAAACAAAAAGCACTAATGTTTTGAAAAATAATAATAATTAAGAAATTATGGTTGGCACGAGATGTTAATAAATATCTGGACACATGCAGTAAAAATGATTGCTATGATTTTTATTATTTTTTATTTTCATTTTTTTTAAAGTTATCTTCATAACCAGTACTCGATTTAAGAAAAAAACCAGTGCCGTGGATGAAAAAAAAATGTCTGCAGAGCCGAGGATAAATGTCTATGGTTTGCATCCCCGGCAGGGATATATTGGCTAAAACAGAGCCGGGGATGACAGTTCTCAGTGCCGGGGATATCCCCGGCATCCCCGGCGGTAAATCGAACCCTGTTCATAACAAAACTATTTGCATACGACAAGCCCAGTGTGGTCTTAAACCATGGGTTCTCTTCAGGCCCCACACCCAAACATTCGCTTGTTAGGTAGGTCCTAGATATGTCTGATATAGATTTGAGTTCAAAACTTATTGGATATCTGCTAGATCGTGAGGGATGTTTATGTGTGTATATTTAAGAACGAACAAAACATCCTCTTATAGCACAAACCAATCAAGTTATGTTTTTATTTATAGTTTGTCTCATACCAGTAAGGATATCCGGCTGTTTTTATATCTATTTCTAAGCGTTCATTATTATCTATTCCATCGTTTGAATCCACATTCTTAAAATGTGTTTTCAGCTTATCACGCATTATCATCCTTAAGTACTATTAATCTAATTCTTATACAGTGTTGAAAACTGCACATCCTAGTTTATACCTAAACTATCTCAAAGGCCCGATGACTATTATGGTCTCTAAGTAGGTCAGCTAGACAGAAACTAAAAGATGTGTTCATATGTCTGTATCATTGTAAGCTCAACGATGTAGCTTACAGTGTAGTTTCTGTTAATTAGTATGTTCGTATCATTGTAAGCTTAATGATGCTGTTTATCGAGTATGTTCTGTTCATCAATATGTCCATATCATAATAAACTTACCGTGTATGTTCTGTTAATTAGTATACCCGTATCATTTTAAACTAAACGATGTGGCTTACCGTGTATGTTCTGTTAATTAGTATACCCGTATCATTTTAAACTAAACGATGTGGCTTACCGTGTATGTTCTGTTAATTAGTAAACCCGTATCATTGTAAGCTTCTGACCAGTTTGACAGCTGAGCGCTATCGACAGTGGCGTTTCCGATTTCCTGCACTGTGACCGTCCTCTTCATCGTCATCCCCAACACGGCTACGCCCATGCACTGCCTAAGAGCAGTCTGCACAAAGCGGCCCATGAAGCACATGTACGCCAAGACCCAACGGCACGACGTGTACTTGGAACAGAAAGATTCTTTGGGGATGTCCTTCCTGTATTTTAACTTTTTGTATTTCCTGTTCGTCTCATTCTTCTCAGATCCTTTGTTTTGATCACCATCGCCGCTGGCTGGACTGAGTCCGCTCTTCTGGACACACAGCTGGCGAGAGCCGAGCTGCTCGACTACCTTCAGCAGCAGCTCGTCAGTGCCAGACTTACTTTTGCAGCACTCGCTGCTCACCTCGGCGTTTGAAGTGAGTTTGTGATTGCGAGCGCCCATGTTCACCGATGGTAAAGACGTGTCAGTTTCACACGACAGTCTCTCTTCATTGTTAATCGAATCTTTTTGATAATTTTCAGTTTGGATTTCGCGAGGCTGTTCAGGAGTGGAATCAAAAAAGTCCGGCTGAAGTGCATTCAGAATAGTGTTGCTGTCTGAATCATCTTCAACCGAATGGCAATAGCTGTCACAATCGCTGATGGAGTTTATAGCGGGAATTCCCGCTAACGATGACGAGGTCGATTCGCTGCATACCCCGGAGTCTGGTGGAGTCGTGTGTGTCAAGTGAGGTAAAGAATGTGTATGCGATATATGTGGATGCTTCCTGCTGAGACAAGAAAGACTTCTGGTTAGATTCGTGGGTCCACAGTGTGCCCGTCGCCCCCTCAAACTTATATTCGACAAGACATCGCTACTGCAGTCAGAAATCTCGTCCATGAAATACGTATCCACACACCTGCACGCCGAGTCCGTGTTAAAGAAATTATTCGAGCCTTCAAAACTGTCCATTGGCTCCGTCGATTTGTTCTGTGCTGTAGACGCTAGACAGTCATCGTTGTTGTGATCAGAGTATGCGTCATGATGAGGACACGGGATGTATCTCATGGAAACCAACTGGACATCACTGACCTGTGTAGCACGGCTTATCTCAGATCCAGAACAACTTCTTCCGTTGAGATCTTTCATAATTGTAGGTCTCATCTTTTTTTCCCCCTTTGTCTCTGATTTGTGAATCGCTTTCACCGAGTCTGTGGAAGTAAACAAATTTTAAACTGAATTGAAATGATCACATGTATTGCTGATGTGATTTTGACAAGTACAAGAGAATATGTGTGTGTGTGGGGGGGATAGAGGGTCAAAGGTATCGACAAACATAACAAATACACACCAAAATAATTATAGAAGACTCAAATTGTAAAATGATCAAAACAGAAATGAAGGAATCGATAGGCACGTTATTTGTAGACTTAACATTGTCATACAGGCACAACATTTCTAGGCAGAACATTGTCTTACAGGCACAACATGTTTAGACATAACATCGACATACAGTCGCAACATTTTTAGATGCGGAATCGGACAGAAAAATATAATGTTTACACACATCAAATATGGAGACAAATAGCACAACATATACAAAGACATTATATAGAAACAACAAATACAAAGAAATACAACACTCCGATAATAAAAACACCCTTGACATTGTCAACATGACATGGTCAACATGACATGGTCAACATGGTATGGTCAACATATTCATACGTGATAATCTAATATAACATTTCGCTCCCTTACATGACAGACTCAAAATATAACATGTAAAGACTAAATAAACTGAAAAATGAGATATGACTTATCAAATTAATACATTTATAAGTAACTGTAATTATATGTTTAGGCAAGATAGTATATTATATACGATGCTAAAAAAATTGCTGCATAAACAAATGGCGGAAACATCTACCTACATAATTAATACTAATGAGACAGATATACTATACAGATATGATAAACAATGGCGTCAGTGAGGCTTAAACATGATTAAAATTTATATAGAGGAGAAAATGCCCTCAAACAAAGTATGAAGCATTCTTCAGCTAGAAAATCATTTTTTTTTTAAATGCGTACTCAATCTTTAACTTCCAAAACCTTATGGGGAAATCATGCTGGCAAGGACATGCAAATGCTAATGTCTGGTCTTGTCTGTATAGAGAACAATGCTTATGTCTGGTCTTGTCTGTATAGAGAACAAGGCTAATTTTGATATTTAAAGTATTTCTTTACTTCGTATCATGAAAATTGGAACAATACAAGCAACGAAACAATGTTACGGCATTTGTAAAACGCCAACAGATTCGGTTGTGAACTCCCTTTTAACCTATTCAAGGCATTTATTTCTACGACATTTGTTTGGAATGTGGACGTACAAAATAAAAAAAAATGTGCGCGTGTGTTACACCTCCACATAAATTGTGTTGATAGCGACCCATTAATAGTCACAATACAATCCTGACCGACCTAGAGAATCACGACTTCAGTCTTGACTGCCGTAGTAGATGATATCATCACAGCGGGCGGGGGGGGGGGGCAGCTGAGGTCACACACGGTCGGACTGATTGATGTAGTGATGCTGTTAACTGGTTATACAGGTATGTTGTGGTCCCAGGTCTACGTTATATAATCTAACGATCATGTATCATTTTTTTTGTTCGTTGTAAAGTCACTGTAAGGATAAGATGTTTATATCTTACACTTGGAGACACTAGACCACTAAAAGGGATGGTTTTTATGATGCTCTTCTTTCATCCTCACCTTAATCGAGAGTGCAATGGCCATGGAGGCACTATGGGAAACGTACGGAGGAGAAATAGCAGAACTCCCACGCTTCCCCAACTGATGTCAGGTACATAAGGTGCATCTGAGTGCACTTAGGAACTAATATCCGGACCTGAAAATTCCAGAGTCTCTTAGCGAAAATCGAAGAGACCTTCATGTCTGACAGTCGAGCGCTTTACCCTCACAACCTTCCGCCCTCCTTCAATAACATGTATCTTTATTGTTAGCTTTAGGATTTCCATGAGGAAACACCAGGATCAATGAACTAACAAGGCTTACAACAACAAAAATTAAATGGAAATGGTCCCTGGAATAAAACCTACGGCTTCGTGGACACTTGAGTAACGTGGACAATTGTGTAACGTGGACACTTGAGTAACGTGGACACCTGAGTAACGTGGACAATTGAGTAACTTGGACAATTGTGTAACGTGGACACATGAGTAACGTGGATACTTGAGTAACGTGGACACTTGAGTAACGTGGACAATTGTGTAACGTGGACACATGAGTAACGTGGATACTTAAGTAACGTGGACACTTGAGTAACGTGGACACATGAGTAACGTGGACAATTGATTTACGTGGACAATTGAGTAACGTGGACACTTGAGTAACGTGGACACTTGAGTAACGTGGACACTTGAGTAACGTGGACACTTGAGTAACGTGGACACTTGAGTAACGTGGACACTTGAGTAACGTGGACACTACAGTTTTATTTACAACTAAATTAGTTTTGTTCCTGTTTCAGACCAAAGTCTCAGTCTAACTGAAATGTTTATTTGCTGTTTGATTTAATATGTAAATTGTTACTACAAACATGAAATGTCGAGGTAAATAGTTTTTTTTTACTTTTTTTTTTAATTAAATAATTAGGTCATTTAAACAATTTTTACTGCATTTTAATTTTCGGGCGGAATACTTTTGATTAATTAGGTCAGTATAAAAACGAGGCTGTGCGCACTCCCCACTGTAATGTACAGATGTAAGGAGCAGGGACTAGTGGGGTGGGGGGCGAAGTATGAAAGAAAAATTAACGGTCGGGAATCAACAAGTAAGCTTTTAAATGGACTTTGGGAAAACAGACGCACACAAATGCACAGAACCACAACACATACATAAACACAACACATACAGATACACAGAAACACAACACACACAGAAACACAACACATACAGATACACAGAAACACAACACACACAGATACACAACACACACAGATACACAGAAACACAACACACACAGATACACAACACACACAGATACACGGAAACACAACACACACAGATACACAGAAACACAACACACACAGATACACAAAATCTCAACACACACAGATACACAGAAACACAACACATATGGATACACAGAAACACAACTTACACAGAAATACAGCACATTCAGATACACAGAAACACAACACACAAGAAACACAAAACACACAAATACACAGAAACACAACACACACAGAAACACAAAACACACAGATACAAAGTAACACAACACCTACTGATACACAGAAACACAACACACACATATACACAACACATACTGATACACAGAAACACAACACACACAGAAACACAACACACACTGATAAACAGAAACACAACACATACAGATACATAGAAACACAACCCACACAGATACACAGAAACACAACCCACAAGATACACAGAAACACAACACACACATATACACAACATATACAGACACACAGAAACACAACTCACACATATACACAGAAATACAACACACAGATACACAGAAACACAACACACACATATACACAGAAACACAACACACACAGATACACAGTAACACAACACATACAGATACATAAAAACACAACCCACACAGATACACAGAAACACAACACACACAGATACACAGAAACACAACACACACAGATACACAACACACAAGATACACAGAAACACAACACACACAGATACACAACACACACAGATACACAGAAACACAACACACACAGACACACAACACACACAGATACACAGAAACACAACACACACAGAAACACAACACACACAGAAGCACAACACTCACAAATACACAGAAACACAACACACAGAGATACACAACACACATAGATACACAGAAACACAACTACTACTACACACACACGCTATTTTGCTTTAAAGTGAGACATATTGTGAATGACAAGATATTATCAAAGTGGAAAATGTGGTAAGTTGGGGTGCGGGGGGAAGGGGTGGAGGTAGGTAGATTGATTGTTCAAGGTAACAAAAGAAAAAAAAATATGAAAGTTTAAGTACGCATATTCTTCGTATGTGAGTTGTGAGGGAGAACTGCGTAATGCAGGGTAAAGGTTTCAACCCTTTATGACGCATGTGAGTCATGAACATCTCTATTACTTCATGGACATGACACCCCAGACTCCAGACTATGGTATGGGCAGAGGTTATTTTAACAGCAGGCCCAATGGGCGCGCAACAATGGGGGCTCAACCGTAGTCCTGACTAGTGACGAGCACCGCAACACTTAATACTTTTTCAGGAGTTATCTCATTTTTAAGTGGCTCAGAATTCTCTTCTGAGCCCCGAAGTTTCAAACAACCTACGTTTACCTTTGGAAAGGGCCATACAGAAGCTCCAGAGCTCACTGTATCGTTTGAGATAGAGAAATGGTAAAACATGACAGACAGACAGGTGGTATGTAGGCTAATACACAAACGTTGTAGTAGATAGATAAATAGATATTTTTTTAGAATTAGCTGCATGTGATGGATAGGAAAATATTGATAGGTAAATAGTATCAGTAGGTTAGATTGATAAATAAATGAATAAAAGATTAGATCGATAGATAGACAGACAGACAGACAGGCAGACAGACAGACAGACAGACAGATAGATAGATAGATAGATAGATAGATAGATAGATAGATAGATAGATAGATAGATAGATAGATAGATAGATAGATAGATAGATAGATAGATAGATAGATAGATAGATAGATAGATAGATAGATAGATTCAAAGGAAACTCGGATTATTCATTGGTAAATAGTATTTAGGTATTTCTTCACCGGAAAATTGAAATCACCCTGCCCCGCCCAATAACAACAAAACGAAAAAGAAATCTAATAAGTGAAACTGGGACAGATAGACTGCCTATGGATTCCTGTTTGTCCTAAACTAAAAGTACAAATCAACAGATAGGTAATTTCCTTTTCTTGTATGTACATTTAAACTCATAGTGGGGAAAAAAATTATTCTAGGTAACACTATCTGAGTTGGCAGGTGACCCATTTATTGCATAAATAAACACAAGGTGTCTTTTTTTATTTTATTTTATGGGCTTACTTCAATCAAATACAGTTGATTCCGCTTAATTGGGACATCGCTTAGTTGGGACAGCCGCTTATTTGGGACACATCTCAAAGAAACCAAACCAAGAAGCCAATAGTAAATTTGTATTTTTAATTGGGACAGCCGCTTTATTGGGACAAAAAACCTCGGTCCCGATGTGTCCCGATTAAGCGGAATCGACTGTAATACACTTGAAAGGATGGAAACTAAAGGGGAATTTCGTGATGGGTTATATATATAGGAATCGCTAAGAAGATCTAATTATCAGATTTTAGAGTATTTGTCTTTAATTATCTATGTATGTATCAAATCTTATATACACATTTTTTTTAAAAATTCTCACAGGTGAATCGGAAACAATGAGAGACGAAACTTCTCTTCATTAAGGAAAAAAACTAGGACAATCTGTGACGTCACTGTTTGTGTGAAACATGAGAAAAGTCTGGGCTAAACTGACATGCAGCTTAAATTGATGACGTAATTACCAACACCATGCGCCGCTCTTGTCTCTGTCGTGATTTCTCTTTATCTCATTCTTGGACTTAACGTGGCCAGACTTTCGCACCACGACTTTCCTTTATTATATTTATTGCTGAGAACAAAGAAGCTCACAAAATAATTACTTTCACTCTAAGTAATATAACATAATGTCTCCCGACAATAGCGTAAAGTAAGGGCCGCTCAGGGCGGACCGCTCCCACTGCCCTTCCTAACTTATGGTGATAACAGGAAGTCAGATAGACCGGTTGGTTGCTAGGCGCATAGCCGTTGCGCACAGCCGATAAATTTCGCTACACAACTTGGTGCACAGCTTTCGGGGTGGATTAGGAGGTTCCATAATGAGTTTGGTAGTCAGATTTATGATAGATATAGACAGATTGTTAACGGAAAGACAGTTTCGATAAATAGTTAGATAGAGAGATAGATAGATATGCGATAGAAAGGTAACAACTGACTGTCAGACTGATTTCTACATAGATAGATGCAGATAGATTTGGGAAGAGAGAGGCAGTTCTATCAATTTCGGTTAACATCAAACGAACAGTTTTATTTTTAGAGCATTTTCTAAAAAAAAAGCTCTATTGTCCCCGTTTTGTCTGTCTGTCTGTCTGTCTGTCTGTCTGTTCGTCATTACCCTAGATCTCAACAACCATAAGTCCTAGACCTATGATGTATATATCATTTTGTAGGTCTTGGCCTGCCAAGAAAACACTTTGGTCCATTTTGCGATCTGACCTCTAGGGCCGAAAAAGGGGGCGTATTAAGTACCGTTTTTTACTATATAAGCTATATTAACAAAGGAGCGCCCTATATCTAAGCAACCAAAAGTCATAGACCCATGATGTATATATCATTTTGTACGTCTTGGCCTGCCAAGTGTGCATCAAAAGTCCATTTCGCGATCTGACCTCTGAGGGCCGAAAAAGGGGGCGTTTTAAGTACCGTTTTTGCTTATATTTTAAATATAAATAATAAAAGCTAATCAAAGGTGCGTAATCATTATTTATTTTTGTAACAGTTATTCAACATGATTACTTCCCTCTCTATTTATCAAAACCTATACGCGTGGAGCAAAATCTATGGCTGTAACCCGGAAAAAAAAATACGGATTTCGTCCGGCGTAGCCGTAGCCACTGCGTACACGAAAATACTCTAAAATGTCCTTTGTCCGAAACGGAAAAGACTTAAATTGCTTGTTTATTAATAACTCCATATTTACCCTCATGCCTACTTTGAATTACAAAATATATAGCCACATAACAATGCTAGATTTTTTTTGTCAACATTATTACCATCGTCCGTTGAGCAACAGGGTAGAACAATGTCTTGTTTTAATTTGTTTAAAAAAAAAAAAAGTAATTTTGACCAGATTTGAAGAGGCAAAACTCGAACTCCAATTTCAATGTCGAATATAAAAAAATACTCGACTATTATGGGATTAAACTTTTGGTCTTTAGTGCGCATGACAAAAAAGTAGGGCCCAAATATTTCTAATTCTCAAATATCGAAAATAAATAAATAATACTGCTGGGAAAAAAAACGATGGTATGCAAATGTGAGGGTCAACCGTTGATCTCTGAAAGGTCATTTCCGAGAGGCGTAAGACGACAATCGACAAACCGGCTGATGACGTCATGCAGACGTCGTCCTTGTTCTTCCGTTGGTCAAAGGAAAGTTTGGATGAGATGTTTTGACAGCCAGGGCAGGTAGAACAATCTGGAAATGGTGTTGCCCAGTAAGACTAAAAAAAAAATAGAAAGAAAATAGCCCACAGTCCCCCCTCCCCCCCCCCACTCATCCTGGTGGGGTGGGGGGAAACACTTAACAGGTGAGTTAACAAGTTTGTATATCTGTGTGTGTGTGTGTGTGTGGATGTGTGTGTCACTGCCAACAGTTAATGTCCCCTAGTCCAGTGGAACACATTTTGAAGGAAACCATACACATTTAAAAAAAAAAAAAACCCAGATAGCTGGTAAACATGTCAAAAATATATAGGTCAGTGTAACTCTTTTGTGTCTCTTGGAAGGGGAGACATTGGTGGGGGGGTGGTGGAGGGGGGGGGAAGTGGAGACAATATTATATTAGGGAGCTAGGTAAAGACGGAGCGAGAAGTAAACCACACCGAAAAGACTTATGAAACTTAAGCAAATCAGGACCGTAGGGTGTGGGAGGTAAGAGGGGGGGGGCGGGACTGACCCCCACCCTGCGTTTTATCTGGCCCCCCTCTTCTTGTTTGCTCTACTCAGCCCGTAGCGTGAAAATTCTACAGCAGGGGCTAGGCATTCTACAGCATGGGCCAGGAAATAGCGGGGGTGGGGGGGCAGGTAATACATTTTACTAAGTAGAGCAAATAAGCAGAGGGGGCCAGACAAAACGCAGGGGGGGCGGCGGCACTTCCGCACGTACGCTACGTGCCTGGCTCTACTTAGTAACATTTATTTATTGTCCCCCCCCCCTGCTATTGGCCTGGCCCCTGCTGTAAAATGCCTGGCCCCTGCTGTAGAATTATCACGCTACGGGGCTGAAGCAAATAATATTTGGCAAATATATATATATATATATATATATATATATATATATATATATATATATATATATTATTGGCCTTCCTCATAGTGCATGTGAGTGGGCGGGGCTAAAAATGTCACGTGCTATTATTCAAATTGTTACTAAATAATAAAAAATAAAAACGGATTAAATAAGAAAGATTGAAATAACAGATCATACCCTATGTGTGCTGAGAGCGACGGTCGAGCCGGTACGGTGAAAGACTATCCCGGCCGTCGGTTATGAAGCTTCAAATCCTGGAGGCCTTGTTGACAAATGTAATGCCGTGACGTTTTCGGTCTGCAACAGTTGTTTTTTTTTTTACAACATCCATGTTTGTATTTACACGTCATGTTTCTGCTGCAACATCCGTAATGTACTCGCTTGTCATAACTTGGGATGTGTTTCTTGTCTATTGACCTATGTATGATGTTTTTGCTACAACCTCGGTGTTTTGTTTTTATGACTCATCGAAGACATGGCTGGTGCATTACAAGTTTTGCGACACTCATTGCGTTTTTCTATGTTCTATGAAGGACAAGTTGGTCTGAACATTTCGCAGTATCCACAGCGGCGTAGCGTGGGTATCGGCCGTCCAGGGCGGAAGACGATTTTGCCGCCCTCTCATTTAGGTATTTCAATTTAATCTATACATTTTTGCCGCCCCCCTAAAAAGTAATAAAAAGTGCCGCCCGGTGCGGACCGCACCCACCGCCCCCCCCAGGTACGCCACTGAGTATCCATACTGCACTTTATGTTCATTCACAGAGATATTTCTGTGTTAAGTTTACAAGCATTCCTCAAATGTAGAGGCTAAATATGACTTATACCACTGGTAAACAACTTTCTCAATGAAACAATGTTAAGTGTAGCTTCTGAAATGTAAGAGAAGTATTCCGCTTTTTAAAATAATAACAAGTACTACAAAGAGCTGCACGATACCAGTAATATATGCAGTGAAACAAGTAATGAAATAAAAGGGGGAAAACATGGCTCGAGTTAGATACCCATTGAATTAGATCCCCCATTGAATTAGATCCCCAGTGAATTAGACCCCCCATTGAATTAGACCCCGCATTGAATTAGATCCCCATTGAATTAGATCCCCCATTGAATTAGATCCCCAGTGAATTAGACCCCCCATTGAATTAGACCCCGCATTGAATTAGATCCCCATTGAATTAGATCCCCCAGTGAATTAGATCCCCCATTGAATTAGATCCCCATTGAATTAGATCCCCCATTGAATTAGATCCCCATTGAATTAGATCCCCACTGATATAGATCCCCCATTGAATTAGATCCCCACTGATATAGATCCCCCATTGAATTAGATCCCCCATTGAATTAGATCCCCATTGCATTAGATCCCCATTGAATTAGATCCCCCAGTGAATTAGATCCCCATTTAATTAGATCCCCGTTGAATTAGATCCCCATTGAATTAGATCCCCCAGTGAATTAGATCCCCATTGAATTAGATCCCCATTGAATTAGATCCCCATTGAATTAGATCCCCATTGAATTAGATCCCCATTGAATTAGATCCCCATTGAATTAGATCCCCCAGTGAATTAGATCCCCCATTGAATTAGATCCCCAGTGAATTAGATCCCCCATTGAATTAGATCCCCATTGAATTAGATCCCCCAGTGAATTAGATCCCCCATTGAATCAGATCCCCATTGAATTAGATCCCCATTGAATTAGATCCCCCAGTGAATTAGATCCCCCATTGAATTAGATCCCCCATTGAATTAGATCCCCATTGAATTAGATCCCCATTGAATTAGATCCACCAGTGAATTAGATCCCCCATTTAATTAGATCCCCCAGTGAATTAGATCCACCAGTGAATTAGATCCCCCATTGAATTAGATCCCCCCAGTGAATTAGATCCCCCATTGAATTAGATCCCCCATTGAATTAGATCCCCATTGAATTAGATCCCCATTGAATTATATCCCCCATTGAATTAGATCCACCAGTGAATTAGATCCCCCATTGAATTAGACCCCCCATTGAATTAGATCCCCCATTGATTTAGATCCCCATTGAATTAGATCCCCACTGATATAGATCCCCCATTGAATTAGATCCTCCATTGAATTAGATCCCCCATTGAATTAGATCCCCCATTGAATTAGATCCCCATTGAATTAGATCCCCATTGAATTAGATCCCCATTGAATTAGATCCCCCAGTGAATTAGATCCCCATTGAATTAGATCCCCATTGATATAGATCCCCATTGAATTAGATCCCCCATTGAATTAGATCCCCCATTGAATTAGATCCCCCATTGAATTAGATCCCCATTGAATTAGATCCCCATTGAATTAGATCTCCATTGAATTAGATCCCCATTGAATTAGATCCCCATTGATATAGATCCCCATTGAATTAGATCCCCCATTGAATTAGATCCCCATTGAATTAGATCCCATTAAACTCAAAGAAGGTGCAACATGTCTCTTATTCTTCCCAGCCCATTATTAAAATATATTGTGTGTTCTAGCAACCCACTGTAAAAAAAACTATGATAAAAAATAATAATATTAGTAACATTTGTTAAAAATGTCATGTATATATTTTCATTGTTCCATGCAGATAGAGAAACTCTTAGATTAGAAACATAAAGAGAAATAGACTCATTATAATTAAGATCACACAGAACCCGGTAACATCAGTGAACAGAAAACAACGTGTCGCGACCAACCTAAAGTTCATCCACGAACCACATTTTGAGAATCACGGTGATAGAATAATACAATAAAATAGATTAAAAAAAATACCTTTAAAAAACAAGCGAAAATTACCCAAACAAAAAAGTGATGCCTTCGTAGTATAGATTCATAGCTACCTAGACGTCGGAAGGCTACCGCAAAGTATTCACTTTTAACTCGCATTATTACTTCCCTTGTGTGCCTTTTTAGAGGGTCCCACAAAAATTTTTCTGTGCCCATGGCCCCAATAGACTCATATCCGCCCCTGGTTTTGGCCAATCTCTACAATTCATCACTAGCGAGTCACGCCTTGGAAAACAGACGATACAAAAAAATACAAAACTTTTTCAATCTCATTTTCCAGGAATGTAAAATGTAAGTTTCAATTCCTGTCTGCCAGAAAATACGTCCACTAAGAAACCAACAAACAGAAAAATGTTAATGCTTCACAGCAATAGACTTAGACGAATGTATTAAGTCTTTTTACTAGACTTAGACAAATGTATTAAGTCTTTTTTCTAGACTTAGACAAATGTATTAAGTCTTACTTCTAAAATTGTTAGTCTACATTTTAAAAAAATGAAATTTTTCTACGCATTTTTATCCAACAGTTTTTTTTTCTTTCTTTTTATCATTTGGCTTTTTTATTTAATAAGATGGAAAACGCTGTCTAGTTCTACTATTGTTATGTGGTTCAATTTTTGAAGTTAATTTACATTTAAAATATCCTGTATACACAATTACATACAGCGCAACAATCGATTATTTATTAATATGAGAACCTTGAAAAATTACAAAAAGTTTCTTAATTATTTTGCTAACTACTAAGCAGTCCCACTATTTAGTTTTTAAGATAAAGAAAGAGGACCGTGTTCGTCATATTTACAGTACACAACACGTAAACTGTCCAGGATAAATCAACACAATTACCACCAATACCATCAGTTTAACATCTCTTACCTATAGGTCAAATCATTCCAACTGAAACCATCATTTGAAATATATTACTTTCTGAATTACATTGATTTAAAAAAAAAAAAAAACATTTGGTTGTATTTAATTGAACGACAAACGTATCCGGCCTGATCCAGTGTTAAATGATTGTGTTTGGCTGTATAGGAAAAAAAAAACCTGGCATTCAAGTGATGTACATCCATGCTTTCTTGTCAACTGTTGTGCACTTGAAATAATGAAATAGTGACTTTATAAAGACCTTTATAGCCTTGGCCCACTAGTCTCAAAAACAACAAGTCAATGAGTAGAAGCAATGGTAGTAACGGAAGGGGACTTTGGGGTGGGCGGGGTTAAAATAAAAAAGGTCCAAATGATGGGATGGGCGACTTATGGGAAAGGGGGTTCAAGCGGTGGGAGTGATTTTTCCGCCAGCCTTACATGGATTTAAAAAAAATGTTGTTGATGGCGAAAGAATTATTTACAGGTAAAGAAAGTATATGTTATTACTTTTACATTGTGGATGTTTGGTGGACATAGAAAGTTTGTGTTTTCATTCATAGTTTAATATGACTGTTAAATGTCACATGATCAACATAGGAATGGGATGTTGCATTTCGTTGTGCACGTATTTTATTCCGATATTCTTACCTCACAGCCAAAACTGTGAATGACCAACAGTCATATATAGTTTGACACACCTCAAAAACTGACCATATGAAGCCATTTCACAAATAGTTCCTCCAAGATTCCCCCTAAATTTATAACCCCTTCCACATAATGTTCAATCCGCGTCATACCATAAGTAGCTTTTACGAACAGTGTCTCCATTAGCAGTCACTCTATTAATACCCCATCCCTGTGCAGCCCTACCACAAAAAACATTATCATAAATTGCTCTACAACAAAAGGCATGTCCACAAGTAGTCACTGCCTGAGATACCTCACCAATTCCTGCATGAGATAACCATTTGTGCCTGAGATACATCACCCATTGCTGCATGAGATACCTTACCCATTCCTGCATGATATACCTCACACATTCTTGCATGAGATACCTCCCCCATTCCTGCATGAGATACCTCACCAATTCCTGCATGAGATAACCATTTGTGCCTGAGATACCTCACCCATTGCTGCATGAGATACCTCACCCATTGCTGCATGAGATACCTTACCCATTCCTGCATGATATACCTCACACATTCTTGCATGAGATACCTACTTCATTCCTGCATGAGATACATCACCAATTCCTGCATGAGATAACCATTTGTGCCTGAGATACCTCACCCATTGCTGCTTGAGATACCTTACCCATTCCTGCATGAAATACCTCACCCATTCCTGCATGAAATACCTCACCCATTCCTGCATGAGATACCTTACCCATTCCTGTATGAGGAGATACATATCCCATTCCTGCATGATATACCTCACCCATTCCTGCATGAGATACCTCACCCATTCCTGCATGAAATACCTCACCCATTCCTGCATGAAGAGATACCTAACCCATTCCTGCATGAGATACCTACCAATTCCTGCATGAGACCTCACCAATTCCTGCATGAGATACCTCACCAATTCCTGCATGAGATACCTCACCAATTCCTGCATGAGATACCCATTCCTGCATGTGATACCTCACCAATTCCTGCATGAGATACCTCACCAATTCCTGCATGAAATACCTCACCCATTCCTGCATGAGATACCTCACCCATTCCTGCATGAGATACCTCACTTATCTCTCCAAGAACTGCCAATTCACAAGAAGCTCACCCACTTCCACCTCCATGCGTATTCCCAAAACCCTATTTTTCCAAGTTAATACTTCAGCAGATAATTTGAACACTTCAAAGAAACATGCGACTAATTGTGTATATTTCAATATGAAACTAGTCATAAATGTAAAGTCAGACTACGTGAAATCCCAAGATAACACCAATAGACACCGCCACATACATACGTTCACCAAAACAACTATTTCACTAACTAAGCTTCATTCTTAAAATCCTTCCAATATTTGTTTATGTGTGTGTACGTATTTTGTGTATATGTACACATCTTTTTAAATAAAGATTCTCGATAACCATGAAACTATTTATTTTTTCACTTTATGATTATTATTCTCAAAATCCTAACCCCATGACACTAGACAATATATATTTAAAAAAAAAAAAGTAAACATGGGAAATGCGTTGTCAGTGAACCGCAAAGAAAAGTGCGAAAAACAGTTGTCATTTTTTTATTCGGTTAAGTTCCGGCTCGATGGTTTGAAGACACAGATGATATTTGCCACAATATTTGTATAAACTGGACCACAGATTGTCTCCACTTTTTTACCTTTGAGTATTATGTAACAACATGGTAACATAAAGTATAGGCCTGAAGTTGATTGTTTTTTTTTGTTATCAATGAATAAGATATTAATTTTATTGTCAAATTTTATTGTCATATCTTTTTTTTAAATGACATAGCCTAGGCCAGTGGTTCTCGGAGTGTGGGGCCCCGTAGCCCCTTTAAATGCAAAAGTGTATTGGGCCCAAAACGATCATACGACGGCCTTGGGTATAAAATATTGCTGGCAAAAAAATGTCCAGCTGTTGTCGCGTCGCTAACAACTTGGTGGGACTCAATGAATGTCCCGGGAGATTTTGGGTGGGGGTGGGGGGATGGGCCAGCGGTAAGAGAGAGAGACGAGAAACTCAAAAAATGCAGTCTTTGTCAAACATGGACCCCGCGCTGGAAGGCACCGGGATTTACTGAGCAGAAAATATCACCGAAAATTTTCGGGTGTGTTTTCTCAGGTACAAAGTAATAGTCTGGTCATGTGACAGAACCAAGGCCATGTAGTGGACAGGGTCGTAATATATTGGTCGTAGGGTCGAAGCTGTAATGTAGAAAACAGTTGGACTATTCTATGACTGCCACCGAGTCTTTAAATTCGTGATAACGATGTTCACTTGCATATATCACTCACTTCACAAAGCATAGTGGAGACATGGATACAAGTGAATCACATGAGTCTGGAACTGTACTGGAGACATGGATACAAGTAAATCACAGTGAGTCTGGAACTGTACTGGAGACATGGATACAAGTGAATCACAGTGAGTCTGGAACTGTACTGGAGACAGGGGTACAGGTGAATCACAGTGAGTCTGGAACTGTACTGGAGACATGGATACAAGTGAATCACAGTGAGTCTGGAACTGTACTGGAGACAGGGGTACAGGTGAATCACAGTGAGTCTGGAACTGTACTGGAGACATGGATACAAGTGAATCACAGTGAGTCTGGAACTGTACTGGAGACAGGGATACAGGTGAATCACAGTGAGTCTGGAACTGTACTGGAGACAGGGGTACGCAGTGAGCCTAACATAGATTAACTCTTTTAGTTGTTATAAAATAAAGAATTTAATGGGAATGTCTGAGGTGTAACTTATTGTTACGTATTGTCTGAGTTGTAACTTATTGTTACGTATTGTCTGAGGTGTAACTTATTGTTACGTATTGTCTGAGGTGTAACTTATTGTTACGTATTGCATGTGATTATATTGCACTTGTAAAGTTGAACTGTAACTGTTGTTGCCGGCTTTGGGAAGACTGTAGCTCATTACTCAACATGCTGATATTAAAGTACACATTAACTGGAAAAATGTTTATTTATTTTTAATTTTTGCTTTTTAATTTTTTTTATACCTGAAGTAAAATAAAAATTCCCTGAGAGCGGAGAAGAATTATCTGACCTTCATGTGAAGAGGTTTTGGAAAAGAAGGCTGTCCAGAATATTCTTGAAATTCCTTTGTCAGACGTTGAATTGAAAACAATACTCAAGATTTTGAAAGTTAATTGATAAAAAATAATGGTGAAGACCATTTTTGTTAAATTTACCCTGTGAATATAAGTAATTGTTCGTCTCTTTAAAAAAGACTGTGCTAAATATGACAGAGCGTTAAGAGAACTACCTATTCGCTCATCTTGGCTGGTGTTTGTGTGTGAGGTCCCTGTAAGGATGAGATGAATTCTCTTAGATCCTATGAACCACTAATGGGACGGTTTTTAATGGTGCCCTTCTTTCATCCCCACCATAGCCGGCAGTGTAATGGCCATGGAGGCACCACGGGAGACATGAAGGGAACTTGAGCCAAGACCTGAAAAATGTCCTTGGTCCTCACCGGAGATCGAACCAGGTAGCTTCAGGTCGACAGTAGAGCGCGTTATCGTGGCTGGTAGAACTGCTAGTTATGAGACACATGAAAATATTTCATGTCCAGACTGTCCGGTGTTATAAACATGACAGGCCATCGTTTTCATCCATAGCTGTAAAAGTGAAAAAAGTTGATCACCTTGATATTTAGTCCATTCATTTTGTTAAATATTATGAAAAAAAATTAAAGCAAAAAAATGTCGCCAGAATTGCATTTGGTTATATCAGAAGTAAATAAAAAAATAAATGAAATCCAATTCAAAGCAATCGATTCTCGTAAATTGGAAGCACTTTTTACAAAATTGATCTCCCTGTATATTGACCAATTTCTTTACATTGAGGTGTGTTTGACGTTTGAGAGCTACAAATTTAACCCTTTTTTTCGTCCTATTTTAAAAAGCTCAATTTCCAGCACTAAAACTATTAGAAATTTCAAAACCTGGACCGGCGAAAAAACGGATATCAATAAACAGGGTTATTTGTAATTAGAAAACCTTTGTATGTTACTTTATAAAACATTTTTATTTATTATTGATACAAATGGAGTTATCTGATCATAAAATAACAAATAGTTTTAAAAATTTAACATACATGTACATTGGGTTCGGGGTTAGATGGTCCGTTGAATTAAAATATTTGACATGGGGGGGGGGGGGTGTCAAGAAATATTTCGACACACGTCTTAGGATTACAATGTTAGATAGTTCGCTAAAGGTAAAAAAAAAATGAAATGTCGTCATGGCTTTTTAAAATGAATTATTTGATTCACTCCCTCGAGGGTAAAGCTTTTGATGTTGTTAGGTGAATGTAATGAGGGTGTGTTAGTGCGCGTGCGCAATAGCGTGATGTAGTCAGACGCACATATTCCGTCATAGGTTTTAAACTTATTGAACTATTGAATTATTGGATTTATGAGATTATAGGAAAATAAGGTGTGTGTATGGGGAAGAATTAATCAAAATACGTGATCTGTTATTATAATTTATCAGAGATATACGTCAGATACTAGCAAGGCCGTAGCCAGGGGGCTAGGGGGGCTGCAGCCCCCCCCCACCACAAATTAATTCTAAAAATCAAATTTTATTATAAAATATATTTCTTTATCATTGTGTTCCATTTTTTTCTTATACAAAATTCTCCGCACAGCACCCCCCCCCAAACAAAATCCTGGCTACGGCCTTGGATACTAGCATAGAGACAGGAATCTGAACCAGTTATACGGTTTACAAGTCCCTAAGCAAAAAAAAAAAATACCCTTTTCTTTACATTTTGTGGCATTAATATCAAAGTTCAAATACATAAAGAATCAGTTTATCCCAATTGATATTGCATAACTACTTAGTCTGCATAGATGTGTATTGATTTGTGATACACTGCTTCTCCTATTAGGACTGCTCATGAATATTTCGTTGGAACATACCTTTACCTTCACCAGGGTAGAGACACCTTGGTAGGAAGAGGGGTGGGTGGCTTTGCAGATATTGTTTTAAACGTTTTCCCATAAAAGTACACAAGGACCAGAGCTGTTTAAAGATACATAGGTCGACAGTCTGAGATATTTGGGGTCGCCAGGAAATTTTAGATATTTGGGGGGCGCCAGGCATTTTAGATATTTGAGTGCGCCAGACAATTTTAGATTTTTGGGGGCGCTAGGAAATTTTAGATATTTGGGGCGACAGACAATCTTAGATATTAGGGGGCGCCAGGCAATTTTAGATATTGGGGGGGCAGACAATTTTAGATATTTGGGGGTGTCAGACAATTGTAGATATTTGGGGGCGCCAGACAGTCTGAGATTTTTGGGGGCGCCAGTATATTTTAGATATTCGGGGGTGCCAGACAGTCTGAAATATTTGGGGGCGCCAGACAGTCTGAGACATTTTGGGGCGCCAGACAAAATTACCGTCAGTGATTAGTGGCCTCCTTAACATGACGGCTGAAGCCATAGCGAGGCCCTGGGCGAGAGTCAATTGCGGGGCCTAGATTGTAACCGTTGGCTATATGCCTAAACTAGTCACCAACCTCTAACACCGTTACGCCCCTGTAAGAATAATAATTTATAGGAATTTGTACTGGTAAGGGCAGCAGGGGCCCGATGTAGTCGCCTTGGTTGCTGATCTATAAGAACGCCTCTGTCAGGGGCATATTTTTTTTTCGAACCTGCTCATTTCGACCGATGTTTTGATTATATTTTGTACATCTTACTGCATTTAATCGTGTCCAATGAACAAGGAATTCCACGATTAGGTTTTCATCTTGGCTAAAGATTAGATATTCAAAGATACTAGGGACATTTAAAAAAATGATGTCCAAAAGTAGATGAAATGCCTGCAGCTGATCGTGTTCTGAGACTAAAAAACTATGGAATGTTCTGATCAGCTGTTACATTTACCTTGGATAAGTCAAGTGTGCAGTCTTTGATTTGTAAACTTAATGAATATAACATCAATAAATTGTAAAACAAGATTGATTGATACTCGTGGCTGAGTACATCTTACCTAACAATTAAATGACTTAAATGTAGAGCAAAATAGGATATTTTAAATTTAGTTTGGTAAAAGTTTCCTACAAAAACAATGAATAGTTTTATGTACAACCGATTTTATTGTTTTGTTCACATTATCTAAATAAAAAATTCCCTGTTAAAAATATGTCATTGCTCAATTAAAAATTATTTTACTGTGACCAGTAAATGATCACATAGACAGACAAACGTGTCACTGAACTAGTGGGTATTAAAATAACCATAACATTTATTCGTAAACTTCCCAGTCGTAAACACAACAAATTCAATGATTCAGACGTAGGCGAGACAATGTCTCCAGCCAAAAGAAGTCAGGTAAACATGTGTACAAACGAGTTGAAAAGACGTAGTGACCGGTGATTACCTGTCCTGCTACTCTATCATGTAACAAAGTCCGTATCTTGGCTTAGGTGAATCTCAGGGCATCGACGTGCGGGCCCTGAGGAAAATTCTTCACACGCGTTTTAGTTTGCAATCAGTAATGATTTTAAACTGTCGTCGGATGAATTGGAACATAATGATAAATATTGTACTTGTAAATAAAAAAATGATAATGATACTAAAAAAACGAAACAATTTTAACCGATGGCATCATGACCCCCCCCCCCTATGAAATGCATAGTCCTCGGAGCAATAAACCAACTTCCCCCTCATCTGTTAAGTCCTACTGATCCACTGAGTTGTGTTGTGTACTAGTTAATGATCCACCGAGTTGTATTTTGTACTAGTTCATGATCCACTGAGTTGTATTGTGTACAAGTTAATGATCCACCGAGTTGTATTGTGTACTAGTTAATGATCCACCGAGTTGTATTTTGTACTAGTTAATGATCCACCGAGTTGTATTGTATGATAGTTAATGATCCACCGAGTTGTATTGTGTACTAGTTAATGATCCACCGAGTTGTATTGTGTAATAGTTAATGATCCACCGAGTTGTATTTTGTACTAGTTAATGATCCACCGAGTTGTATTTTGTACTAGTTAATGATCCACCGAGTTGTATTTTGTACTAGTTAATGATCCACTGAGTTGTATTTTGTACTAGTTAATGATCCACTGAGTTGTATTGTGTAATAGTGGTAATACATTTACATAAAATCTTTAATTCTATATGTTAGTTTTCGTTGTACGCCATTTCTAAAAAAAATACACTATCTTTAATGGCACTAGATTTAATTACCCTGTGTAAATGATAAGCTAGCTTTAGTAAATCTGAGTAAAGAAATAATCAAAGTTTTATTACCCTGTGTAAAGGATAAGCTAGCTTTAGTAAATCTGAGTAAAGAAATAATCAAGTTTTAATTACCCTGTGTAAAGTATAAGCTAGCTTTAGTAAATCTGAGGAAAGAAATAATTAAGGTTTAATTACCCCGTGTAAAGGATAAGCTAGCTTAAGTTAACATTAGATAGACAAGAAAGCTTTGATTAGTCCTTGTAAAAGATAAAATAGTTTTAGTTAACATGTGTAAGAGATAAGCAGGCTGTAGTTTGAATTTGATAAGGTAGCCACAGTGGCGTAGTGAGCTTGACTCGCGCCCGGGGTATAATACCATTTTGGCGCCCCCACCCACTCATTCAAAAAACCATATAATATTATATGTAAAATACACCATTTGGCGCCCCTTTGTGAGTAGCGCCACTGTGTAGCCATTGTTACATTCAAATCTTTTTTTCTATCAATCATTTCGCACATAAACGTGTAGTTCTTACGATCAAATCAAGACGTTTTAGTTTAAGACTTAAAAAGGGCTTAACAGAATCTCAGGAAATGGACTTTATTGGTGTATCTCTCCTCAATAACCACTGTGAAACTTGGATAGTGTGTTCCGTGAAACTTGGATAGTGTGTTCCGTGCAACTTGGATAGTGTGTTCCGTGAAACATGGATAGTGTGTTCCGTGCAACTTGGATAGTGTGCTCCGTGAAACTTGGATAGTGTGCTCATGAAACTTGGATAGTGTGTTCCGTGAAACTTGGATAGTGTGTTCCGTGAAACGTGGATAGTGTGCTCATGAAACTTGGATAGTGTGTTCCGTGAAACTTGGATAGTGTGTTCCGTGAAACGTGGATAGTGTGCTCCGTGAAACTTGGATAGTGTGTTCCGTGCAACTTGGATAGTGTGTTCCGTGAAACATGGATAGTGTGTTCCGTGAAACTTGGATAGTGTGTTCCGTGAAACTTGGATAGTGTGTTCCGTGCAACTTGGATAGTGTGTTCCATGCAACTCGATAGTGTGCTCCGTGCAACTTGGATAGTGTGTTCCGTGCAACTTGGATAGTGTGCTCCGTGAAACTTGGATAGTGTGTTCCGTGAAACTTGGATAGTGTGCTCATGAAACTTGGATAGTGTGTTCCGTGAAACTTGGATAGTGTGTTCCGTGAAACGTGGATAGTGTGCTCCGTGAAACTTGGATAGTGTGTTCCGTGAAACTTGGATAGTGGGTTCCGTGAAACTTGGATAGTGTGTTCCGTGAAACGTGGATAGTGTGTTCCGTGAAACTTGGATAGTGTGTTCCGTGAAACTTGGATAGTGTGCTCCGTGAAACTTGGATAGTGTGCTCGTGAAACTTGGAAAGTGTGTTCCGTGAAACTTGGATAGTGTGCTCCGTGAAACTTGGATAGTGTGTTCCGTGAAACTTGGATTGTGTGTTCCGTGAAACTTGGATAGTGTGCTCCGTGAAACTTGGATAGTGTGTTCCGTGAAACGTGGATAGTGTGTTCCGTGAAACTTGGATAGTGTGTTCCGTGAAACTTGGATAGTGTGCTCCGTGAAACTTGGATAGTGTGCTCCGTGAAACTTGGATAGTGTGCTCCGTGAAACTTGGATAGTGTGCTCCGTGCAACTTGGATAGTGTGCTCCGTGAAACTTCGGATTGTGTGCTCCGTGAAACTTGGATAGTGTGTTCCGTGCAACTTGGATAGTGTGTTCCGTGAAACATGGATAGTGTGTTCCGTGCAACTTGGATAGTGTGTTCCGTGAAACTTGGATAGTGTGTTCCGTGCAACTTGGATAGTGTGTTCCGTGCAACTTGGATAGTGTGCTCCGTGCAACTTGGATAGTGTGTTCCGTGCAACTTGGATAGTGTGCTCCGTGAAACTTGGATAGTGTGTTCCGTGCAACTTGGATAGTGTGTTCCGTGCAACTTGGATAGTGTGCTCCGTGAAACTTGGATAGTGTGTTCCGTGCAACTTGGATAGTGTGTTCCGTGCAACTTGGATAGTGTGTTCCGTGCAACTTGGATAGTGTGTTCCGTGCAACTTGGATAGTGTGCTCCGTGAAACTTGGATAGTGTGTTCCGTGAAACTTGGATAGTGTGTTCCGTGCAACTTGGATAGTGTGTTCCGTGCAACTTGGATAGTGTGTTCCGTGCAACTTGGATAGTGTGCTCCGTGAAACTTGGATAGTGTGTTCCGTGAAACTTGGATAGTGTGTTCCGTGCAACTTGGATAGTGTGTTCCGTGAAACTTGGATAGTGTGTTCCGTGACGCTATTTTGTTTGAGAAACGCGAAAAATACACAAAAAACACTTTTTGGTTTTAAGTAGTAAGTAGCCCACCCCCTTCTCCCCTCCCTTTGCACACAGATTTTAAAAAAATGTAACTAGGATATGTTGATGGTTTATAGGTTAATTAAAGATCTCACTTCATCTTAATTTAATGTTGACCAATTATAGTAAAGTCAACAGCTTGGTTCAGTATTGTTTTTCTTTAACCGGGGTAGATACATCAGAGTCTTTACACGAGTTGTATGATTTAGTGTGCAATTGTAGAAGGATAAACTGTGTCCTTATGAAAGGCTGTCAGGAATATAACAGGGTATTATTAGTCTTTATAATTACATAGGCAGGGGAGGAATCTATTATAGTGGACTTCACCTTAACAGTTTCATCTTATTTAGGTCAGTTCACGTTCGAGCTATCGAACATATGTGCTTTTTTTCTTTATGAGCGAAATTCAATAGTTTTTTTTTAATGCATTTAACTTTATCAATATAAGGTAAATAGAATAGCAGCATTTTTTTCTGGTTTTTTTTTTTAATAAATATAGCCCAGAAATAATATGCTCATTTCACTACCATAATTTAATCATTTTTTTAACAAACTATTATTTCTAAGATTTATCGCGTTATATATTATGTTCATTGCCCGTGAAATAGTTTTATCGCGTTGTATATTATGGTCATTGCCCATGAAATAGTTTTATCGCGTTGTATATTATGTTCATTGCCCATAAATTTAACGGAAGCATTGAATTCTTTCTAAATCAAAATCAAGCCGGGGGCTTATAAAAAATGCGATAGATACACATGACAATATCATTCATTCTAGTATCATACAATGTAACACAGATAAGCTAAATAAACCGTCGTCGATCTTCAATGATAAGTCCAATGATGCAAAAAGTTGATAAGAAACTTATTTGTTTCTTTATAACTCTATCAGTTGATGTAGAAAGTCTTGAATCAAATCTACCCCATCCCTAACCCTAATCCTAACCCTAACCCTATCCCTAACAATAAGGGCCGTTTGACCGATTGCTCCTAATTGGGCTCCGCGCATGGCAGGGCTCCGAAATTTACAGTTAGCATTTGTAACAGTTGTTATAGTAAAAAAAAATCAGCAGAGGGGCCTCGCATGCATCGGTTAAATTGGGCCCCACAATTCGTATGGCCGGCCCTGCTAACAATGATGTCTAAGAATAACATTCGGATCACTTCTCCTTTTGTTTAATTGCTTTGCGCTTTGTATTTTCCTTACATCAAATGTTCATTTGGTTTTTGCTGTTTTTGAAATCATGAACAGGGAACGAATTTTTTGTCTATTGGGATCAGCAGCCTCCATGGCTCTAACATTTTATGGTAAGGAAACAATCCACATGTTGTATGATTATTGTGAAAATGAATCACTGTATAAATATTACATTAAATGAAATTATTTGTGAGACTTTAAATCATTCATCGATGAAGAAAAGGCGAACCATAATTTATTCTCATTAAGAGCTAATTATTTCATCAAAATAATATATTCTCATTAAGAACTAATTATTTTTTCAAAATATTTTGTTCTCATTAAAAGCTAATTATTTTATCAAAAATATCTAAATCACATAAATTTGATAACCAAAAATTAAGAATATTACTTATTATCAAATATTTGTTATTATTATGATCAATGATTAATGCTTTACAAAAAAATCAGTATTGGATACTTTAAATTGACTCTGACGATATGTAGGACATATCTTGTTCAAAGACACTACGAGAATGCTACAAACTGGGTACAAAAACAATATAAGAACTAGTGGCGTCACTAGGGTTGGTGTCACCCGGTGCAGTAACCCATGGTGTCACCCCTCTCATGACACCCCATAGACATTACAAAATAAGAATATAGGCCCAAAACTAGATATTTTGCATTTTGGTATCACCCCTTGTGAGGGTGTCACCCGGTGCGGTCCGCACCCCCTAGTGACGCCACTGACAAGAAAGCCACAACTTTTTTTCCCAAAGGCAATATAAAAAAATGCCACATATTTAGTACCAAAACAGTATAAGAATAAGTAAGTCTTTACTTAGTTCTAAGCTATTGACTATGTCACATGATTATGTTTGCATCTAACCGTTTACATTGTTTTCCCCCACATAGTACATGTTGTAGAAGGCCGTATTGAGAATCCAATATTTTGCCACACTTGCTCCAACGTTTCATTTATATGTTAGTTGTGTTACACCTGTTGTCATTAGATGGATATTAAAGTTCATTTCTAGATTGTTGGAACACCTTTTTTTTTGTTTTCATCACATTTTCAAGTTTTGTTCTTGAATAAAGAAGAAATATAAATTTACTATCTAATTTTCTTCTCATTTACTCAAGTAAAAAAATGTATATATAGTTGTATATCTTTGCAAAAATGATAGAGACCTATAAAACTGTTTATTTCGATACATTACTGTACACAGAATATAGACTAAAAATGTCCACTTTCTGATAAAATGGTATATATGTTTATGTGTTGTTATTAATGCTTTTATTATGTCTCTTTGTTCAGAAATAAAAGTAAACAAAAAAAGTGTTCATCAAAGGAGGAATCAATGAAGTGGAAAGGGGGGGAGGGTATTACCATAAGGCTGACTACTCTGTAGCTTAATATGTTGTTAGTCAAATACTTTATAGAAATATATAAATCTTCGTTCGTTTATGTTTTTTATATAGCATAAAAACATCAATACATTTTTCTCTAAGAGTTATGACCGGCAACACTCACGCCTCGTCCCTGCATACACGTCACACACTAGAACCACCTGACTAAATTAAATCGTATGTAAACTACATCTCACTTTCCAAAGGGAGACCATAGGAAGAAACTGTTAAGATGAGATTCAGATTCAATATTTCCTTCCCTTACACACATATATATACAATTGATACGCAGTTATCTATAAACACATGTATTGTTTAACCCATTTATCATTACAATAAAATCATAAAATCTATGGATGTTTTTTGTCATATTATAAACACAATCTTTAGTTGTCACCCAGACTGTTCAAAGTTTACACTGTGTCGACATTAAGAGGACATCAACCAAAGATCACACAACTTCGTCACATCAATTGACAATAGATACTCGTCCCTTTTGTTTTTGGGGTAGGTGGGCTATTGAGAGCTAGGCCAACAGTTAGTTGTGCACACTTCATTGTTCACTGCAGCTCGAACCTCAAACCTTGGTAGGAATGCCCAACCAATACTGACGCTTAGCTCATTGAACTATGAAAATGTTATTGTTTTCTGTATGAACATTTAGCATTCATTATGTCTGTGGACAGCCTACCATTAAATTTATCAATGATCCATATTTTGGGATATACTGACCTTGTGAGAATTATGGGTGTTTGTAAAAGTGTGCTTTTATATGTGTAGTATTATTTAGGTTAAAAGACATTAAAATCACAGAATAAACCCAAATCGATTAATTAATACAACTACTGTATTCGATTTTTGTTAACGCCTGAGAACGTGTATCACAGATTTTGCCACGTTATAGTTTTTCACTGGGCTGGCTCGGAATTCTCCAGAATGTCTTCACCCACACATAACTTACAATAATTAAACATTGATTGGTGAAAAAAATATAGGCGATAGACTAATTGCAATGGTCAGCGTACTAATTAACCCCCCCCCCACCCAAATATATTTTATATGTTACGTCTCACACTTTAATTCACTTTTTTATATGTATATTATGTATGTTTCACAGCATGTAACAACCCACTCAAATTTCAGATTTAAATCAGTGTGTGTTAATATACCCAGGTTTACCAATACTTGATGTACAGTTACTTGAGTATGAAGTAATAACTAACCAAAGGTGGCTGTTTTACCTCTAGAATAGTTCAATAACATTTTTTTTCATTTGTATATATATTAAAAAACGAAACAATTAAAAAAGAATGGAGGTAAAAAGATGGTGTGATAAAAAAACTTTTTTTTACTGATAATTTTGAAATATTTATAATTTACGCGTGTAGTGCTCGCGCGCACTAACACACACTGAAATAAAACACAGGGAAAATATAGGTTTTATGTCTTTATTAGTCTCTCCATGCTATAAGTATTTTAAAAACATTAAAAACGATCTGTATCAGCAAACTGCTATCAGATATTACAATTGAATCTAAAATCAATTCATTTCACTAATTCTTAAATAAATTTAATTTTTAAAAAATGGTTTAAAACAAAAAATATTTGAAACTTTCTTTGAAGAATTATAAGAAGACATTATGGGGTAAAGGGGGAGAGGGGAAAAAGAATTTCCGGTTTTCATGGTTGGTCGAGTCTTGTAATTGTGCTTTAGATTTAACACATGATGATTGTTTTATTAGAGCAGGTGTAGCAAAACTGTGGGTTTTGACATCCAGCCTCAGTGAATTGAACTACAGAAGTAATAGAACATAAAAAGTCAATACAATTTTGGATGAAACGCCCATGAAATAAGGTTCCAAGTAAATTTAGCAACATCACTGAGGTTGTTTTTTTCTCTAATCAATGATCAAACGAAATTACAATCATAAGGACGAATAGGGAAAACAAACTTTTAAAAAAGCTTTTATAAAACTGCAATAAAAAGTACATTTTTATTTTTTTTATTTTAGCTTACAAATATTTATAGAAATTATCATTAGTGAAAATTAAAAGCGTGGGTGTCCAGATATGTTTATAGATTATTTATTTATTGCTACTTGTCAATTAATGTAAAAGGCATATTTAGTGCAGAATATATTGTAATCAACCACGTCAATCTATTAGACCGGTTCTGACTGGTAAAACACTGTGAAACTAAAAGTTTATTGATCTTACCATAGAAGACAAAAGCAGAAACTAAGTTTATTGATCTTACCATAGAAGACAAAAGCAGAAACTAAGATTATTGATCTTACCATAGAAGACAAAAGCAGAAACTAAGTTTATTGATCTTACCTTAGAAGACAAAAGCAGAAACTAAGTTTATTGATCTTACCATAGAAGACAACAGCCATGGCGGCGGCTGACAATAAATAAGTTACAACTAGTTTGGCTTTTATGGTGGTATCTTTACAGAGAAAAACAATCATTCATATACAGTAACTTAACTAAACAGTAACATTCTAAAACATATTCAGATATAGTGATATAACTAAACAGTAACATTCTAAAACATATTCAGATACAGTGACATAACTAAACAGTAACATTCTAAAACATATTCAGATATAGTGACATAACTAACAGTAACATTCTAATACATATTCAGATACAGTGACATAGCTAAACAGTCATATTCTCAAACGTATACAGCTATTAAATACATGTTTAAAAGGAATTTAAAATGGTAAATTAAATGCACATTAACAGCCAAGTGACACTGAAGTTTTTTATCAAAACACGTTAGGGCACGTGATATTATAATGAAAATTGTAATTTTATGATTGGTTTAGAGTGGAAGTAGAAGAACGACATAACGGACTAAAAACAAATTGACATTTTCATTTTAAGTTCATAGTTTATAGAATTGTCTCAAATTTACATTTCAATTGTGTAGCACTGAAAAAAAAACGAAACTCAATCAAAAAATATCATTACAAAAAACGCAAAAGAAAAACAAATTGAAACTCAGTATAAATCTTTTTACAGAAACGCAAATGTAAAATACATAAACAAAATTTAAAAAAAAAATATTAACAAAAATCACCGGACTCTGTTAGTCTCTAGGTCAGAAGGAACGAAGAAGTCGACATTAGATTGAAAGTTTTCCGTCTCTTTTATAGTCAGAACTTCACAAATACCGAGACAACAATGCGACAGAAATGTATGTCTTGACCATCATTTCCTGACACCGAGTGGTCTATTCATATTCATTGACACTAAACTTGATCACCAATGCAGACTTTCTCCTCGTCTCAAGAGCCAACAATACTATCAATGAGAAAATTCTACCTTAATTTTATTTATTGGACAAATGTGTAATATTTAGCGTGGGAGTATGTGTCTGTGCACTTCTGTTTTATTTGTGCACATGACAAATATTTCATCGCTGTTAGTCTTTTTTTTTATTTATTTATTTATTTTCCTTTCTTTTCAACGTTATTTATAGAATAAACCTAAGCCAGTAATTTGTTATAGTGCGATGATCTATTAAAGATAGAAAATAATATCCGCCATTTTCCCATTGTTTGCCGGGAATGTTTTTCCTCCACAGTAATTTTTGTTCTATATATACTACGTGTACTGATCTACTAAATAGCAAAAATGTATCTAATTTTTTTTTCTTTAATAACAAAAGGACTTGATTTATCTGAATAAAAACTTGATACCATGTGTTCAGTATATGATTTAATGGTGTACATTTATAAAAAGATCGCTTTGCATTTCCTTCTGCAAAGTTTGCGGTTTCTGTTCAAGTGATGCAACAAGAACAAGATACATGTATTTGAATAATGCTGATATTTAAGAAATTAATTTCAGAGCTTTACATGTTATAAAGGTAATTATGTTTTGGTTTTAAATTTCTAGTTTTTTGGTTGTTATTATTTTTCTTGTTTTAGTCTTGTGTGTGCGTGTGTGTGTGTGTGTGTGCGTGTGTGTGTCCGTGTGTGTGTGCGTGCGTCAGTGCGTGTGTTATTTTGTTCTTGAGTTTTCGTTTAATAACAGAGAATGCTAATAAAAAAACAGTAAAAAAAAACGGTTTAGCTAACAGTAGATGAAGATGTTCTTATGCGTGTGTAACACTGATAGATGTTTCTTGAAAATATCTAAATAAAATCGATCGCGTTGGGAAACACGGATAAACCAAATGCGTTGGGAAACACACACACACACTCACACACACACATATATATATATATAAAGAGATAGATAGATAGATAGATAGATAGATAGATAGATAGATAGATAGATAGATAGATAGATAGATAGATAGATAGATAGATAGATAGATAGATAGATAGATAGATAGATAGATAGATAGATAGATAGATAGATAGATAGATAGATAGATAGATAGATAGATAGATAGATAGATAGATAGATAGATATGACTATTTCACTAATACGTCTTTAACAGATACAATAATGATAAACCCATTTCAATTTAGATTCAAACAGTATCATTTATCTATCATAATTATCTTCTTGCAAACCCGCTAAAAAAACACATAAGGCCCAGTCTGTATCAGTGACATACAGTTATACAGTCATAACCAGGGCTGGATTAAAGTTACTGTGGAACTACGGGCCTAACAGTGTGAAATAAATTGGTCAATTTTAGTTCAGGACCTCAGAATATAGCTTATTTTCCTAATGGTTTATCCGGCCGTGGTCAAAGCTATCCGAACAATTGAACAATCCCTCGGATATTGGGCCTTTATTTTTACCGTAATGTGACACGCGGCATCTATCATTCCATAAGATGTGTTCCCGGCAAACAAAACACCGTGGTAAAAGTTTTCTTCACTTTTTCTCTAGAGGACAAATAGTATGATACATACACAATAAACACAAAACCTTTAATATGCCGTGGCTTTAGAAACAGATGAATTCTTCACTTCATCTGTCCCGATGGTCCTTTAGGGCTAAGGGATTTTTACTTTTACTTAATTTACTATCGATGCTAACATTTACAGTAAAAATATTTCATGAACTTTTTTTTTTACTTAATTTACTATCAATGCTAGCATTTACTGTAAAAATATATCATGAACTTTACGTTTACCTAATTTACTATCAATGCTAACATTTACTGTAAAAATATATCATGTTCTCTTTTATGAGCAGGACACTGAAATAAATAACAAGCGGCTGATCACACAACGATGGCTTGATTCTTCTTTAGATGTCGTTGTAAGAATAGATGTTTATCTCCTTATAATACCATGGTGAGAGTGTTTTAATCAGCGTGTTCTTTCTACTTCCTTAGGAGAAGGGAGGTGGTGAAGTATTAAGCGCTCGATTGTCGTTCTAGTAGTCCCGAATTCGATCCTCGATAATATTGTTTTTTGCTGGTCCTGGTAAAACTTCACAGGTCCCAGCTGTAACTACCCAGGACCGGCTTTAGCAGTATGCAGAGACTGGTGTGTGTGTGTGTGTGAAGTCCCTGTAAGGATGAGATTAAATCTCTTAGATCCTATAAACCACTAAATGGGACGGTTTTTTATGGTGCCCTACTTTCATACCCACCACAGCCGGGAGTGTAATGGCCATGGAAGCACCACGCAAGATATAGTGGGGACTTAAGCCATGACCTGAAAAATGTCCTCACCGGAGATCGAACCCGGTACCTTCAGGTCGACAGGTAACTGGTAACTACATACATTTTGTTATAGAGTAAGGTTAAAAAAAACAGCACGATAGGTCCAAGCGCCCCAGATGTCACGCCCTACAGCCGCTACCATGTGTACCTGACATTAATTAGAGACAGAAATGAGCTCATAAGGGCCCATGGCGAGTATTGGTAAAGTAAAGTTCCCTTAACCCTAACGGGCCATCGGGGAAGATGAAGTGTAGAATTCATCTGTTTCTATAACCTCGGCATATGAAGGGGTTGTGTGGTTAGCACAACGTCCAGCCGCCTTTACTTCCCCAACTTAAAGTCAGGTACCCATTTAAAGCTGGGTGGACTTGGGGACTATCACCATGACCTGAAAAAATCCCAAGGTTCTTAATGAGATTCGAACCCGGGACCCTCCGGTCGACAGTCGAGCGCTCTACACCGCACGACCACCCGTCCCGTGAGTATTGGTAAGAAAGCCCCCAAAATGTCTAGCCTGATTAACTGTTTTCCCGCCAATTTGTGCGATTTTCATTGGGCTTTAACGGGATTGCCTCTGATTTTAAGTTATATAATTAGTTAAGCTAAAGGATAAACATTATATATATATATATATATATATAATACGTTGAATATTGTTATATTTCACACATAATTGAGTAATCTTTTTTATTTATTAAAGAATATTTATTTACAAAAAATAATTCATTTTTTTTTTATCAATATTATTTTTTACATTACCAATGTACCCACCATGGTCGTCGCGTCGTTCAAGGCCAGCACATCCCTGGCTGGGGAAGTACAGGCGACTGGTCAATGTGCTAGGCCACACTATCCTATAATATGACGTGGTTATAGAGACTACACTTCATATGTCCTGACGGTCTTAAAGGAAAACTTTACCTCTAACTTTCCCACCATAGTTGACGTTGCTATGGCGATAAAGACATCAATGAAGACCCATGAAATTGGCGTCACTTGGACTTGAATATGTAACCTCCACCATCTCTATAGGGCTACACCCGACGTGCCACCAAGGGGCTGTCCATTAATTACATCAACAAAATAGGGGGAGGGGGGGTCAGAAAATTTTTGACAATTGTTGACAAGGGGGAGAAGGGGAGGTCAAGAAAAGTTGACGTCAACAATATTACTTTTTTTTTAATTTAATATAATTACTTAAATAAAGGAAAATTAAGCAGCGTTTGTAGTCCTGTGTTACACACTCGCTTAACATTCAGTATTTTAATTAAACTAGCTATATTCCTACTAATTTTGCACATAAACATTTTGGAAGCCACCTTTTTAGGGGGGGGGGGGTAATCAAATGTTGACGTAATTTTATAGGGGGGGGGGTCTCTGGAAGTTTGACAAGTTGTTGATAAGGGGGAGGGGGGGGAGGTAAAAAACGCCAAAAAATTTGTTGACATAAATAATGGTCAGCCCCCAAGACTGTCCAGTTACAGACCATACGTTCATATTCTTTTATTTCATTAATCTTATTTAAAGCGTGAACCTTTGACACCCCCCCCCCATCGTCATGGCAACCCAAGTTGTGTGTATGACTTTCCATGATGTTTAAATGGATTGTTGATCTGATTACAATTACTGTACTACATGAAACTGATTATGAAACTTATATATTCGTTAGCAACATGACATGTAGTCTTAATTAAGGATTTTTTATAGTGCTACATTGTTTTCATAAATAATTATTGATATTATCTTTAAAACTCAGTTACATTGTGCGCTATGTGAAGAGACACTGAATCATCTCAAACTACCAGCATTGCATCCTGCATCAGACAGCATAAAACAGATTTTATAAATAAGATGGATGGGTAAAAGACTAAATAAAAGAAAGTTAAAAATAGCAAAATCAATTTCGTTTCTTTCGAAGAAGGCAAATAATATATTAACTCCCAGACTACTAATGTCTAATTTGAATAATTACACACTCGTCAGTTTAGTTAAATCGATTGACACTATTTATTTGTTTTAGTGCTGTTACCGATATTAAAGTGAACTTGTGGATGGATTATATTTCAGAAGTGTTTATCTTGAAGACTTCATATGCATTGAAGCAGTTTGTTTGAACAATCTACAACCGAGATTCTATGACAACAGTGGCGGTCATTGGGGATAGGACAAAGGCAACTAGCCCTATCGCCCAATTGATAGGTCCCCTGTGAGATGTAATGCTTTGGTCACCTTACTGTAGAAAATAAAGTTTGTTCAAAGGAAAATGGCGTATAACACTCGCCTATGGCTATTTTACTGAAAAAAAAAGGGGGCCGCCTCTGACAACAGGGATTCTCAAAGAATTCTCTTGTTAGTCTGTTGCCTTAGTTTTACAAGCACGTAATGCATTGCTAGAATGTGTATACAATTTTACGAAACTATATTAACTTACAGAAAGGCGTTATAATGATATCATTTGAGGCCCATGTGTAGATCAAAATACATGTTATGGGCCCCTCTAAGGGGGTGTATAGTTTGGCTTTGCGGCGGGGGGGGGGCCATTGGAAGTCACGTCCCCAATGCGAACGCCACTTGCACCTTCCGTTTAATCCGCCTTTGTTTAATTTATAAAATATTTTCTAAACTACTGCTATAATTTTATATACAAGAGGTGAAATATACTTGCACTTAAATAAACCTGTCCTAAAGTAACTTTTATTACAGGAACTGAACGTGGATTAAAGTTTAAAAAATTACTCTGATTGGTATTATAAATATTAGGCAATGAATTTGATTTGCTATTAAATACGTCAAATTTAGAGACAAGTATTTTAAATATATATAAATTAGTTACAATAATTAAACAAATTTAGTCTATATAGCTAATCATTCTTTATTTCTAACCTATATAAGTTTTATTACTTCAAAAATAGGATTTAGTTTTTTATAGATTGTAATTTAACATGCTTTACGCTTACAGTTTTTAAATATTTCAGCCAGTATACATCAAAATAATAAATCCTACCATCAAATGTCGTCATACTTTGGTATACCCAGGCAGAGCCCTTCAGTGGTTCATAGGTGTCACAGCCAAACGGCATTTACATCTATGGTATTCTATGAAGTTTGTTTTTTTAAAGGTAGAGATGAAAAATTATTTTAAAGTACTAGGGCTAGATCGGGACGGGCAAAATTTTTTAATTGTGGTCCACATTGTGTTCTTAAATTTGACAAAATGGGTGAACCAAGAGCTGATGGATGGAGTGTTGATCATATTTATGAACGGGTGGAGGGGAAAGGTGAATGGTGTCTTGAACCTATGAATCCAGATCGAGGGGGGGGGGGTGATTTCATGTGTGTATTATTTTTTTTCTTTTTTTTTTTGGGAAGCGCCCCACCCACTCGAACATTTTGTGGGAAGATCTCCTTCCCCCCCCCCTCCCAAAGTTGTTTGCGCCGCAAAAGCGCATAATCACACTATCTGGCATGCATGTATAACATGAAATAAGACATAAGAAATATATCGACTTATCTAATCTGTTTTTTTTATTAGTCTCTTCTCATTGGGATGTAAGAAACATTATGAACATACATGACTGGGCGGCTAGCAGAGTTTAAATTAGAACGACCATTACATAAGTTTTTACAAATGTCCATCAACAGTTCTTTAATTATTCAAAACATTAATATCCAGGTTTTTTTAATAGAATAAGAAGAAAATCAGCGAAAAATTAACAACTTCTTGCTTTCTAGGTCCATCCCCGGCTTGCTTTCTCCATATCTGTTTGCATCAGATTTAACACATTCTGATTGTATTGTTGAAGCAGGTGTGGCAAAACTGTGGGTTCTGGCATCCAGCTTCAGTGAGTTGCACTACAGAATCAGAAAATAGACGTTACAGATTTTGAAAAGATGAACATGAGAAAAATATAAATAAAATGAGCAGCATCCAATGATAGAAGATATATTTGCATTCATCTCATACCATCCGATCCTATACCTATATAATTGGTACTTACGTCATGACACACCCTTTGTGATTAGGGGCCATTCACTTATTACGTAACGCCTTTATTGGGAGGGGGGCGGGCGAAGGGGTAAATGCAATGATAAAGAATGGTACCAAAAAAACTGGGACGGATTGGGGGGGGGGGGGGAGAGCTGGCATCAAAATAAAGATAAAAAGTATTAAGTAATAATGGCCCTTTACACAAAACAAAAGATCGAATCTGTTAAGTCTTGTATAGGGGATCACTTTACTAATGAGCAGCTGACATGAGCTGGACACCTGATGCGGTGGACCTCAAGGACATGGCTTTACCTGAATAGTATTTTTTAAAGTTATCTTTCAAGTAGCTCTACTAGATACAGTTATATGCCCTTTATTTGCTCACTTGACATTTATATAAAATTGAATAGGCCTAGATTGTTATTAGAATATGACATCATTTCAAGTTTTAAAATAGACCATATAGAAAAAATACGAGCTATGTAATTAAAACCTAACCTATTTTAAAATACAACAGTAGATTTTAAAATCGTTTTATCGGGAACAAATGTATATTAAGAGCATTTTCTTCAATTCTATTCTTTTAAAAAATATTGATTTTATCTTTCACTAATATTCTTACCATAAAAAGCAAAAGCCATGGCGGTTGCTGATACTAAATAAATTACAACTTTGGCTTTCATTATGTTTTCTGTAAATAAAAAAAATTCCATTCACTTACAGCAACATAGATTCCCAATAATATTCTAAACACATTAAAAAAGCATTATTGTAACCATGGTGACTAGAAGAGTTCTAAAGTAAACACATAGTTTCTCTGATGTTTTCTTTCGGAACATGACAAATGTAATGCTTATGTTATGGCTCATAAAAAAGATAAGGATAAGGCTGGTGATAGGCACAATGTCTTGTCTAGGGCTCCGACCATTTTAAGGACCTCCAAACTGTACTAAAAAAAATAAT
This sequence comes from Bulinus truncatus, assembly GCA_021962125.1. NCBI lineage: Eukaryota > Metazoa > Mollusca > Gastropoda > Planorbidae > Bulinus > Bulinus truncatus. The sequence continues at coordinate 4,551,331 of JAGDYQ010000002.1, read as the reverse complement.
ATATCAAATAAAAGGAACCCACTCGGTCATCCGTCCAACGAAAAAAAACGAAACAAATTCATTATTTAACAGTTCATTTAACTTTGCAGAACCAAGAGCAAACTGTTCACTTATAACTCTGTATCATTGATCTCAAGGTGTATTCTAACTAAACGTTTCACTAAAAGAAATAAAAAGAAAAACAATCACCACGATTCTACTGGTCTTTTTGGTCAGTTAATGAAAGAGGAAGAGGGGTAGTAAGTCTATTTATAGCCTGCTCTTGACTATTACTTAGGAACAATGTCATAGGAAATACCATTCTCTATCTTTGACAATCCTTCCTGACACCGAGTCACCCGGATGAATTCATTGATAACAAAGGAAAATCTCAAAAGAAATCTTTCTCCACATCTTGAAGCTGACAGTAACTCAAGAGAATTAGTCCATAATCTTCTTTATTGCTGTATTTTGAATATTTTGCGAGGCGATCTGTGTAGGATTAACTCGTCTTCATATGTCGTCCCTTTGACGCAGGCGTCATAATGTATGGGGCTGTAAGACCCTATTCTTATTATCTTGCTTTTCATTTAGAACTATTTATGTCCAGGATACAATAGGTATTAAACGTATATTTTTTTTAAAATATTATTATGATATAGTGTTTGTTATTTAACAATTTATATGTCATTCTGCATCTGATCAGTGGCGTGTGTGGGTTAAGGGGAGGCTGTCCGCCGAGGGCGACACTTATTTTACCACAAGCAGAGCTGTAGCCCCTGACAAACTCAACCAAAATGGAGCCCCTCTGATCATGGGCTTCTATAAAATTCCTGTCATATTTAAAGACCACTTAGAGTAGAGCCTACAACATATGTTCTGGTTTCACACACACAAACCCTTGTAACGGTCCTGTTTTAAGCCAGAGGAGGCATCTGCTATTATTTAATTTTTGTACTGCATTTTCAGAATCCGCCCCTGTGCGCCACTTAGTTACGCCACTGCTTTTGATTTCTCTTTGACTTTAAACCACATGTGCTCTGTCTTATATATGTAGTAATTTAGATTATTGACATTTCACTTTGTATAATAAAACTATGCAGTAAATGTTATCAGGGTGCATTTAGGAAATCTTCCAGCCCTGGTGGTTCCAGAAAGCTGAGACCCCTCCACCAAAATATCAGGTCATATTATAGAATTTCATGAAAAGCAACTGAGCCCTACAGGTTCATGACCCCCTGCCTAGTGTCAAGGTTATCCTCCGCCCCCCCCCCCCAATGATTTTCAGAGCTTTATTTATAAAGAATTGCACTTGCCAATCATTTTTTTTTCATTTAAAAATGTATTTGCCATTTTTTGTTTTAATGAGAAGCGCTGCTGAGGGCCCATGACGAGCGCCTGGTAGCCCACCATTAAGTCCGACTCTGAGTTTAATCAAAAGTCAATACTGAAGTGAAAGCAAACCTAAATAAATGTACATGTACGTATTTAACTTTAGTTTTTAGCCAACAATACAATGATGGTTATCTCTTCAGTGTGTGTTTGTGTGTGTATAATTACATCAACACAACCATGTGCCAGACAATATTTTCAAGGATGACATGCGGTAAAACAAAACAACACCATTTATGTATTTTCATTTTTTTTTTCATTTGCATTTTATAAAAGTTGCACCAATAAATAACAAATTATACATAACATTGCGATCACAACACGTGAAAGCATTTTTATTTTTTATTCTTTTTACAAAATGTCCACACAAAAAAAACTTGCGCTAACGAAACGTGAGTTGTTACGGTATTGATTTTGAAGAAAAGTTGAGTTGTTTTTTTATTGCAACAAAAATAAAACTGAACAATTTGGTAGAATATTCACATTAAATAAGTGCTATCCATTTTTTAATCAATTTTCTGCCTCGAAATGACAGTATAAACGCAGAATCTTTTCAAACATACTTGGTGACGGTTATCATGACAACAACAAGGGTTTCTTGAGAAACAATAAAAAAAAAAGTTCTTTTCATGGCGTGGGTCTGTTTGAAGAATGTGAAGTCCTAAATCACATACAGTTGTGCCACGCCTGTGCTTTATATAGTGTTTGTGAGTTCTGTGATATGCAAATCGTCTATTATGTAGGGTTACCATAATGTGTTGTCGGCAATACTTCAGTTTAGACTGTTTCCTAGATTTTTTTTTCATTTTGAAATTTTAAAACACAAGGGTTCAGCTACTAGCAGAGATATATGAATAAAACTTTGCTGCTTGGCTTATTTCAGTGCATACTCTGAATATACTTTCCCATTACTAATTTGAATGAATAGTTTCCAAACTAAAGCATGCTAATCTGCTTATTCAGTGTTGAAAAACCACAGCTCTAGAAGAAAATAAGAATTTAAAGCGTATCTAATTTATCGTAATGTGTAAACGAAGAAAGTAAGGGCTTTAAAAACAATTATAAATTTTAAATTGAATCTTTATTATCTCCCAAAGTTATAATGATTTGAAAACAATCGTCATTCTTTCGTGGATTTTTACTAAAATTGTAAGCATAGAGTGAATGTCACGCCCTCCTTCCAACAATGTACTGTATTCGATTTTTGTTAACGCCTGTGAGCGTGTATCACAGATTTTGCCACGTTATAGTTTTTCACTGGGCTGGCTCGGAATTCTCCAGAATGTCTTCACCCACACATAACTTACAATAATTAAACATTGATTGGTGAAAAAAATATAGGCGATAGACTAATTGCAATGGTCAGCGTACTAATTAACCCCCCCCACCCAAATATATTTTATATGTTACGTCTCACACTTTAATTCACTTTTATATATGTATATTATGTTATGTATGTTTCACAGCATGTAACAACCCACTCAAATTTCAGATTTAAATCAGTGTGTGTTAATATACCCAGGTTTACCAATACTTGATGTACAGTTACTTGAGTATGAAGTAATAACTAACCAAAGGTGGCTGTTTTACCTCTAGAATAGTTCAATGACATTTTTTTTTCATTTTATATATATTAAAAACGAAGCATTTAACAAAGAATGGAGGTGAAAAGATGGTGTTGTAAAAAAAAAACTTTTTTTTTACTGATAATTTTGAAATATTTATAATTTACGCGTGTAGTGCTCGCGCGCACACGCACAGTGAAATAAAACACAAGGGAAATATAGGTTTTATGTCTTTATTAGTCTCTCCATGCTATAAGTATTTTAAAAACATTAAAAACGATCTGTATCAGCAAACTGCTATCAGAAATTACACTTGAATCTAAAATCAATTCATTTCACTAATTCTTAAATAAATTTAATTTTTAAAAAATGGTTTAAAACAAAAAATATTTGAAACTTTCTTTGAAGAATTATAAGAAGACATTATGGGGTAAAGGGGGAGAGGGGAATAAAAAGTTTCCGGTTTTCATGGTTGGTCGAGTCTTGTTGGTCATCTCCTTAGTAATTGTGCTTTAGATTTAACACATGATGATTGTTTTATTAGAGCAGGTGTAGCAAAACTGTGGGTTTTGACATCCAGCTTCAGTGAATTGAGCTACAGAAGAAATAGAAAAGAAAAAGTCAATACAATTTTGGATGAAACGCCCATGAAATAAGGCTCCAAGTAAATTGAGAAAAACATCACTGAGGTTGTTTTTTTCTCTAATCAATGATCAAACAAAATTACTATCATATGGACGAATGGGGAAAACAAACTTTTAAAAAAGCTTTTATAAAACAGCACTAAAAAAGTAAATTTTTATTTGTTTTTATTTTAGCTTACAAATATTTATAGAAATTATCATTAGTGAAAATTAAAAGCGTGGGTGTCCAGATATGTTTATAGATTATTTATTTATTGCTACTTGTCAATTAATGTAAAAGTCATATTTAGTTCAGAATATATCGTAATCAACCACGCCAATCCATTAGACCGGTTCTGACTGGTAAAACACTGTGAAACTAAAAGTTTATTGATCTTACCATAGAAGACAAAAGCAGAAACTAAGTTTATTGATCTTACCATAGAAGACAAAAGCAGAAACTAAGTTTATTGATCTTACCATAGAAGACAAAAGCAGAAACTAAGTTTATTGATCTTACCATAGAAGACAAAAGCAGAAACTAAGTTTATTGATCTTACCATAGAAGACAAAAGCAGAAACTAAGTTTATTGATCTTACCATAGAAGATAACAGCCATGGCGGCGGCTGACAATAAATAAGTTACAACTTGTTTGGCTTTCATGGTGGTATCTGTACAGAGAAAAACAATCATTCATATATAGTAACCCAACTAAACAGTAACATTCTAAAACATATTCAGATACAGTGACATAACTAAACTGTAACATTCTAAAACATATTCAGATACAGTGACTTAACTAAACAATAACATTAAAAAACATATTCAGTAACAGTGACATAACTAAACAGTAACATTCTAAAACATATTCAGATACAGTGACTTAACTAAACAATAACATTAAAAAACATATTCAGTAACAGTGACATAACTAAACAATAACATTAAAAAACATATTCAGTAACAGTGACATAACTAACAGTAACATTCTAAAACATATTCAGATACAGTGACATAACTAAACAGTAACATTTTCACACGTATACAGCTATTAAATACATGTTTAAAAGAAATTTATAATGGTAAATTAAATGTACATTAACAGCCAAGTGACACTGAAGTTTTCTATCAAAACACTTTAGGGCACGTGATATTGTAATGAAAATTGTCAATTTATGATTGGGTTAGAGGAGAAGTAGAAAATACGACCTAACGGACTAAAAACAAATTGACATTTTCATTTCATAGTTCATAGAATTGTCTCAAATTTACATTTCAATTGTATAGCACTGAAAACAAAACGAAACTTAATAAAAAAAAAAAAATCTATTTACAGAAACGCAAACGTAAAATACAAAAAAAAAATTAAATATTAATAAAAATCACCAGACTCTGTTAGTCTCGAGGTCAGAAGGAATGAAGTAGTCGACATTAGATTGAAAGTTTCCCGTCTCTTTTATAGTCAGAACTTCACAAATACCGAGACAACAGTGCGACAGAAATGTATGTCTTGACCATCACTTCCTGACAGCGAGTGGTCTATTCATATTCATTGACACTAAACATGATCACCAATGCTAAACTTTCTCCTCGTCTCAGAGCCAACAATACTATCAATGAGAAAATTCTACCTTAATTTTATTTATTGGACAAATGTGTAATATTTAGCGTGGGAGGATGTGTCTATGCACTTCTGTTTTATTTGTGCACATGACACATATTTCATCGCTGTTAGTCTTGTTTTATTTATTTATTTATTTTCCTTTCTTTTCAACGTTATTTATAGAATAAACCTAAGCCAGTAATTTGTTATAGTGCGATGATCTATTAAAGATAGAAAATAATATCCGCCATTTTCCCTTTTTTTTCCTTCCCAGTAATTTGTTCTATTTATACTACATGTACTGATCTACTAAATAGCAAAAATGTATCTAATTTTTTTTTTTTTAGTAACAAAAGGACCTGATTTATCTGAATAAAAACTTGATACCATGTGTTCTGTATATGATTTAATGGTGTACATTTATAAAAAGATCGCTTTGCATTTCCTTCTGCAAAGTTTGCGGTTTCTGTTCAAGTGATGCAACAAGAACAAGATACATGTATTTGAATAATGCTGATATTTAAGAAATTAATTTCAGAGCTTTACATGTTATAAAGGTAATTATGTTTTGGTTTTAAATTTCTAGTTTTTTGGTTGTTATTATTTTTCTTGTTTTAGTCTTGTGTGTGCGTGTGTGTGTGTGTGTGTGTGCGTGTGTGTGTCCGTGTGTGTGTGCGTGTGTCAGTGCGTGTGTTATTTTGTTCTTGAGTTTTCGTTTAATAACAGAGAATGCTAATAAAAAAACAGTAAAAAAAACGGTTTAGCTAACAGTAGATGAAGATGTTCTTATGCGTGTGTAACACTGATAGATGTTTCTTGAAAATATCTAAATAAAATCGATCGCGTTGGCAAACACGGATAAACCAAATGCGTTGGGAAACACACACACACACACACACACACACACACACACATATATATATAAAGAGATAGATAGATAGATAGATAGATAGATAGATAGATAGATAGATAGATAGATAGATAGATAGATAGATAGATAGATAGATAGATAGATAGATAGATAGATAGATAGATAGATAGATAGATAGATAGATAGATAGATAGATAGATAGATAGATAGATAGATATGACTATTTCACTAATACGTCTTTAACAGATACAATAATGATAAACCCATTTCAATTTAGATTCAAACAGTATCATTTATCTATCATAATTATCTTCTTGCAAACCCGCTAAAAAAACACATAAGGCCCAGTCTGAATCAGTGACATACAATTTACAGTCATAACCAGGGCTGGATTAAAGTTACTGTGGAACTAAGGGCCTAACAGTGTGAAATAAATTGGTCGATTTTAGTTCAGGGCCTCAGAATATAGCTTATTTTCCTAATGGTTTATCCGGCCGTGGTCAAAGCTATCCGAACAATTGAACAATCCCTCGGATATTGGGCCTTTATTTTTACCGTAATGTGACACGCGGCATCTATCATTCCATAAGATGTGTTCCCGGCAAACAAAACACCGTGGTAAAAGTTTTCTTCACTTTTTCTCTAGAGGACAAATAGTATGATACATACACAATAAACACAAAACCTTTAATATGCCGTGGCTTTAGAAACAGATGAATTCTTCACTTCATCTGTCCCGATGGTCCTTTAGGGCTAAGGGATTTTTACTTTTACTTAATTTACTATCGATGCTAACATTTACAGTAAAAATATTTCATGAACTTTTTTTTTTACTTAATTTACTATCAATGCTAGCATTTACTGTAAAAATATATCATGAACTTTACGTTTACCTAATTTACTATCAATGCTAACATTTACTGTAAAAATATATCATGTTCTCTTTTATGAGCAGGACACTGAAATAAATAACAAGCGGCTGATCACACAACGATGGCTTGATTCTTCTTTAGATGTCGTTGTAAGAATAGATGTTTATCTCCTTATAATACCATGGTGAGAGTGTTTTAATCAGCGTGTTCTTTCTACTTCCTTAGGAGAAGGGAGGTGGTGAAGTATTAAGCGCTCGATTGTCGTTCTAGTAGTCCCGAATTCGATCCTCGATAATATTGTTTTTTGCTGGTCCTGGTAAAACTTCACAGGTCCCAGCTGTAACTACCCAGGACCGGCTTTAGCAGTATGCAGAGACTGGTGTGTGTGTGTGTGTGAAGTCCCTGTAAGGATGAGATTAAATCTCTTAGATCCTATAAACCACTAAATGGGACGGTTTTTTATGGTGCCCTACTTTCATACCCACCACAGCCGGGAGTGTAATGGCCATGGAAGCACCACGCAAGATATAGTGGGGACTTAAGCCATGACCTGAAAAATGTCCTCACCGGAGATCGAACCCGGTACCTTCAGGTCGACAGGTAACTGGTAACTACATACATTTTGTTATAGAGTAAGGTTAAAAAAAACAGCACGATAGGTCCAAGCGCCCCAGATGTCACGCCCTACAGCCGCTACCATGTGTACCTGACATTAATTAGAGACAGAAATGAGCTCATGGCGAGTATTGGTAAGAAAGCCCCCAAAATGTCTAGCCTGATTAACTGTTTTCCCGCCAATTTGTGCAATTTTCATTGGGCTTTAGCGGGATTGCCTCTGGTTTTAGGTTATATAATTAGTTAAGCTAAAGGATAAACATTATATATATATATATATATATATATATATATATATATATATATATATATATATATATTATACGTTGAATATTGTTATATTTCACACATAATTGAGTAATCTTTTTTATTTATTAAAAAATATTTATTTACAAAAAAATAATTCATTTTTTTTATCAATATTATTTTTTACATCACCAATCAGCCCCGTAGCGTGAAAATTATACAGGAGGGGCCAGGCATTCTATAACAGGGGCCAGGCAATAGCAGGGGGGGGCAGGTAATACATTTTGCTAGGTAGAACAAATAAGCAGGGGGGCAGACAAAACTCAGGGGGGCCGGCCCCCCCTGCCCCCGCACGCTACGGGCCTGTGACTAATGTACCCACCATGATCGTCGCGTCGTTCAAGGCCAGCACATCCCTGGCTGGGGAAGTACAGGCGACTGGTCAATGTGCTAGGCCACACTATCCTATAATATGACGTGGTTATAGCGACTACACTTCCTATGTCCTGACGGTCTTAAAGGAAAACTTTACCTCTTAACATTCCCACCATAGTTGACGTTGCTATGGCGATAAAGACATCAATGAAGACCCATGAAATTGGCGTCACTTGGGCTTGAATATGTAACCTCCACCATCTCTATAGGGCTACACCCAACGTGCCACCAAGACCGTCCAGTTACAGACCATACGTTCATATTCTTTTATTTCATTAATCTTATTTAAAGCGTGAACCTTTGACCCCCCCCCCATCGTCATGGCAACCCAAGTTGTGTGTATGACTTTCCATGATGTTTGAATGGATTGTTGATCTGATTACAATTACTGTACTACATGAAACTGATTATGAAACTTATATATTCGTTAGCAACATGACACGTAGTTTTAATTAAGGATTTTTCATAGTGCTACATTGTTTTCATAAATAATTATTGATACTATCTTTAACACTCAGTTACATTGTGCGCTATGTGAAGACACACTGAATCATCTCAAACTACTAGCATTGCATCCTGCATCAGACAGCATAAAACAGATTTTGTAAATGAGATGGATGGGTAAAAGACTAAATAAAAGAAAGTTAAAAATAACAAAATCAATTTCGTTTCTTTCTAAGAAGGTAAATAATATATTAACTTCCAGACTACTAATGTCTAATTTGAATAACTACACACTCGTCAGTTTAGTTAAATCGATTGACAATATTTATTTGTTTGAGTACTGTTTCCGATATTAAAGTGAACTTGTGGATAGATTATATTTCAGAAGTGTTTATCTTGAAGACTTCATATGCATTGAAGCAGTTGGGGATAGGACGATTGATAGGCCCCCTGTGAGATGTAATGCTTTGGTCACCTTACTATAGAAAATAAGGTTTGTTCAAAGGAAAATGGCGTATGACACTCGCCTATGGCCCTTTAACTGAAAAAAAGGGCCGCCTCTGACAACAGGGATTCTCAAAGAATTCTCTTGTTAGTCTGTTGCCTTAGTTTTACAAGCACGTAATGCATTGCTAGAATGGGTATACAATTTTATGAAACTATATTAACTTACAGAAAGGCGTTATAATGATATCGTTTGAAGCCCATGTGTAGATCAAAATACATGTTTTGGGCCCCTTTAAAAAGGGGGTGTATAGTTTGGCTTTTGAGGGGGGGGGGGGGGGAAGGGAGGGAGACCATCGGAAGTCACGTCCCCATGGCAAATGCCCATTGCACCTTCCGTTTAATCCGCCTCGTTGTTTAATTTATAAAATATTTTCTAAACTACTGCTATAATGTTATATACAAGAGTTGAAATATACTCACAAAAAAAACAAGTCTTAAATTAACGTTTTTGACAGGAACTGAACGTGGATTAAAGTTTTAAAAAATTACTCTGAATGGTATTATAATTATTAGCCAACGGATTTGGATTTGCTATTAAATACGCGAATTTAGTATTTTAATATATACAAATTTGTTACAATAATTAAACAAGCTAAGTCTATTGCTATTCATTCTTTATTAGACATATATCAATTTTGTTACTTCAAAAATAGGATCTAGTTTTTAGTACATTGTAATTTAACATGCTTTACACCTTTTCAGTTTTTATATTACATTTCGGCCAGTATATATCAAAATAATAAATCATACCATCACAATGTGTTCTTAAATTTGGCAGATTATGGTCCACAATGTTTTCTTAAATTTGACAGATTGTGGTCCAGAATGTATTCTTAAATTTGACAGATTGTGGTCCACAATGTATTCTTAAATTTGGCAGATTGTGGTCCACAATGTATTCTTAAATTTGACAGATTGTGGTCCACAATGTATTCTTAAATTTGACAGATTGTGGTCCACAATGTGTTCTTAAATTTGACAGATTGTGGTCCACAATGTGTTCTTAAATTTGGCAGATTGTGGTCCACAATGTGTTCTTAAATTTGGCAGATTGTGGTCCACAATGTGTTACATTTGACAGATTGTGGTCCACAATGTATTACATTTGACAGATGTGGTGAATCAAGAGCCGATGGATGGATGTAGTGTTTATATGAGCATCATATTTAAAAACGGTGGAGGGGAGTGGTGGATGTTGTCTTGAACCTATGAGCCCCGACGGGGGGGGGGGGTGACTTCATGTGCTGTATTATTTTTTCTCTTTTTGGGAAGCGCCCCAACCGCTCAAACATTTTTGTGGGAAGATCTCCCCCCCCTCCCCAAAGTTATTTGCGCCGCAAAAGCGCACATACACACTATCTGGCATACATGTAACATGAAATAAGACATAAAAAATATATCGACTTATCTAATCCGTTTTTTTATTAGTTTCTTGTCATTGTAATGTAAAAAACATTATGAACATACAGGACTGGGCGACCATTACATAAGTTTGTACATATGTCCATCAACAGTTCTTTAATTATTTGGAATATAAATATCGAGTTTTTTTTTAATAGAATAAGAAGAAAATCAGCGAAAAATGAACAACTTCTGGCTTTCTAGGTCCATCCCCGGTTTGCCTTCTCCACATCCGTTTGCATCAGATTTAACACATGATGATTGTATTGTTGGAGCAGGTGTGGCAAAACTGTGGGTTCTGGCATCCAGCTTCAGTGAGTTGCACTACAGAATCAGAAAATAGACACCTGTTGCAGTGGCTCTGAAAGACAAGTCTTTACCTGAATAGTATTTTTTATAGTTATCTTTCAAGCAGCCCTACTACATACAGTTATATGCCCTTTATTTGCTCACTTGACATGTACATAAAATTGAATAGATTATTAGAATGTGACATCATTTCAAGTTTTAAAGTAGACGAATTAGAAAAATTAAAACCTAACCTATTTTAAAATACAAAAGTAGATTTAAAAATCGTATTATCGGAAACAAATTTATATTAAGAGTATTTTCTTCAAATTATATTCTTTTAAAAAATATTGATTTTATCTTCACTACTATCTATTCTTACCATAAAAAGCAAAAGCCATGGCGGCTGCTGACACCAAATAAATTACAACTTTGGCTTTCATTATGTTTTCTGTAAATAAAAAAAAATCCATTCAGTTACAGCAACATAGTTTCACAATAATATTCTAAACACATTAAAAAAGCATTATTGTAAGTATTGTAACCATGGTGACTAGATGAGTGCTAAGGTAAACACATATTTACTCTCATGTTTTCTTTCGGAATATGACAAATGTAATGCAATAAGGTTATTTAATTGACCCAATGCTATCTGACCATTTATATTACTTTGGACTTACAGATTAAGGAAGGAACCCTAGCGAACGGGTGCTTTATGTTGTTAAACTTAAAACACATCTGCTAATGGGGCCTCCAGATAGATACAGTGAATGTTTCCTTATGGCTCATAAAAAGGATAAGGCTGATAATAGGCACAATATCTTGCCTAGGGCTCCGACCATTTTAAGGACCTCAAAACGGTACTAAAAAAAAATAATATACTAAAAAAAGAACCCACTCGGCAGCCCGTCCAACGAAAACAAACGAAACAAATTAATTATTTTTAACAGATCATTTTACGTTGTAGAACCAAGAGCAAACTGTTCACTTATAACACTGTATCATTGATCTCCAGGTGTATTCTAACTAAACATTTCAATAAAAAGAAATAAAAAGAAAAACAATCACCGCGATTCTACTGGTCTATTTGGTCAGTTAATGAAAGAGGAAGAGGTATAGTAGGTCTATTTATAGCCTGCTCTTGACTATTACTTAGGAACAATGTCATAGGAAATACCATTCTCTATCTTTGACAATCACCCTGATGAATTCATTGATAGCAAAGGAAAATCTCAAAAGAAATCTTTCTCAACATCTTGAAGCTGACAATAACTCAATTAGTCCATAATCTTCTTTATTGCTGTATTTTGAATATTTTGCGAGGCGATCTGTGTAGGATTAACTCGTCTTCATGTGTGTCCCTTTGACGCAGGCGTCATAATGTATGGGGCTGTAAGACCCTATTCTTATTATCTTGCTTTTCATTTAGAACTATTTATGTCCAGGATACAATAGGTATCAGCTTATATTTTTTTTTTAAATAGTATTATGATATAGTGTTTGTTATTTAACAATTTATGTTTCATCCTGCATCTGATCGGTGGCGTGTGTGGGGAAAGGGGAGGTTGTTTGCCGTGGGCGTCACTTACTTTACCACTATCAGAGTTGTCGCCCCAACAACCTCAACCAAAATGGAGCTCCTCTGATCATGCACTTCTATAAAACTCCTGTCATATTTAAAGACCACTTAGAGTAGAGCCTACAACATATGTTCTGGTTGCACACACAAACCCTTATAGCGGTCCTGTTGTGAGCCAGAGGCGGTATCTGCTGTTATTTAATTTTTGTACGGGCATTTTCAGAATCCACCCCTGTGCGCCACTTAGTTACGCCACTGCTTTTGATTTCTCTATGACTTTAAACCACATGTCCTCTGTCTTATATATGAAGTAATTTAGTTCATTGACATTTCACTTTGTATAATAAAACTATGCAGTAAATGTTATCAGGGTGCATTTAGGAAATCTTCCAGCCCTGGTGGTTCCAGAAAGCTGAGACCCCTCCACCCAAATATTAGGTCATTTTATAGAATTTCATGAAAAGCAACTGAGCCCTACAGGTTCATGACCCCCTGCCTAGTGTCAAGGTTATCCTCCGCCCCCGAAATGATTTTCAGAGCTTTATTTATAAAGAATTGCACTTTCCAATCATTTTTTTTTCATTTAAATGTATTTGCCATTTTTTGTTTTAATGAGAAGCACTGCTGAGGGCCCATGACGAGCGCCTGGTAGCCCACCGTTAAGTCCGACTCTGAGTTTAATTAAAAGTCAATATTGAAGTGAAAGCAAACCTAAATAAATGTACATGTAAGTATTTCACTTTAGTTTTTAGCCAACAATACAATGATGGTTATCTCTTCATTGTGTGTGTGTATAATTACATCAACACAAGCATGTGCCAGACAATATTTGGGGCCGTCCATAAAGTACGTCACGCTCCATAGGGGCTGTCCATTAATTACGTCAACAAAATAGTCGGGAGGGGGTCAGAAAATTTTTGATAATTGTTGACAGGGGGGGGTCAGGAAAAGTTGACGTCAACAATGTTACTTTTTAAAATTTAATATTATTACTTAATAAAGGAAAATTAAGCCGCGTTAGTAGTCCTGTGTTACACACTCGCCCAACATTCAGTATTTTAACTAAACTAAGTATATTCCTGCTAATTTTCCCACATAAACATTTTGGAAGCCACCTTGGCACACAAGGTCGAAAAATTGATGAAGATTTGGAAAAATTATTTATCAAATATACTGGCGAAACATTGACAGAAATATGACAGCAAGTAAGCATAGACAATTTTCCAACAGCGGCGGAGTGTTTAGTGCAAAAAACCATATAAGAAAAAGTCAGTGCTTTCAACAAATTGTCAAATGTTGTGATTTAACTTGTTGACAACCAATTAGAAGCTGGTAATTTGATATTATTGCTGATAGATTTATCCCTCCACCAATTCCAGTCCGCCAAACTAATGAGGGCCTTAAAGAACCAGATTATATTATCTGATATAAACTCACATAGATTTCAATCTCTTTTCTTCAATCAGTCTGTGAAAGTTGAAATCATTCTACCTCGATCGGCAAAAGCATTCAAATTCTTCCATTTGATATATATTGTCCATCTATTCAGTTGCTATTGTTTGAACGGACCTGTAAAATCTGTCACCTTTATGTTGTTTCGCAAGCCATGTTAAAGATTCATGTTCAACAGCACCAACAATGTATGCCTGGGCCCAGTCAAATACTATAAGCAAAGAATTCGTCCAATGCGAGTGGCTGTCAAAAGACAAAGAGAGCTCATGGCAATTATTACTCATGGGTGATAGTAAGTGCAGAATAAATAGATGAAGAAAATGTTGACTTGTCTGGTGTTTCGGTTCCACAAGAAATTATTCACCCAGAACATATGCCAATAATAACAATTGAGGAACATTTGACATCTCCATGGGATATTATAAGATTTGGATTTGTTTGTAAAAGAATATGTTAATAAATTAAAACTGTATTTATATTTTAACTTTTTAATCTCGTTTCTGCTTGAAGTTAGAACAAGTCTTTGTGAATAATTAAATAGTATTTAAAGTTTTATATTAATTTAAAGTATGTTCATAATTTAAAGGTGTAATTCGTATACATTTTTGTAAACCATGCAGGCCCGTAGCGTGCGGGTTCCAAAGGGGCCGGGCCACCCTGCGTTTTGTCTGCCCCCCTGCTTATTTGTTCTACTTAGTAAAATGTATTACCTGCCCCCCCCCCGCTATAGCCTGGCCCCTGCGTAGAATGCCTGGCGCCCCCTGTAGAATTTTCACGCTACGGGGCTGAAACCATGTAATCTCTTTTCTGTTCAGAGTAAGCCTTTGTAGTTATAATTTTGGTAATATGTTCATTCGTTTCCTATATATATATTTCATTTTGAAATTTTAAAACACTAGGGTTCAACAACTAGCAGAGATATAGGAATAAAACTTTGCTGCTGGGATTATTTCAGTGCATACTATGAATATACTTTCCCATGTCCTAATTTGAATGAATAGTTTCCAAACTAAAGCATGCTAATCTGCTTATTCAGTGTTGAAAAACCACAGCTCTTTAAGAACTTAAAGCATATCTAAGTTATCGTAATGTATAAACGAAGAAAGTAAGAGCTTTAAAAACAATAATAAATTTCAAATTGAATCTTGATTATCTCCCATAGTTATAATGATTTGAAAACAATTACACTGATAAACAAGTTTTGGATTTCTTATATGTCATTAACGTTTTCGGAATCAGTTTTTGATGCTGATTTTGAATCTGTAAATCATTTTGCTCTATCAGCTCAAATTATTAAGATATTGCCGAACAAAGTTTTGTATGCGCTCAAACAGGAATAGACTGCTGACAGCATAATTTTATGCACACAAACGCACGCACTTGCGCGTACACACATGTTCACAAACACACATACCTCGTAATTATATATATATATTGGCAATGTTCTTTTTTTTCTGATGATGTCAGATGTTTGTAGGGTGAGTGTTGATTTGCAGTTGTGTTATGAATTGCGCATTGTCTTAGAATTTGATTACGTTGCAGTTTCAGACTTCATAAAAGGAGCAGTGAATGTGGCAATTTGCAAGTTGTTTAAAATATGGCGACCAGAGGATGCATAAATTCACCGCATCTGTTTTGCTATGTGTGCGGCTTTTTCACAAACAAGTCTCATCAGAAGACTTTAACGCCGTTACTGAAGAAAGCTTATCAACTTTATTTTGACTCAAAGGTGGATTGTGGTAAGTCGTAGGCACCACAGTTCATCTGTTCGACATGTTCATGCAACTTGCATGGTTGGATGAGGAAGGCAAAGAAAAACAACCACATGGCATTCGGAGTTCCTATGATATGGCGTGAGCAAAGCAATCACTCCACAGATTGTTATTTTTGTTTGGCAAACATCAATGGAATTTGTTATAAAACTCGTACAACTGTCAATTACCCTAACTTTCCATCAGTTTCAAAACCAATTCCACACAATCCAGTCATTTGTCCAGTACCACAATCGCCTGTAGAATACACAATAGACGAAGAGAAGGATGAAGAAAGTGATGTTCCATCTTGTGCCGATGACTCAGACCCTGACTACAAAGCTGCCGGAGAAGGAATTCATTTGATGAATTATGCTGAACTTTGCGACCTTGTGCGAGATCTGGCGCTAACAAAAAGCCAAGCTGAACTTCTTGGTTCACGGTTAAATGAATTTAATTTGCTTGCACCAGGTACAGCTACAGCAAACTTTCGTCACAGGCATAAACAGCTTGTTCAATACTTTGATGTGACTGGCAGTATTTGCCACTGCACAGATGTTGACGGCCTTATGAGAAGTCTTGGTGTCGAACACATTGTTGAAGATTGGCGACTGTTCATTGACTCGTCAAAGACTAGCTTAAAAGCAGTATTGTTGCACAATGGAAACAAATATGCTTCAGTACCAGTTGGATATTTGGTCCACATGAAAGAGACATATGAAAACATGTCGGAACTGTTGGAAACAATACGTTATCGCGTGTACAACTGGAATATCTGCGGCGATCTAAAAGTAATAACTATTTTGATGGGAATGCAGACAGGGTACACGAAGTACATGTGCTTCATATGCGAATGGGACAGCCGAGATAAGAAGCACCACTATACAAAAAAGAATTGGTCGATCAGAGACAGAATGCAACCAGGAAACAAAAACGTTCTTCATCAACCGTTGGTTGATCGTGACACAATTCTCATGCCACCGCTTCATATAAAATTAGGACTGATGAAGAACTTTGTCAAGGCATTAGACAGCAAATCGGATGCATTTATATACCTATGCAACAAGTTTCCAGAGCTCAGTTATGCTAAAGTCAAGGAAGGTATTTTCATAGGTCCACAAATAAGAAAAATCATGGCCGATGAAGACTTTCAAAACACTTTAAGTCATCCTGAAAAAGATGCGTGGGTGGCATTCAAGTCAGTCGTAACCAATTTTCTTGAAATTAAGAAGTCTGTCGACTATGAAACAGTTGTAAAGAAATGCATTAGTGCCTACAAACACCTGGGATGCAATATGTCTCTGAAAATTCATTTACTCGATTCACATCAAGACTTCTTCCCAGAGAACCTAGGCGCAGTAAGCGATGAACATGGCGAACGCTTCCACCAGGACATTTCTGTGATGGAGTCACGCTACCAGGGCCGGTGGAGTGCAGCGATGTTAGCTGACTACTGTTGGACTCTACAACGCGACTTGCCAAGTACTCCGTACAAGCGGAAGTCCACAGCCAAGAAATTCAAACCATGAACATTTTAAACATTTTACACATGCATTTGACTTTAAATGGAATATATTTTTTACATATAATTTTATTAGTTAGAACTGATTTCATGCTTGTGTTTAATATTTTTTTATATTAACTGCAAAAGAGAATATATGGTTTAAAAATTTCATTTTTATACATTATTGGAGTATTATAACTATAATAAAAAAATTAAGATTGCGGATTTCTTAAAATTGGAGGCTGATAGAGACAAATGGTTTGCATATTCGAAATCAGCGTGTGTAAATTGAGTATGATTAGATGATGGGTACCAAGAAATCCACGATAAATTATTTTTTGTTTTCCAGTGTTATCGTTCTTTCGGGGATTTTTACCATAATTTTAAGCATTAAGTGAATGCCACGCCCTCCTTCCCCCCACTTTACCCCCTAGAGATAACCACAAGACAATGAAAATATAATACGATGATAAAAAAAAATCTTTCATTGACCCTATGCTATCTGGCCATTTATATTACCTTGGATTGACAGATTGTAGAAGGAACCCTAGAAAACAGGGGGCTTTATGTAAATAAATTTAAAAAGCATCTGCTAATCGGGCCTCCAGATAGATACAATGAGTGTTTCCTTTTTATTGTGATTTTATTTT
Source organism: Bulinus truncatus (assembly GCA_021962125.1). Taxonomy (NCBI): domain Eukaryota; kingdom Metazoa; phylum Mollusca; class Gastropoda; family Planorbidae; genus Bulinus; species Bulinus truncatus. Next base: position 4,533,553 of record JAGDYQ010000002.1, on the reverse strand, counting down.
TCCAGATTCTCTAATATTTCTGAAAATAGCTTTTTATCAACAACACATGTTTAAACTTTGGCAACGAAGTCAGATTGTAAAGAGAAATGCAGTCTAAAAATTTGCGATCACCAGTAATCGAAAAATATAATGTAGCGAGCATTGATGTTAAAACTTAACTAACGCTGATTTACTGTAACCGAAAATTTGACTAAAAAAGCTCATTACTATATTCGTCTTCGATGTCTTATGGTTGCTGATAGTGTTGCATTAGTTTTATTAGCCCCTACTTTAGAGACGATTTAGTAATCTGCTATCCATTTTTCCATTTTACTATTTAGCATGTCTGCGGCCACGTCAAAATGTTGAATTACGATATTATTTAATTTAGAATTGGATCAATTGTAGCGATAATTTTGTATTCGTTTTTATTCTCCTTCTTTTCTCAATTGGGTCGTTCAAGTATACTAGCATTATCGAATGTGTATTTCCATCTCCATGATGCTAAATTGAAATAGATTAAATAAATCACTCCACTACATTTCCAATCTGGTCACCGTAGTTTAGTTGTGTGTTTTAATGGCGAATGGTAACACCATTTCTGCTGTTTTGCATAAACCATCAATAACTCTTTTCAAAATTTAAATTACACTGTGTCCTAGACCTTTCTTAGCTGTTTTTATACTATTGTTTGTTGTTTTTTTGGAGGGGGGGGGGGCTAAGTAGAGTTTGATAACATAGGTAAAAGTAACTGTTGAAGGGGGGGGGGCTTTATTTTGATAAGAATATATTTTTCAAAGGGGCTCTTTGGAAGTGGGGGGAGGGCGCTGAGTGGTTATTTTGTCTGCCTTTATGTAAGAACAGAGCAATAGCTTAAGTCTGTTCTGACTAATTGTTTTGAAAATTTCTTTTTTTAATCAGGATTAGCAATATTTATTTATTCAAATCACCATCAGTACATTAATTGTCAATTAATTTATTCCTTGTGGGTTTTTTTACACGATTTGTTTTTAGGTTTACGGCCCATCGTGTGACTCACATTCCAGCATATCGCTGGCCCTATGGTAATATTTTGAATTAAGCTTTAAGTAAATAACTGTTTCCTGGGGTTTTTTTTACAATACTGACCATAAGGGTCGTCTCATCATTGTGAAAGTTTTTCCTTTAGTAGTTAAGTTACGACTTGAAAGAAATATTTATTAGCTCTATAAAAAGCTCCCTTAGCCCTAACGGGCCATCGGGGCAGATGAGTTGTAGAATTCATCTGTTTCAATAACCTCGGCATATAAAGGGATTGTGTGGTTAGCACAACGCCCAGCCGCCTTTACTTCCCCAACTTAAAGTCAGGTACCCATTTAAAGCTGGGTGGACTTGTGGGACGACTTTGAAACACATTTCCCTGGAAAAATTCCCATGGTCCTCACCGAAAATCGAACCCACGACTCTAAGGTCGACAGTCTACACCACTCGACCCCCCCCCCCCCGTCCCACATTAGCTCTATAACTAAATCAAAATAAGACAGAAGATAAATTGTGTTGAATTGATATCTTCTTTATTGGTCTCTTTAAGTTGTTATTGACATTTAAAATACATGCCTGAATTGTCTTGAAAACGTCATTTCACATGTTACAAATAATAGTTTACTAATACTAATATCTGCATTTTTGAAAAGAAAAAAATCCGTTGTTCAATGCCGCGTCCATTAGGTCAACATATTTGGTCAGTGTACATCGGGGTCTAGCACATGATGATTGTTTTGTTTGAGCAGAAGTGGCAAAACTGTGGGTTTTGACATCCAGCCTCGGCGAGTTGCACTGCAGAAGAACAAGCAGATTGTCTTACATTGAGTGTGATAAGTAAGAGAATAAACGAACGTCACAAAAATCAAGAAGTAAATCCTGTTTTCTTTTCCTAGTGACAGTAAATGCATGTATCAGCGATAGCACAATGTATCAGCGATAACATAATTGTTACTGATTTCTACATAATGGATTTAGAAACTAACGATACCTATTCGAATCATGATTCAAAAATATGTAGCTAACGAAAAAAAAATATTATGGAATGTTAGAAAGTATGTTATATTGGCGTCCAACGAATCGGTGAATGGGTGAATGGTAATAAGCAATCCGATTCCCGGTGCCGATTCCGATACTCCCAAAAGTTATATTCGGTGAATGGGTGAATGGTAATAAGCAATCCGATTCCCGGAGCCGACTCCGATACTCCCAAAAGTTATATTATTTCCGATTCCCGATTCCTATGAGTTGTTCCATTACGACTCAATAAATCACAGATTCAGATATTGTTTGCTTTTCAAGTCTCAAAGGTTATATTCATAAGGAAGGATACGTTAATCTTTAGGCCTATTGTTTTGCTACCCCAATCTGTTGAAAGTGCTATTAATATTTATAATTCATTTTTTTTCTTACAAAGAGAGGCCTAATAATTGCATTTCTTTAAAAACAATAATGAAATAAATTTCCTATCCATATTTTCCTGTCCCATTTTTTCTTCATTATGTAGCCTCCAGCAAATGTTTTGATATATCGCCATGACCAACTAGCCCGTGTGTTTTTTAATAAAGAACCAAAAATCATAAAAATAACAATTCACCTAGGATCATATCAGGCCCGTAGCGTGCGAGGGGGGCAGGGGGGCGGCCCCCCCCGGGGTTTTATCTGCCCCCCTCTGCTTATTTGCTCTACTTAGTAAAATGTATTACCTGGCCCGCCCTGCTATTGCCTGGCCCCTGCTGTAGAATTTTCACACTACGGGGCTGGATCATATTAACATAAACGTGATTTTTTAGAGAAAAGAAAAAAAAACTACTTAAAAATTGAGGCATCATGGCTCGTGTTGATTTTTAGAGCATTTTCGAAAAAAAAAACTCTATTGTCCCCGTTTTGTCTGTCTGTCTGTCCGTCATCACCCTAGATCTCAACAACCATAAGTCCTAGACCCATGATGTATATATCATTTTGTAGGTCTTGGCCTGCCATGTGTGCATCAAAAGTCCATTTCGCGATAGGACCTCTGAGGGCCGAAAAAGGGGGCGTATTAAGTACCGTTTTTTACTATAAAAACTATATTAACAAAGGAGCGTCCTATATCTCAGCAACCATAAGTCCTAGATCCATGATGTATATATCATTTTGTAGGCCTTGGTCTGCCAAGTGTACATCAAAAGTCCATTTCACGATCTGACCTCTCAGGGCCGAATATAAGAGTTTCTTAGGTACCGTTTTCGCTTATATTTTAAATATAAATAATAAAAGCTAATCAAAGGGGCGTAATCATTATTTATTTTTGTAACAGTTATTCAACATGATTACTTCCCTCTCTATTTATCAAAACCCATACGCGTGGAGCAATATCTATGGCTGTAACCCGGGAAAAAAATACGGATTTCGTCCGGCGTAACCGTAGCCACTGCGTACACAAAAATGCTCTAAAATGTCCTTTGTCCGAAACGGAAAAGACTTAAATCGCTTGTTTTTTTTCTGCTACTACTTGCTATGTCGATATTTTTTTTTCTGCTACTACTTGCTAGGTCGATATTTTTTTTTCTTGGATGTTGAAAAAAAAAAAAGAAGAAGAAAAAAAGGATTCCTAACGTTCGATAACCAGTTTTTTTCTGAGAGGTCAACCTGGGACAGGGGAAAGTGGGGAGTAGAATCAGCCTCCCACCCGCCCCTGGCAATATAATTATAAAAAGTAGGGGCAGGGGGTAAAAATCGACTGAAAGACACCCGTTCCTATAATATAATAGTTGTATTTATTAAAAGGCCTGTACATGATATACTGTATACTATATACTGTAAAAAGTGTTGTGTGAGTAATGTACTAACTGCAATGTTCATAAAAGGTAAACTACTAGCAAGCGTTTCTTTTTATTTCAACATTGGCATAACAGACGTATTTCAGTAATATAAGAAATGAGCTGGTCAATAGTAATAAATAGTTTATGATTTAAAAACATAACTGAAGATTAGAAACTTGAGGCTAGAAAAGAAGACAACTTTGTTGACAAATTTATTGAAGTTCACATAGTAAAGATGACTTCACTTTTTATCTTGGCTCCGTTAAAAATTCTTCTTATAAAAAAAAATATCGCTTTTAATGAAAGGTATACATTTAAATAGTAAGTACTTTTACAAATCTGACAATATCACACTAGAAATTACGTGATTATGGACAAAAAGTATCACTTGGAATCAGAATGGGTGGAGTAAAGTGTATGACATTCTGGAAAAAACGGGACAGACCGGGACGTTGCCTTACCATTCAGAAAGTGATGTTATTCTGGGACGCATCCCAAGTAAGCTGGGACTTCTGGTCATCGTAACTAACGTATATTTCTGACATATAAATATACAGTGTAAAACAGGTATCTTTTCGTCATTATTCTTACCGTACAAAGTTAACGCCAAGGCGGCTGCAGACACTAAGTAAGTTACAATCTGTTTGCCTTTCATGTTGGTATCTGTAACAAAAATAGGTGGATAATATTGTACATTTCATTAGCATACTGTTTATGAATTAGTGAATTTACGATTCATCCGAATTGGAATAATGAAATTTTCGACCTTTTTTTTTTAACTGGAAATGTAGAACTGTTAACATGATCTTCGATTATATGACCTTCCTTTCAGAAAATTCTGTTTAAAACTCATTCTTTTTACTTCGAGTGCAAACCAGAGGTGGCCCCACACATTGCATGCCAAATGCTGGGCCAAGTTTCTTACAAGTATCTTACAATCTCGTATCGTTGGTTTGGCTGTAATAGCCACCCCCCTCCCCCACCTAAACCTTTAATGTGCAAACGCTAAGTACCTATAAACGCTGGATGCTGACAAACGCTTAATAACGAATGGATTCAAATATCAATTAAGTCAAATGTCTATATCGAAATAACACATGAAATGATAATTAAATAGGTGAAGAAAGTTTTATGTTTAGATCTAAAAAAAAAAAGCTAAAAAGTTTTGTATCTATTTATTTTTAAGAAACAAAAATTCTATAAATGTTAAAATGAAAGTAACGTTTGTTTGTGGGTCCTAGAAATCAACCCCCATCGTCCAACAGAAAACTGCTAAACTGGACACACCTCTCAATTGTGAGCTTGTTAATGCACGTTGCTAATTAATTTTTTTTTTGAATTATCTGGATTTAGATATTTTACCGTTTTAATTTTCAATTGGCATTCTCTTATTCATTTCGATTAAATTATCGAGAGCGCGCAAATCATAGTTCTGAAAATGAGACCAACTCCTGAACGAGAGGAGGCTAGATTATTTGTTGAGCAGTTGTTGTTTTATCCAATGAATGAAATGAAATCAATGGGCCGTCCATAAAGTACGTCACGCTCCAGGGGGGGAGGGGGTATAAGAAAGTGTGACAGTTTGTGACAGGGGGGAGGGGGGGTCAGGCCAAGTGTGACGTCACATTTTTAATATATTTTTAATTTTATTTCTAATTTAATTTTTTTATTTTTTTAGTAAAATTTAATAGTTTTAAAAATAATTTTCAAAAAAAATTGTGAAACACTTGAATTAGTTTTATGTCAAAATAGCATGAAATGCATATCTTTTCAATGTGTTGTTCTCAATTCCTCATGCTAGTTAGGACCGCTAATAAACTGTTGCAAAGCCTTGTTTAATCAGTAGCCTTACGGAAGTGTTATTATTTCTTTGTTGTCTGCTGCATAATTATATCACTGATAAAGAAATTTGGAATTTGTATTATAATACAAAAAATTACCGTAATTGAAGTTGCAATCCATCACTTCGTTAAAATAATATTGATGCCTTATTCCTTGCAACCAGTGCACCAGGAAGAAGTGCTTATAATCGCGTGGAACATCGGATGGCTCCATTTAGCAGCGAAATGTCTGGTGTCATATTGCCAAATGAACATTATGGCATTCACTTTGATTCGCAGGGCAGAACAATAAATGAGGATTTGGAAAGAACAAACTTCAAGTTTGCAGGTGAAACTTTAGCTGAAATCTGGTCGCATGTGATTGTTGACCAATTTCCAACAGTTGCAGAATATATCAACCCTGAGAAATCTGAATTGGATGCAGCAGGACTGATGTCGAAGGATAAGAATTGTTTGACCATCATGTTCTCACCAGCCAATACTTCACTCAAATTGTGAAATGTCAGGACATAAAATGTTGCGACAAAGTACGGAGCTCATTTTTCAACGTTTTACCTTCGAGATTATTTCCTCCTCCAAATCAAATCCCAATCAACCAAACAACTGATGGACTCAGAGCTTCAGAAAGAGCAGATGCAGATGCACATACATTTCCTTCATTGTTTGTTTGTGGCACAAACTCTCAAATTTGATGACATTATGCCAAGACCAACAGGAGTTTTTAAAGTGCAACCATATGATCTTTATTGTCCATCTTTGCAGACCAGCATACATGATCGAATTTGCAAAGTGTGTCACTTATACTTTGCCTCATAAACAATGTTGAAGAAACATACATGATAACACAGAGCTCGGGCGCAGGAGAATGTAAAAAAGTAAAGTTTCCTTAGCCCTAAAGGGCCATCGGGGCAGATGAAGTGTAGAATTCATCTGTTTCTATAACCTAGGCATATGAAGGGATTGTGTGGTTTGCACAATTCCCAGCCGCCTTTACTCCCCCAACATAAAGTCAGGTACCCATTTAAAGCTGGGTGGACGTGGGAACTTTCACCAGGACCTGAAAAAGTCCTAAGGTTCTCACTGAGATTCCAACCCGGGACACTCCGCTCGACAGTCGAGCGCTCTATACCACTCGACCACCCGTCTCCTAGGAGAATGTGCCAACCCCAAATTTTCCAGAATCAACTCAGATAAAACGCATTCGTCCTTTGAGAATCGCTGCTAGAAGGCAAAGAGAACTCATGGCAATTATTGGCAGAATGGAAAATGCACATTCAGAGAATGTTGAGTGGCTAGATGAGGATGAAGTTGATCTGTCTGCAACTATCCTTCCAGGAAACGATGATGGGGAAAGATTTATGTCAGTCTTAACTATGGATGAACACTTCACTTCACTATGGATGGATGATGTCTAGTGATTTTTTTTTAATTAAACATAATTCACAGGTCCACTATAAACATATTCAATATAGCACAAGAGCTGATCAAATAATTTGTCAATCTAGTACTTTTTTTAGTCACATTGTTTTGTTTCCATTTTTATTATTTAATCACTGGTTGAGGTCAAGTTTCGCTAATCTACTTCTTATCCTGTGTCAATAGAATGCATAATCGGAAGATTATCTCAAAGTTCACCTCACCCATTGTAAATGAATAGGTAGCAGATAAATGATGTTTGTTATATAATTGTCAATCTAATTTTTGCAATTTTTTTTTCAAATTCAATTGATTGAGTTACTATTTCAAAGAATAACTGATACAACTATTGACAATTAGTTATTCGACTATTAAACTCATTTAATAATCTGATAGTTCTTTTAATATTTATATTTTAAGGCAGTTTAATAGTGAAGTGCGATTTAAGTTTTCGATTAAATTTTAATTAGTTCTTAATACAAAAAAAAATTTCGAAAGTGTGACGTACTTTAGGGGGGGGGGGCCGAAATTCGTGACACTTTGTGACAGGGGAGAGGGGGGGGGTCAAAAATCGTCAAAAATAGCGTGACGTACTTTATGGACGGCCCCCAAGTAAATGAAGCAACACTTGTGTTGACTTTGTTGATATTAAAATGCACCTTAAAATTTTAAAATTTATATATATATATATATATATAAAAAACCAAATGAAAATTTTATGAACTTAATATCTAAGATATCAGGGGCGCAACCAGTATGTTGAAGTTGGTAGGGTCCTAAATATTAGGTAAGTTGAAAATTGGTATGTCTGCCCCCAACCAGTATGTTGAAGTTGGTAGGGTCCTAAATATTAGGTAAGTTGAAAATTGGTATGTCTGCCCCCAACCAGTATGTTGAAGTTGGTAGGGTCCTAAATATTAGGTAAGTTGAAAATTGGTATGTCTGCCCCCAACCAGTATGTTGAAGTTGGTAGGGTCCTAAATATTAGGTAGGATGAAAATTGGTATGTCTGCCCCCAAATTTTGGTAGGGTCGAATACCAGTGGCTTGATTTTTGGTAGGTCCGGACCCGCACGACCCGTACATCGGTTGCGCCCATGTAAGATATTGTTAGTAACATATGCTTGAAAGGCTTCATAATAGGAAGAAATAACAAAACTCACATCTACATTATTTTTATAAGTATATGCTATCTTGACCCAGATTGGGTAATTAATATATGTTTATCTCTTAGATCTTATAAACCACTAATGGGACGGTGTTGTAATGCCCATATTTCATCATCACCATAGCCGATGGTTCAATGGCCTTTGAGGTACCAAGGGAAACATAGATAAGTGATTGGACATGCCGAGAGTTGAACCCGCAACAACGACAGATTCATTCAGTTTATCACGAAATAAAAGAAAGTAAACTATGTAAGAAATATTTAAGACAATGGTGACTACTTCACCCCGTGCAAAGTCCGTATAATTATTAAATGATACACAAAAAAATATTTATCCAATATGATGCCTACACACACAATAAAAGACAGCGTTTACTTTTTAACACTGTATCATTTGTCGACATACTGTAATATTAAAGGTCAGAGAAGTATAATTCAACTATGACCACCAAGAAATATTGGTGAGCCTACTTAACTCACCTGGTTTTTTGCCGATCTGCTGTAACCGTGGAGAAGCTCAACATCTGAGAAAATGTTTCCCGCGTTTTATAGTCTGAATGAGTTGGGTTGTTGTTGTTGTTGTTGTTTTCGAAATCTCTTGTATTCTCTTTTTTTTTTAAGTATGTCTTAACCAGCGGGGGTGGAGATGCTTTATTAACTGTTGTCTTCTTCCGCCAGATGGCGTTGACAGTTGCTATTACTTGTAAATCGTGCTGCTGGACGACATTGTATCAAAAAGGTTATTCTGTGTGAAAAGACTGCATTGTTAATAATATAATAGAAATGGCTACTCCTTATACTTAACGAAATCGTCAAAGCCTTTCACGAGCAGACGTCATAAGTTTTTATTACTGCACGCGATTTTTTGTATATTATAATATCGCGTTAGGCCTTTTATATTATGTAGGTCAAAGAAGTGAAACAAGGAAGAGACTTGCAAGGACAGTATTTTGGTGTTATATGATTAATGATAATACTGAAGGAAATGTCAGTTCTGTCCATTGTTTATTTTTTTTTGTACCATGTGTCAAATCTCTCATTTATTTTTATGTGATACCCTGCCTGATCTCCGAAGACGATACCTCGCTGATATAAAACAAAATTAGATTAATGACATTTTTCGATAAAATTATATAATTATATGTTCTTGATAAGGAGTTTTATATGTCTACTGTAATGATATATATATATATATATATATATATATATATATATATATATATATATATATATATATATATATCATTACAGTAGACATCAAACATTAGGGTGATTCATCATTGCATGGGGGAAAAAAATTTTCTCCGATTCTAAGATTCTAACGCATTGTGGCTCATTTTTTTTTTTTTAAATGACCACTTTTAGAGGTCGCTCAAGCGACCCGAAGTTTTACTTATGAGATAATGAGAAGTTTTACTTATGAGATAATGTGGCAGTTCTGATTTGTCTCTTGCTTGCTTTTGCTATAGTGCAATTTTAGTTCATTGTAAAATTAAAAGTATACCGTGATATTTGAATTTTAGATTATAAATAATTTTATTATTCAAGTTTGCTGTATAATAAAGTAGTTTTTTGACTACCTACAAATTATTAAATTGATATGGCATCCACAGCAAGTGGTTATTCGCTAAGTGTATTGACAAGAAGTATAACTGAAGTTTGGTTGATTAGACAAACGGATTCTTTTCTGCCTAGCGATGTCGTACTACTTGGGTCATGCTATGAAGATGGTTTTCTATAATTGCAAGGTTCTGAAGAAGACAATATCCGAAAGCATTAAGGTAACTTAACGATCTTCAAAAAGAAAAGCAGTCTAAGAGAATCAAAGAATAGTAGAAGACGAAAGAAGACATCAGAAGACTGCTGTTACTACTTGGTCTACAAGTAACAGCGAAAGTGAGAATGAAGGTAAAGATGACGACGATTTTAAAATTGAGATTCCTGTTTACTACAAGAAGCTTCTGTCAGAGGGTTCGATGCCAGACGAAGAAATTCGAAATCAGAATTTCAATTTAGAAGTAAATGCCCATTGGTCATTCACTGTGACGGAAAGATAATGGAGGTAACTACAGATAGTTTTAACTGGGAAATAAGTTGAGAAGATGTTAAGTTTAGCTTAAATACCAGCCGTGCGTGTAAGGCACAAGCCAATGCAGCAATACAGCTGTTAAGACTATGGGAGGTATCTGATGAGATTATCGGTATGTGTTTTGGCATAATATCCGTCAACATTGGTGTTACTAAGGGGACGTGTTGCAAGAGGAGTTGTTACATTTTGCCTGCCAACATCATGTACATGAACTAGTCATTTTAGTTGTTTTTTCTCTGTTGCATCACAAACAGCCCTAACATTTCACTGTGCAAACGTTTTAAACGATTTCGGCCTAAGGTTGATCAGCAGCTGTATAGTCCGCTATAGGATTCGAGACTAGATGATCCGTTTATAGTGGAACACAAAAACAGTATTGTGTCATTCTTGCAAGACAGTCTGTAAAGTGCCTCAAGTTACATACCATGTGAAGTTTACAGAGGGATGATCAAAACCTGATTGTTGATATTTGGTGTCAGTGTAAGCAAACAGCCGTACCACTTTCATGCACTAGGCGCTTACTATATGGCTCGCTGGATGGTGAAAGTGATATACTGCTTCAAGATCTACTTGTTTAGAAATCAGTTCTAGCTCACTCCACCAGAGGTAAAGGTTTTGCAAGAATTCTGCTTGTTCGCCACTCACATTTACGCCAAAGCTTGGATCTCATGTCCTGTTAGAAGCGATGCTCCGTTTAACGATCTATTGTTATTCAAGCAGATCTCAAGAAATTCTGTCATATACAAAACGGTGTCTGATGATGCGAAAAGGAAATTTGAAAACGATCTTTGGTATAGTAGTCCAGAGGTGCTTTTTCTTGCGTTGTTTTCTGAAAAAGTTTCTGCAGATGGAAACAGCAGTATTGCTGAAGCGATGCTGAAGACTGGCGATGATTGGACGAATAGAGTGTTTAAAGTGAAGAGTTACACTAACTGCATCACTTTGTATGTACCATCACTATCTGCAATGCGTTCAGTCAGTATTGATACCAGCTTCGATGAAGTTGATCCAGTATCCTTGAATCAATTGCCGTCATTTTTGAAGCTAAGTGTATTGTTGATTCCTTAAAGGCTTCAATGATGCAGCCGAGCGGTCAGTTGCATTTAAGTCATCATTTAATAAGTCAATCACTAAAACGAAATCTGAAATGCAGAGATTGCTGCACGTTGTAGAAGATTACAGAGAGAGCCAAATTTGAAGAAAAGTACACTGGCGTTATATAAGAAGCGTTGAACTGAAGATCATTAGTAAAGTGTATTGTTTATAATATAATGTATACATGAATAATCAAGCAGTATCTGTTGCATATCATTATATTTTATGTTATTTAACATTTATATATGTCTAACTCGCTGTAATTAATGTTTAATGTTGATTTTAATATAATGTGTAGGCTAATTTAATGTTTATATTATAAGAATTCATGTCACTAAAGAAGATACTATAACTTTCAGTCTCGTTGAGCGACTTCTAAATGTAATTCAATTTCAATAAAATTTTGCATGAAAGTATAGGAATATAAAAGGAAAAAAATTAACAACAATGCAATATTAAATTGCAAATTTTTTTAATCATATTTCCTCTTGTCAAGGTCACTGTCCCATTAACAGCTTGCAAACCTTCCTTGATAGCAGTTGCATGTCTTCTGATCATTCCATCTCTGTCTCTGACCAAGGGCCGAATTAACTTTTTGTCTAATAAGGTTAAATAAAGCCTCAGACCCTGGAGATATCAGACTTTAAAAAATATCATTGATTTGTCAATGCTAACTTCATACAAGAATGTTGAATAACTCTAAGCGTCTTTATATCTTCGGGAGACATGCACAGGGCCGGATTTACATACAGGCCGACTAGGTCGTGGCCTAAGGGCCTCGCATAATAAGGGCCCCAAAATGTTGATTAGTGCACACAATTTTTTTTAAAACTTAGCAATATTTAAAAATTTTCAAAATGGGGCCTCAAATTTTTGTTGGCCTAGGGCCTCTAAAATTGTAAATCGGCTCTGGACGTGCAAATTATATGAAATGTGAAAAGGCAGATTACATTTCAGATGGGAAACGTTTGGCAGGGACGCCGGAAGAAACTTAAACTGTCGTGCCAGTGGCGTAGTGAGCTTAACTCGCGCCCGGGGCACAATAACTTTTTAGCGCCCCCCCCCCATTCGAAAGCCTTATAATATTTTATGTAAAATATACTATTTGGCGCCCCTTTGTGAGTAGCGTCCGGGGCATGATGCCCCCTCTCTACGCCACTGTATTGGGCTCCCACTCCTCACAAAATGAATAAATTGTTTATTAAATTTTATAAAGTTATCCCCCCTTCCCCCTAAGGCTCTTGAGTCCGTGACAAGTGCCCGGATTGCGCCTTCCCATCTCGCGGCGGCCCTGCGTTTTGTCATTGAGAATCTTTTTGACGAAAAGGCCTTAGGCCCTCAGTAATTTTAATCCAACCCAGGCTAATGCAGCTCTTACCTAACCTAGTTCAACGTTTTTGTTTGGACAATTATTAGTATTCAGCAGATCATTATAAACAAGATCCACAACTTCCTGGTTTCTCTCTCTCCCCCCCCCCCACCCTTAATAAAATTTTCTGGTCAGGACAGTTATTAGTGTAATGGGTAGAGATTCTGGTTAGTGATTTTGCGGTTTCTCCGAATGACATAAGTAAATGAAACTAGTTAAAACATGTCAGCTTAATATGTATTAATTGATTCATTGAGTGCTATTAATGATGTAAGTAATAAAGTAAGTTTAAATATTTCATTGTTTAATGTTCATTTTTTTGTGCATTGAAGAATCGTCTATGCTCTGATGAAATGGTGGAAGCTTGTTATTGTGCAGAGAAGCGGTTCTTAAATGACAAAAAGTGACCCCCCCTCGCTTTGGAACCAAAATGCCTGGTCAGTGAAATAGCCGATGGTCACAGTGTTTCGCCTATTTCCATTTCAACTGTTGCTATGGTATGGTACCACTTCAAAACTTAAACCATTGACAGACATTATTGTCATTTGCATATTCACATAATTTACTAGGATTTTAAATCCAACAGGAGAGGGATACAAGCTTTTAATTGTTTAAAACTAAAAATACTAAATAGTGACATAATCAACTTTTTGTTATATTGTTTTAAATCACTGAAATAAATTTACAATATTACTAAAGTGCTTGAAATATAGTTTGAAATGGTAGATATCGTTCTTTAATGGCATCAGGTTAAAAAATCAACAATGCCCAATGGAGCGGAATGCAGTCGGTTTGGACTACCTAATTTAACAGACATTCGTGAAATTAAAGGGATCACCGGTTAAAGAAGCCTTGCTGAAATGAAGTTATTAAACACTTGAACTGTGCGGTACTGTCTGTAAATACTGCCATTTTAATAGAAACAGTTATCTATTTCAGATCTGGTGAGTGAACAGACTAAACTATTAAACTATTTTTGATTAATTAGCTTGCTACAGAAATGGCTGAGTTGTGAACAGATGATCACACATTCATGAATAATGAAGTAATTAGTTCACATTAAAAATTTGAACATTCAAACGACAAAATAAAAATGCACATTGACTTTATTAAAACAATGTTTAATAATGTTCTTTAAACAATCAAGATACTCAAAAAAGATGTTCTACATAAATTAACATGTCTGCTACAAACATATTACAATAATATCAGGTATCAGAAGAGTAAAATGATTTCTGTGATCAGCAGACAACCAACGGGCACTCCACTTTATCTTTAGTACAAACGATACTAATTAAATAATAACACAGTTTGGTTATCTGCTTATCTACTAACAAACTGAAGTTATTTGTACATAATGATAACTGCATACAATTACAATCTTCAGTGTGTCATTGGATTCATCAACACATGCTGTATCAGTATTTAATAAGATACTAGTTTACACCAGTTGCAGCAAACAAAATAACAAAAAAAAATCTTGTGTGACAAAGCCGAGTCTAAGAATAAAAATATCTTTTTAAACATCAAGTACAGTTTCAAAGTAAATCAACAATTCAGATCTTGTCATTTTGCAAGTACATAATAATTAAATCAGGCATAAACATGATGATGAACATTTGTGTAGTATAAATATTAGCTATTAAGTAGCTATGTTGTTAGTCGTAACTAGACATAGTTTTTGTTGAGCTCAATAATATGACTTTCCTAAATGCTTGGTTACATTAACAATTCTATTCCTAAAAAAAGTATTTTGAAATCTATTTAAAAAATACAGCTAAAATCTTTTCTTACAAGTCTATAGAAATGTACAACTCTGATGAAGATTTCACAAAGATAATGATGTAATAAATATACAGTAGTCCTTTAACCATTAATTTAAAAGATTGTGGAGGAAAAATTATCACCCTTTAGCTGCATCAAGATTCTAAGCAATTTAACAATAAAAAAAATGCAAACAACTTTGCCAATAAAGAACATTAAACTAGGAAATTATTATTGAAAAAAAAAAAGAATAAAAAGTAGTGATATAAAAAAACAACAACCTAGCATACATTTGTTTTGAGACAAAAATTTACACAATAGCAGGAGGAATTAGTCTTTTAAGTTTTCTATGGCAATCAAATTGTCGTGAACTAGAGTTTATACCATGTTCACCACTATACCAATGATGTACACATTGCCCAGGAAATAATGTACTGTGGTTACATTCATAGCTACCTAACTTATACAAAGGACAAAAGAAATGATTTCATTGAAAAAACATTTTACAATTAACATCAGATGAAAAGTCATGTTTATAAAAAAAAAGACACTAAAAAGAAAACAAAATTAAAGCAATTTACA
Source organism: Bulinus truncatus (assembly GCA_021962125.1). Classification (NCBI taxonomy): domain Eukaryota; kingdom Metazoa; phylum Mollusca; class Gastropoda; family Planorbidae; genus Bulinus; species Bulinus truncatus. The sequence continues at coordinate 4,518,427 of JAGDYQ010000002.1, read as the reverse complement.
ATAAAAACAATTTTCTTGAACTACTTTGTAACTGTACAGAGATGATGGACTAATTGAGTAATTTATTCATATTTTTTTTTAAAAACATTTGCAAAATCTTTTAGTTATTACAGTAAATACATATCACCGTATGATGTCTTACATTTACTTCTTGGCAGATGCTGCAGCCTGAGCTATCCTCTTGAGATTTGGTGTGTCAAATGACTTGGGTCTTTCAATGGGAAGCCCTAATGCACGATCCCATATCAAAGAGGCCAACACTCCAAGAGCTCTTGAAACACCAAACAGAACTGTGTAGTAATTCATCTCCTTCAATCCATAGTACTGAAAAAGAAATTTCATATTATACACTTTAGCACCTAAGATATACCATTAAAAAAATATAAATAATAATTGTAATAATAATTGTAATAATAATTTCATATCTTCTCTTTAATGAATTTTAAGTCTAGAACAAAATAACAGAAAGAAATTGTAACACTAATTAACACGTAAAATATGTACACTGCCTCATGTTGGAGGAGTGGTGGGGGATAATTTTAGTGATCTAAATAAATCTTCCCATGCTTATCGAAAATAATTACTGTACACTAAATCTACTGGAAATCATTAATTATAGTTATTTTTAACACTGTTTATTGTAAAACTATAATTTTTAAATGTAAATGGAGAATGATTTGTAAAATGTTTGGTTTTGAAACTACACACTGTGGTCTAAGGCTAACAAATGTTCTGCACATGCGCTGCGAACATGTTAAGCAATTTCTACATATGACATTGACCGGACAATGAAATTCCTCACATAGGGGGTAAGATTTCTGCTTACATAATGGGACAGTTACATAAATGACCAAGATACTCAAGAAGACAATAAGCAGCCCTTCACACTGATATCGCTCACATCTGTGTAATCTTGCGCTAAAATGGCCGCTTAAACCTTACTTCAAAAAAGGGTATTTTAGTAGACTTTTGACCAGAGAAAAGTGTTTTACTAATTACTAATAAAAAAAAAATATCTAGAAAATGGGTGCAATACATACAGAATTTTGTGTAAAAAAGATTTCAAGAAAAAAAAAACATGTTTCTTTGCTATACATTAAAAATAAAGCATCAAAATCTCGCTGACGTGAAATGTCCAAAATCTGCCACTATAATAAGGTTAATTGGCATTATTATTTTTTACCAAAATTTTGCTGCAGCCCAAAAACCCTTAGTAAACCCAGGGCATATGTAATCATTCCCCAATGTAACGGGTGGATTAATAATAAACTTTCTAACCTGTAACAAAACACCACTATGTGCATCTACATTGGGCCAAGGATTTTTAGCTTTTCCTTGCTCAAGGAGTATGTCAGGAACGACTTTGTAAAGCTGTGACACGAGTTTAAAGAGAGGATCAGTTGGTAAATATTTCAGAGCAAACTCTCGTTGACAAATGTAGCGAGGATCTGTTTTCCGCAAAACAGCGTGACCATAACCGGGTACAACCTAGTGAAAAATTATCATTTTAATATTTTCAGTAATTTAATTATCTTAAACATCATTAGAAAGAGATTCTCAAAAAGTTCCAATTATACAACATTTTTTTTTTTGGATGAGAAAAAGAATTTATTTTTTACCTGTCCTGATTTTAATGTATTCCAGATGAACTCTCTTAATTGAGCATCGGAAACTTCTCCACCAAGACTCTGCTGTAGTTTAGTAATCCATACCAATACTTCCTGTGGAAAGGAATCAAATTGCAAAAAAAAAAATTAATACATAAATATGGATAAATAAAATAAAAAACAAGAAATAATTATTTAACCTTTGTAAATACGGTGCTAGAATGTTAACACATGTTTTATAGTATGAAAAATATATCACAGATAAGAAACTTGCAACATATTGAGATTTTTATACTTCTGCCAAAAAAACAAGATGGCCATCATAGACCTGTCCCTGGAATTAAATTTTTTTTTAAATATCTCGGATAGTGATGTTTGTGACATCATACTTTATGACTAGGGCTGTACCGGAATCCTATTCCGGTTCCTGTTAAGCCGGATTCCAACAGTTTTAATAAATCCGGTTCCGGTTAAAATGTGCCATATTTAAGCCGGATTTCTTTGTTGTTTGAAATGTTGGTGTAAGAAATTTTTTTGGCGCAACATAATTTTGAAATATTTAGCGCTATACAATTAAAACAATAATTTCCTTTCTTTCTTTTCTGCATTTTCAAAAATACAATAAGGTCGATCGCTTTTAGTTCTATATATATGTAAAAATATATTGAAAAAGAAGATTTGAATCGTATTTATCTAGTAATACGACGCCTTACCTTCCGGTACTTTTGATTCCATGTTTTCTATAAACTATATTTAGCTACAAAAGTTTAACTTCTTTAAAGAGCAGACAATCAATCTATTTTTTGGTGTTTACAGTTTAAAAATAGTTCAATAATTTACTTTCTGCCAAATTTTAACTTAGTGGATTTTGTCAATGTTTGGATAAAATTTCGATATTTAGATAAATAAATTGAAGATACATTTTTAATTGAACATTAAAGTGATATTGATTTAGATTAGAAATGCATTTTAATTTGCGTTTTTATGGGAAATAGTCAGATAATGATTTAAAGGAAAGTATGAATGAAATAACAAGGTTTGGTGACATCACTATGGAAAACTAAAGAAAAATAAGCTATCGGGTGGTGCCACAGTATATATATATATATATATATATAATATATATATTTATATATATATATAATATATATATTTATATATATATATAATATATATATTTATATATATATATAATATATATATTTATATATATATATATATTTTGGAATTCATTTATCAATAAACATGTTTATTATACTTTCTAAGATATGTTACCCATTTCTTTGTTTGATTGTAATAGAAATCAAGTCAAATTAGGTACAGCTTTATTAAAATAAATTTTTAAAACAAAGAACCTGTTATTTTGACAGAGTTATCTTACTTAACTCAAGATTGGGGAAGGGGTTTTAGTCACAATCTTCAAGATGTAAAAGGTTAATACCGTTTTTTGCTATCTAGAACTTAAAACAAAATTTTTATTCTATTTTTCATTCTTATATCTTTTTTATAACTTTATTCGGTAAAATCCGGTTCCTATTCTGATAGGATTCAAATAATAAATCCGATTCCGGTTCCGATTCCTGCAGGATCTAAAAATTACAATCCGGTACAGCCCTATTTATGACTAATATGTATTAAATGAAAATGATATAAAGAGAAAGAGGCTATGTATGCATGCACACACACACCTAACCCTTAGCCTCTCAATATTACAGGTCGCTGCGCTTTTTCAAAAATTTTACACAGCTCACCCAATTCCAGTTTTTAATTTACATTACATTCTTAAGCAAATAAAATGTCCATTTCGATAAAGCAGAAAACAAAGCTCTTTTTTAAAACTTGCGAATGATATTTTACTCAAGTCTAGAGCTGCAGGATATGATTTTGATGTGGATATTTATTATTTCGAAGTTAATTCTTAGGAGTGTAATAACTGAAATGATGTAGATATTCCATTAGTTGAAAGGGAGAGTATAAGTGATTTTGATGAGACATTTATTGAACAGTATAGCTCTAAATGTAATTTAACATCGTTTATGAACTGTGATTATTTTATAAGTATATTTTATACAACTATATAAAATTTTAAGAGAACAATGTGTGTATATGTTTTTAATTAACAAGTTCATATTAACTTTAAGAAAATGTATTGTAAAATAAAACTAAGTGACTTTTTATTTCTGGATATGCTAAGCTAACACTTTGATATTTTTTTTATCTCAATTTTAAATTTAAAAATATTTGTATGCTGTTCATCTTTGATTTAAAAATAAAAGCACATGCCTGATTAGCCAAGCCATGGAGTGGACCTGCGAGACCATTCAGTCCAGCAGCAAATGAAAGATATGGATCAGAAAGTGCACTGCCAACCAAGTGAGTTGTATGAGCACTCACATTGCCACCTTCATGATCTCTGAAGAAAAAAAAATTGTCTTTATAACATATCACTTGTACTATTTTTCTTATTAAATAAAGTGAATAATATTGGACAAAGATTATATGAAATGAGTTTAAGAACCCCTAGTCCAAAACATGTATCTACTTACGTATGAATAGTGAGGTACAGTCTCATAAGTTCAACAAATTCTGGGTTGTCGAAACCCAGCATGCTTGTATAATTCCAACTCCAATCCTTTTTCTTATCAATAGGATCTGGAGGATTGCCTTCACGGTACAGATTGCGATAAATTATAGCTGCCACTGTTGGTAGCTTGGCAATAAGATCCATACTATCTTCATAGCAAAGCTAAATATTAAACAGTGATGATTGATCAAACAAAATTGGCAAAATCCATCTAAAAGTTTACAGACTTTAAAAAGAATTTTGATCACAAAATTAAATATCTATAATGAATAAGATTCATATCATTCAAATTGATTTCAGAAGTCTTAAAAATTAAAAGACAAGCAGATTAATATGTTCTAAATTACCTCCCAATATTTAGATTTGTGCACTCCTTCAGCATATGCTTTAGCAAATTTGCTTTCAGAGTTCATTACAGTAACAGCTGCACTTAACTGAGACATAGGATGTAAAGTGCTAGGAAAATTATTGAGCATTGTAATCACATGATTTGGAATATCTGCCCTATCATTCCATTCCTAGAAGAAAAAAAGAAAATATTAACTATATACTCGGAAATAAAAAAAATACTTATGTAAAAAAAAAAACTATTATCTACTTAAAGTAAATTGGAATATAAATAATTTTCTAATTCAATCAAATTGAAGAAAACCTTTGTAATGGCATTGACTTGCTCTTGTGAAGGTATTTCACCGGTAACCAACAACCAAAATAATCCTTCAGGCAGAGGTTGTTCCCCACCAGGTGCCTTAGGGAGAAGCTTTTGGCATTCTGGAATGCTAAAACCACGAAACCTAATGCCTTCATCAGGGTCCAGGACTGATGTTTCAGTTACCAACCCACGGATGCCTCTCATACCACCATACATCTGATCAAATAAAAGTAATTCAAAGATCAAAAATCACTATTAAAAAAATCAATGGTATGTAATAGAAAACCTATTTTAAATGTAGAACTGCTGAAATGGACAAATTATATTTACAAGTACATTTACATTTTAACTATTAATTTGCAGCAGTCACAGGAATCACTGAATAATAATGTTTTAGATGGTACAAGTAAGGTTCAAGACTCCAAAGTCCTAAAAAAATACTCAATTTAAGTAAAAGTGATGATGAAAAACAATAAGCAATGATAAAACAAAGACTTAAAAAGGAAAGAAAGCTGATAGAGAGATACAAATTAAAAATAATCAACAGTCAATGTTAACAGCCGTTATTTTTTTTTATAGGTAATAGAAAATGTGTCAAATTTTTTAGCTAGGAGCAATTAATTGTCACTAATTTAGTGTAATGCGCACACTGTGATGTTAATTTTTTTTCCTCTTATAACTTTTAAGTTAAATGCACACACATTATTTATCATGTAAATTTCAACTATCAATGGACAGGAGACTACTTTTTGTTCATATTTTAACTAAGTAAAGTGTTAGTGCCCCTTATTTGTAAATGTGTGTGTGTATATATATATATACTTGGCTTTTTGACTTATCAACTTGAAAACACAAATGAACATTTTATAAGAGCTGTTTAACTGTATTACAAGGACTGTATGAATCCAAATTATAGATGAAACTTGAAATGCAATGTAATGTAATGCAACTACTTTTTACCCTTTTCATAAGTGGATG
>JAGDYQ010000002.1:4365617-4512106 GCA_021962125.1 Bulinus truncatus | reverse complement strand
ATGTTACTTTTAATTAAACACAGTGAAAAATATTGAGTGTTGTCAATGTAATTTTGTGAAAGTTGCAAGTGTGTTTTATAGAGGAGGACATCAGAAGATGGGACTTAAAAATGTGTTTCAAAAAGTACAAAAATACTACTTTTGACAGGCTCATGTCTTTTTATTTCTTAAGATATACTGTACAAAAAATTTGTTTTCAGAACAACCTCTTTTCAATAAACCAAATATATTGGGTAATACAAAATTTCAGTTTGGACAACCTACTAGTGTAGATGGCAAATGCAGATTAAAAAAAAAAGAAGAACAAATTAAGTCAGATTTCTTCATTTTTAGTTTTTAATTACTGTGCTTTTTCTATATCACACTTTTTAAATTTCAAATTTTTCTTTCAACAATAGAAATAAAAATATATTTCAAACATTTCTGACCTTTACTTTGTCTATTTCAGCTTTCAATACATGATTCTTCGATTTTTCCTTTTCTAATTCTGCCGTTAAAGTAGCCACCTAAAAACAAAAAAAAAAAAATTAACCACCTTAAAGTTGTGTAATTTGTTGCTGCACAAAGAAAAAATTGAAATCTATGGATTATTATTTACATTTTATAATTAAATACTAACAATGTTCTATCCAAAAATATTTGCAAAACAAAATCTTTAATTGAAACAAACCAACCTTTTTCAAATTTCAAATTTTACCCTTTGAAATGATATAAAAATCATAAAAATCATAAATGTGGATAAGCTAGTCTTTAGAATACATGTATATACTTTTGAAAATATGCTTTGATATATGAGTGCTTTGGACAACAAGCACGTGATGAAACAAATTACAATGAAATGTCGCTATAACGAAATTGACATGGACTCAAAATTCCTTCATAATACTGAAAATTTGTTACACTGAAATTGGGGGGAGGGGGGGGGGGTCATTTTCTGTTCTTAATAAGTGGATATAGTTCATTTGGGTATCAATGCAAATACAATGTCATTTTAATAATTTCTCCTAAGATATTTCGCTAAAAATATGTTAAATTTTCTGTCCGTTTATTTCTTATTAGTTTAGCTACTAATTTAGCATTAAGCTTTCGTTACTTACCGCAAATGGTCAAAGAACTAACAACGGTCAAACAATGAACTAATTAAAATATACTAAGTGGAATAAATTTATTATAATTAGTTATAATTGGTATAGTTATATCACAAAAAGGTCAAATTAATCACTCTTTTATTCTTCACTTCCTGTATTATTAATTAAATACTGGTACCAGTAGTTTGTTAACATTATTGATATTTTTAATCCGTTCGTTGTTATGTAATTGTTCCGCTGCCTCGCTCTCTCTCCCCCCCCCCTTCACCGTCCCAAGACAATACTTGACTCAGTACTGCACCTGGTGGAATTATTTTTAGTATCCTCATCAGAAGAGATTAAATGTTACCATAACATCTTACTCCTCTCACACTACCCCCTCCATTTTCTAGTAAATGTGAATATTGTTAAGCTCAAGTTAACCGAGTTTTAGAAATTTACCGAATTAAATTTTTTTTTGATATGGGAGGAATTAAATATCTGCTATAAGCGAAGGGGCAAAAAAAAATTTGCTGTACTGAATATTTCGTTACACTGACACTCGTAATAATGACATTTCACTGATTAAGTGAATCAATTAAATATATGAATAAAGAGCACCTGTTCTGTAAGCTCATCCTTTACAACTGTAAGTTCATCCACCTGAAGCAGAACCTGGGCTTTATCTTTCACTTTAAAAAAAAAAAGCACAATATTGTAATTACTTTCTTTCTTAAACAAGCAAACAATTGAATAGTAATTAATGTCAAGCTGTTTAACAAACATTTTCTTTTTTTTATATTTCAAACTGAAGAAAAACCAATTCAAACATAAAAAAGATGTTGTCCTTAGTGGACAATACATTTGTCCTTAGTGATTTAATACATTTGTTTTTATGCTTAAAATATCAGATTTCTTAACTTATTACCTCACTAAATTGAGTTGCAGATATAGAGTAAAATGAACTCACTTTCTCCTTGAGCTAGTATAACACACAACTGCTTGTTTCTTTTCTTTACTTGTTTTAATTCTGCCTATGTATAAATAAAAATAGTGAAAAATAATTGGTACTTTTTGCTAAAAAATATTTCAAAAGAACAACAATTTACAAATTTAAAATTGTTTATTTTTTATTTAATAAAACATCTTATTTAATTGGAATAATCAAGCAAGACTAAGATTAACTTTACCTGAATGCTGACTAATTTTAAAATAATAAACAAAATCATAATCATACCTCCATGTTTTCTATCTGCTTTTGCATTTCTAACAGCTGCTGATCCTTTTTCTCAAGGTCGTTCTTAAGCTTAGCAACAATTATGCTATCAGATGCAAATTGCTAATGATTTAAAAAACAAAGTGAAAAAACATTTATGAATAATTTAATAATAAGCTGTGTAATATTACACAACGGATACTGAAATATAAAGATAACACAGCTAACTATAATGCACAGATGTTTATATTTATCTGTATAAAGTTTGTATACATTGATATATCAGATAAAGTCAACGTACACTCATAGAGTCACGCAAACATTAAAGACAGCTTATAAAAAGACATGTAAAACATCACTTTTTAAGAAAATAAAGGCAGATACAAGAGAAGTTAAAAAAAACCAAACCACTAATCTTTTGAAGAAAGGAAATAAAACCCACAAGGATTTCTCAAAATGCCAACTATAACCACTGAACGTAAAACAATATCATAAGATACATGATTTTGTAAAACTAAAAGATACAAGGCAAAAACCAATCTAGAGATGTAAAGTTGGTTAGGGGTTAATATAACCTCGCATCTCATGACAAACAAACAGAAATATCTCCTGAGATGTATAATACTTGCTAAACAAAAATTGCCCCATTTTAATCTGCGATCTTGCTGAGAATTTTCCCGGTCATTTTTTTTTAATTACAAGTAAGTGGAAGCCTTTTACTAAAAAGTTCAAGATCAGCATATTTTGCACAATTTAATTTTAAAAATGCAGTATTTTAACATACACTGTCTAAATTACTAATAAATATGAAGATTTTCTACATTAGATAATTTAAAAAAAAAATAGTGTAATCCATACTTTTCTATATTGTTCTTGGATTTTTTCATGTTGTAAAATTTGTTCTGCATCATCTTCAACGGAGTTGAAAAATTTTGGATCTTGTTCTGTTGCTGGTACACGAGTCTGAACTTGTGGTGCAACTGACTTATTACTTGGTTCTTCATCTAAATTAACATAAATAACAAATTAAAATGTTAGTCAACCCACTGAATTAATTGTATTAGCCTTTGTTACTGTCAATTTATGTATTCATTTCATTTAAAATGTATACCTTCAGAATCAGAATTAACAGGTTTTTCAGGAGGTAGTTGTTTGAACTGTTCCAATGACATTGTTTGAGGTTTCTCTCTTTGCTTCTTTTTTTTCCTTCCCTCTCTTGTATTTGGCAGCTCTAATCCAGCTTCAATTCTTTCTTTTAACTTTTTTTTTTCCTTAAATATTTGAAGGAGAAAAAAAAAAAAGTAATAAAACAGTTTATAATAAACTATTTTATTTAGAGTTAAAAAAAACAAATGCTTAGCTTTACCTGTAGAAGTCTTTCTTCCTCAAGACGACTTTGTAGAATTGCTGCTTCAATATCATCTTTAAATTGTTCTTCGACTAACTGATATAAACATAAAAATGTGGATTTGATTAAATAAATGTGGAAAAAAAATATTTCTTTTTGGTTTCATAAGATTATCTATATTTCCAATAAAATATGGATTTTGATAAAAATAGATAATTTACTAACTGAAAATGTAATGGCCATTTTCTAAATTTGAAAAAGCTTCTGTGGGGAAAAATAGATAGTTACTCTATTGTAAGCTAGGGACGGATGACCGAGAGGTGTTAAGGGCCTGCTGTCAATATGAGAGTCATGGGTTTGATCCATTGAGAACCATAGGAATTTTTCCAGAATTTTGAGAAAGTTAGTAAAATGTCCCTCAAGTTCACCCAGCTCTAAATGGAACCTGACTTAAATTGGGGAAGCAAAGGTAGCTGAGCATTGTACTAACCCCACAATGCTGAGGTTACAGAAACAGATGAATTCTACACTTCATCTGCCTTCAGGGTCAAGAGAACTTTATTATTTTAAGCAGATGTTAATTTTCTTTCTGTCCATATGTTTTTTGTCAATTTAATTTATATTTTACTATAAACCTAAAAATGATTCTCAGTCTCTAATTTAAAATATACCTACCTCTCTGTCATGCATTCTCCATTGATCCCAAAGCTTTTTATCATCTGATCCATCACCAGCTCCCATCCTTTGCTGACCTTGTTTTCCACTTCCTTTCCCAAATGCTAAATTTTTCAGCTGAAAAATGTTAATTAAAATAATAATTTTTTTTTTTTAATGATGTACATTTTAACCTTTAGAACATTGTCTTCATCTTCTGTAGTTTCAATTCAGACCCTTTTCTAACAGAAAGTAAATATGAAAATCATTTTAAATGGTTAAAGGCTAAGTTATCGCAATCCCTTAATGACACTCTCTCTTAGAACTCTCTCAGTGACACTGCGGGCTGAGACTTAGTCTCTTAGAGCCAGTGAGATCAAACTCGCTGTGTCTCTCAACATCTGGAGACTGCCATAAAGCCCAATGGCCAGCAAGCTTCCAGACTGGTACACCCTGTGGTCCGCCAGTCCGGGACACTCGAAAACCACATGATCCATGGTTTCCTCCACCTCCCTGCAGTGGCGGCAAAGGGTATCGACATTGGGCCGCAACTTCCCAAAGTACGCGCCTATAGGACAATGCCCAGTGCGAAACTGGGCAATAAGCGCCCGCTCGATCCTCCTAAGCATCCACCATGGGTCAGTTTTGGACGGCCATTCGAAAAGTGCCTGTGATCAGCCGGAGAGCCTGGTTTTGCACAATGTCGAGGGTCTCTAGTGATGATCGAGACCAATAGACTTGCACTAACTGGCTGTAATCAATCTGGGAAATTACTGCACCCATGTACAGTATCCTCAGGACATCAGCTCGCCAACTTTTTAACAATACTGAGTCTATCAGAGGCGCTGTGGGCCACCTCCGACAGATGTGTGCAGAGAGCTAACTTCCTGTCCAGTGTGACACCCAGATACTTGGGTTTCGGCTCCAGAGCAAGAACCGTACCCTCGACCCCCCAGCCTCAGTGGTTCCTTAAAAATACTCATGCCCGTGCCCGAGGTCATAACACTAAGAATATGTATATAGAAACCTAGTCTATACATACAGAAATCACTAGGAACTTCAGTATTCATTAGAGACCAAACAAATAATGTTATTATCAATCCATTATTATATCAAAATTGAATAAAAACAATCTTTTTTTTTAATTACTGATTATTTAGCTGTTATTAATAAATATATATATATATATATATATATATAATGATGATATTATTTAAAAGCATAAAGTTCCACCAGCATAAAGGTCACTTTGAATTTCAAAAGATGTGTTCAAGAGGTTATCATGTTTATAAACAATATTTTACAGTTGTGTGAACCTTTTAATTACCCAGCACTGGCTTTACAATATTCTATCTTCATGCAAAGGCTTTGCAGGGTACAGCTAGTTACATATGTAATATACTTTCATTTACTGTAGTGATTAAAATTTTATAAGCAATGAATATGGTGCACGCCAACGATACTCTTGATCACAAAAGTGGTCTATTTTCAGAACTATAAACAGATGATACAAAATGAATCAAGAGAATGTCAACTGACAATTAAAATGCTAAACATAGGAAAAAAGAATTACCTTGCAAAGTTTTTTTTTAATTAAACAATGTTGATTTCTATGCAGCACAACTGAACATACATTTATCATTGTCATTATTATATATTAAAATAATTCGTAAAAAATGTAAAGAATAATGACTACTTCAATGATTTTCACAATTTAAACAGTAAAAAAAAATAATTTGTAACTTTTTAAGATGGCTTTTAGCACATTTGTAACATCATATGTTACAATACTATGTATGTCGCTGCTATTGCACATAAGACTGATAAGACAAGGTTAGTATGCTAGTTGTCTTTCTAATGCATTGATCTGGCAAATTTATAAAATTAACAAAGACATATAAAATAGACATTAACGTAAATCCACAATCCACTAACAAGTGTTGTATTTAGGAGTAAAAGCTTACTTAGGCAAATGTCTAAGGCTAAGCCAAGCCAAGGCCCAAGCTGTCACATTATTCACATACCTGAACGTTTTCTTTCGTGTCTGTTTTCTTTTTATTCTTTTTTTTATTTGAACTTGAGGCGGTATTATTTTGTTGTTTCTCTGATTTTTTAATGGGCTTTTTGTCATCTTCCTCATCATCTTCAATTTTTAAAACGGCGAATCGTGAGGTTGACACTGAAATTCCTTGTCTGTTCGCCATTTTTGCTAAACAACAAAGCAAATGTGCTAAGGGGGAGATCGCTCTAATCAACGCATGAATTTTCATAAATCTGTAGTTGTGTCCCTTTCATTACGCACTACGACTTTTTTTATTCTTGAAATGGCTACTTGATTACGAGATCAAAAGGGTCAGTGGCGCAACCGGGGGGGGGGCAGGGGGGCCCCCCCCCCCCGACCAAATCACCATACATATTTTACTATATAAACTGTCTTTTTTCTATATGTGAGCCCCCCAGCATTTTTTCTATATGTAAGCCCCCCCCCCCAGCATTTTTTGCTGGTTGCGCCACTGAAAAGGGTCCATGTTATCAAAGATTAGTAGGGGCCCAATATTTTCAGAAACGACAATTGCATTTTTTTCATATACCCTCCAAAAGTAGCTTTACCTGGGGTTCCCAATCGTCCCGTTGAATAGGCTCATAGGTAGGTTATACCTATACTAATAGCATTTTTTAAGGCCACAAGTTTACTGCTATGAAATGAATCACTGGTTCTTTGGGCCCCTGTTATAAGAGATTTCCAAGATTTGCTTGAGGTGGCTTTGGCCATGCCATATGATCCTACAATTTATTATGCTAAACGAATGGTAGACTCTTATCTCACCCCTACCATACGCATACAAGAGAGTAAAAATTAATTAATTAATTAATGGAATTTATATTTATTGATATCTACCAAAATCAAATTTTAACTGTGAGTTTTATTGTTTAGTAATTCATTATTAACACTTGGGCAAGTTTTATCTTTGTCTCGGAGAGAGAAAGACAATTAAGGAATAAACAATGGTAACATTTTCAAGATAATCAATTTTGGCCCCATTTCTTTTTTCGCTTTTCACATAATAAAAATCATATTCACCAATCAAATTTCATTTATTTATAGATCGTTGATCTATTGTCCAACCAATAAGCTCAGACTAGTAAGTAGTAGTAAATTTCTTAAAATAGACATTAGCCGGAGGAAAACTTTGCACTCTTCCTGACAGTAGAAACGATATGTTGTCATTAGAATGATTACATTAGTGTATTGATTTCTTACCATGACGTGAATTTTTGTTGAAAAAAGGCAATGTCTGGTCAATTATCAAAAGGAAGGAGGAAATATAAATTAGTAATCCTAGGAGATGGAGGCGTGGGAAAAAGTGGTAAGTAGTAAAAATACTACTTACTACTAGTACTACTACTAACTAGACTATTTGTCTACTAGTACTAGTTAGCAACTAGTTGAATTAGAAAGGAGGTTGACATTTGATTTATTTACATTTCACTTTACTCAATATACTGTTAAAAGATATCAAATCGAATGCCTAGTAAGATTGTTTCCGATTTTCGCTTGTTATTTATATTATTTTGCAAATAAAATTTACTGCTTAAATGCCTTAAAACTATGATCTGTCAATCATTCAGTCAATAAAATATATGATAGTTTTATTATTAAATGACAAGTAAAGACAGTAAAGTAAAGCTGGTAGTCACTGGACTAGAATATTAAGTGTAGTAAAGAGTAAACGACTAATGTTAAACTGTAAATAATTAATGTAAATATTATTTATTATCTATATTATAGTTATTTGTAATCATCAAAAAAATAAAATGTGTGCGATAGCCACACATAATACAATGATAACAACTTGGCATGACTGCTTCTAGTATAAATGAAATGTTTATCAGACAGTTCCTAGTACCATTTGCCTGCCCTTAGAGTTTGTATCAATTTTAGTATAGTAAACTATAGTATATTGAATAATTAATCATAATCATTCAATTCATTGATTGAATACAAAGTAGTAACAAAGTCCAAGATGTCCATATTATTGGCATATAAATATTATCTAAAATTAATATGAATTATAATGTAAAGAAATCAAATCAGCTCAACTTATAAATTTTAAGTTATATTAACTATTTTAGTAATATATTTGTGTATCACTGTAAACATATTTAACACTTTAACAATTTATTTTCCTGACATGATCAGTTTCCCTCCCATTCCCTACCATCAGATATTATGAACTTAATCTGTTCTTGGCAGAGGTTCATTGTGATTTATTTAAAACATTCTTGAAGCCTTTTCTTTATAAAAGTATTGGTTTTTGGCCTCAAATTCAGACATATAAAAAATATATTGCATAGAGTGTATGATACACAGCATATATACATCTCACCATATTGATCAGTAGACTACCTAAGTAAAAAAAGCAGCAAATGTGAAGAGAATAGTTACCATTTCAACTGATTAGTTTGGAAACTCCTGCTTCCATTAAAACTAACTCATTTGACTTTTTCAATTTTTCTTCAGACTGAGCAGAGTAACATACATTTAACAACAATCATTCTTTTTATCGAAGGTGTCACATTTATTAAAGACAGGTGAAAAAGTTCAGGTGGCTTTGCACACCAATCATTCAGGAAATTCAAAATTGTAAATGGTTCTGGTAGTGAGGCTTTCCTATTGACCTGCAAAACTTTCATGTTGACTGGATTCATTATAGGGGGAAGGTGGGCTTGAGACTTTAGGGATCCTTGATGGGGAAATTGTTTTTTTATATATTTATTGGGAGCGTTACCAAGAAGCTGTTAGTGATGTCACTGCTTTCAGCATATATTTTCCACAACCTTTAACTAACCATAGTGGATAGGGAAAAATGTTGGTTCTCTCAGACTCTTTCATTCAATCTTTCCATCTCTACAGCAGCTAAAAAATATAATACATTTGTTGAGTCACTTGCAACATATGTAAGTGTACTTTGGTGATGTCTTATTATGTTGGAGTTAACATACTCTGTCTTATGATTGTAGTTTTCTTTTGACTTATTTCTACTCTGATCACAGAAGGCTTTGTGAAGTGTTTCTCCATTGAGTATTAACATACATCTAAATATGGTTATTGAGCAAATTTTGTAGGAAATTCACATTCTTACCACAAGCTGCATTTGATAAAAAAAAATTCTCCATTATAGTTTATAGCAGTTTTATCCTTGTGAGCCAATGGTGCTTATCACAGAAGTTAATAAGGGAGACTTTGGCTGTAATATCACATTCATGCTAACATTTTAGTAATTTTAATTACAGTGACATTTGATAGTATGAACAATTTTTTACTGGTGTGTTTTTCTAATCAGTTGATTTAAAAAATTGTCATTTGTAATTATGCTTTTGGCAGTATAACTCACGCATAAACTCTCCACTCAAAGGTAAGCAATGAATACCCTTTGGCATGTGACATCCTTGATGATAAACTGTATATCATCACTTTTGAGTTATGGTTTTTACGTTTCTCATTAACGTTACATTAACATTCTCTAGTTTAATGTCCATAATAACACATCCTGATCGTTCAGGCCAGTGGTCAGCAACCTAGGATCCATGAGAACTTTGGGGAACCACAGAAAGATTTGGACATCTTTAGCAATCTCTTTATTTTATAAAAATCTTGAACATTAATATATGAAATTAAAAAAAATAAATAAAGTTCACTTGCGTAAACCACTCTCTTCACCATCTATAGACCTACTTGAGATGGGAATACAAGTGAATCACAGCAAGAATTATATTGATTCTCATTGTTGTTATGAAAAAAAGACCTTTACCTGTTGTTATATTATACATATTACATAGAGTACTAAGTTTATGAGCAATCAGAATATTTTCTTAATATTTGAGGTAGTCAAAGATATCTTGATTAAAATGCGTTTTTTTTTTTTTTAGTAATATGGTTGTCAGAAAATAAATGTGATCATTTATTGAATTAAATATTTTTATATAACTTATGATCTTCCTTTTTTTTTTACAAACTTTTATTTACAGCATTGGTAATACAGTTTGTGTGCCACAGGTTTCTGGAATATCATGACCCTACTATTGGTAAGAGAAAAGGTCAATTTTTTTGTTTCTGACTATTTAAAGAAAAATAATAATAAAATTATGTTTCCAACTTAATTGTGTTTTTTTTAATCATATTACATCAATAAATAGGAAACTGTTTTTTAATTCACAGAGGATTCATTTGAGCAACAGTGTCGAATTGATGATGAGCCTGCTCATCTTGACATACTGGACACTGCTGGACAGGTTAAACAAAATTTAATTGATTTTTATTTTTAAATTATATTTAAAGCATTTTTTTATGTAACTCTCTCATCAAATCAGAAAAAAAAATTTAATTAGAGCACTTTACTTTTGCATATTGAGATAAAATATCATTGTCTTTGCTAAATCTTGATGATTTCATCTTATATTTATTTTAGGATTTTATAATAATAATATTACTGAACATTTTTTTGGTAATTATATAACTAATTTTTTTCAAAATTACATTTTACTTGAAATTTTTTGTTAATAAGGTTTATTTCCTTATATGACAAGATGCCTGTAGAATTTGTGCTGAAAATAGATCCCATATGCATTTCAAAAGATTAATAATTGACATGTGTCAATAGAGAAATAAACAATCTGCATTAAAAAAATCATGAATATCTGAGCTGTATTTATAGATGGAACATCTTCAACCTCTTTTTTGTTCTAACAGTGTCCTGCTAACATAAATGTGTTTTGTTGCCACTTGACATTCTCGTAAAATCAAAGGCTGTCTATTTACTTGATAGCTTCAGTCGGTGGGTGGAAGGGGGATAGATTAGTGTCTTGTACAATATCCTCTGCATCACTATCTTTTTGGTGTATTTATGTTTAGGCTACACTCGTAAAAAAAACACTTTAAGGATGGTTTTGTGTCTTTTTGACGTACATCAAACAGAAAACTTTAATATTTCTTGAACTCATTGACAGGAAATATGAAATAAATAAATAGAAATATAAACATTCAAGTTTGGCTTTTAAAATTGCATCAAAGGGATAAAATATGCTCCAAAAATATGCTTTTAGAGGCATTTTTGGTGAAATATGGCTGAATTTCGCTTGTATATATCATAAAGCGCTTAGAGTAAGTGCAAAATGGCTTTAATCACTTCTATAAATTTTTCTTGAAAATCCAAGCCCTAGTGATACTTTTGTTATAATATTTGTCAAAAAGGTGCTAGCTATAGATCATACACATCAGTATCAGTGTTAGTCATTACAATCAGAAAGGGAATTCTTAGCTGCGGTATTTTTATTGACTAGAATGAGAAATCAATCTATTGTTGAATTTATACTTAGTAACTTTTTTTCATTTACTTAATTTTAGCCTAATATTTCTTATTTTTTTTAACAAAGAAAATTTGTTTACAGAGTATTTATTCCAATGTGAAGAGTGCTTAAGAACCTCTTTTCTTATTTATTTTTTTTAACTCAGTACTGAAATTTTATATTTAACAAAAGACTCTAAAATAAGTAATTACTATTACCACTTTATTATTGATAAAGACTACAATATAAGCAGTTACTAATCCTTCTCTTTGATAATATCGATTAGTTTGATTATGTTTTTAAAGAAATTAGTTGACCCCTGTTTCTGGAAAGTGATCAACTTTCAACCTGGGATATGCAAAAAAAGCTGGGAAATGGAGTCCTTTTTTTTTTTAATGTAATAATATTTTGAAAAATACTTTCAATTCATTGTTACTTAAGCTACTTCTGCAGGTCAAAATTGAAACACATTCTCTAAAGAATTTAAGAAAAAGAGCATCCTTTTTTTTAATTGCAATATGTAAATTGTACATTTTTGAAGTATTTCAAGAAATGTGAATATAATTAACACAAGGCAATGCTGTGTTCAATGTAGAGGTTTTTTTTGCATACATTGTTTTTTTCTTTTATATTTAATTTTCATTTTATAGTAATTAAAAAAAAAATATGTGTTGTAATAGATGAATTTTTTTTTACAGACTGAGTTCACTGCTATGCGAGAGCAATATATGAGAAATGGAGAAGGTTTTATCTTGTGTTTCTCAATAACTGACAGACGTAGTTTTGAAGAACTTATTACATATCGCAATCTTATTAACAGAGTTCGGGCCGGGGAAGATATTCCAATTATTATTGCTGGTAATAAATGTGACTTGGAACATAAAAGAAAGGTAAGAAACCAGCTAATTCTTACTTTTTTATACTGTAAGAATATTAAGGTTCACTCTAATTTTAAAACAACTCTTTAGTGAACAATTTAATCTGCAGATTTTTTAAAATGGTTGACTATATCAACATCCGAAAATATATTTTTATTTGTAGTGTGGTTTGTTTAGTAATATAATAGGCAAGTATCATTAAAGGACCTATTATATTAAAATTCCCAGACAGCTGATTTATTTTTGGCATAATGGCTCATCAAAATTTGTAGAAATAATAGATTTGTTAACTTTTCAGGTAAAGTCAGAAGAAGCAATATCACTAGCACAACAGCTTGGGTGTAAGTATTATGAGACCTCTGCTTATTTACGAAAATGTATTGATGATGTTTTTCATGAACTTGTTCGTGCAATAAAAGAAAAAGAAAAACAGGATCAAGGATTGAATGCGAAGTCTAAACCAGGTAAAGTACGAAAACTCCTCACATCTCTTCAACCAAGTCATTTATTTAGAAAAGGATCTTCTTCTAAACAGAATAAAGAATAGTTTTACACATTTATATACACAGTAATTTTAGAAAAAATAAGCGAAAGAAAAAAATTAAATGTGCTTAAAAAAAATTACACTGTTATATTTCTTGGTTCTAAATGTTAATTTATATTGATTATACAGGAAAACCATCATATAAACAATGTTTTGTTTTCTTTGTTTAAAATTGATTATCCTGTTGTTAAACATTATAATATAGCTACAAGGTGTATGACCTAGTATAATGTCATTTCTTAAAATGGGGAATAAAGTATAGAAAAAAAATATATATATAAAGTAATTTGAAATGAGATTTTTTTCATTCCACCCTATCATTGTTATACAACAATTTTAAACTTTTTTTTTACCACATGTAACTAGTGATATAGATAAAAATATATTATCCTTGTACTGTGTTGAACAAAGTCAGTGTAAGTAAAAAAAAAAAAGTTGTTTATAATTATATTGTATAACATTAGTCTTAATAAGAACCTGTTAAATATATTTTACTTGTGCCATTGAATTATGTACTTTTCTCTTTTGTTGTATTTTTTTTTGTAACTAGTTTAAAAGACACCATTTCTCAGAAATTTTTCAAAATGTGCCCTATTTATTTTGATTTCAACTCCTTCAAGGGGCACTAATCATGTCTTCTTTTTTATATCACCATACATGAATAACCTACCCTGACAGATTTGTGATATTTATTATACTTTATTGTTATAGAAGTAATAAATGATACTTTATTGTATTTTTATAAATCTCTTAAGATTTTTTGTAATGAAATCAATGTTGTTGAATACAACTTTTTTTGAAAGTATATTTTTGGAGGTATATTTATTACAACATTGAAATTGTTGAAAGTGTGTTATGTGTCTGTATTATTTTTTGATTATATCAAACTAGTTTGTGTGCTATTGTGTGTTTACGTTTCATTGTCCTAATTATATTTTGACTGGTTAGTGTGAATGTTAATTATGATAGCATTGAAAAGTTGTTTTTAATAGTTTTCATTATTAGATGCATGATCTGCATTTGTTATGTTTCATTTTTTTTTTTACAGTTGTATACTTGAACATTTTTGTGTGAATGACAAAACAATGTTAAATAGATTTTTTTATAACTTTTTCTTTTAATTTGAATTTTACGAAGCATTTATAATCATAACATATCATTGTGGTTATCTTACCTTGCTTTTCAGTGTATCGGAATGAATCTTTTTTTTTCACATCAGTTTCAATTTTATATCCTGTCTCTTCTCATTGACTTATCTTCTGATTTCTTTAATTCAAAATTACTGATGGGCCGATTGAAAAGAATCAGGTGTCAGAACTACTGGAAATTTTTGGCGCATTGGAATCACATAGTTTTATACCCATTTTCTTATTTATACATATGATTCATAAGACCTGTAACCTATTTGTGAGCATTCAATAATGTCTGTTGTTTCTATGTATTAAAAATCAGAATCTGTAGCTTTGAGAAGAATTTTAATTGTACCAAATCTGTAAATATCTGGACATCATCATATCCCATCATCATATTCATAATCTTTGGTGAAATCTTTCTTTGACATTTTTTTTTTCATGTTTTTTTTTTTTTATTGTGCTATAAGCCTGATATCATAGATAAAATTAGTCTTTGAATTAAAAATTGTATATCATCCCTTTAAATACATATTTACTTAATTATTTTCAAAGACCAAATGTGAACTCTTTATGATCTGCTCTACTTTTTGCTAGAAATGACACATTAAATGTTTGTGAACATCTAATAATGACATGTGGTTTTATGTAAAATAGGTTAGTTCTCAAGTGAGTCATTTGAATTCTCTGATAGGATTGTTTTTTTTTAAATGATTCAGTATGTTTTTTAGCTTGTCCTATTTCTATTTGTCTGTCTATATTCCTAGTTTTCACTTTTCTGGTAAGTCTCAAATATTTCATCTGTAGTCTGAGGTTTTATATTGTAGTTTAGTTATATCTCAAGTAAAATTCTTATGATAACAAAAACATCTTGCTGTTATTCTGTTATAATTATAAATGATACTAGGTGCTAAGTCAAGAATGATAGGTCATAGAAAAATATTTTCAAAATTTCAAGGACCCAAGTAAGTGGCAATTATCCCTCTTTTGTCGGTATCATCTATTTATAGAATTTTTTAACTTCAGTACATGTATAGCTATATTCACTCTCTTTTTTTAGTCATTTTATTTCTTCCATAGTTGATCATTTCCTTTGCATAGCATTTAGATATTTGGTTAAAAAGTATTCTATTTCATAAATGCATACAGATGCATCTAGTTTTAAATATTTAAAGAAAAATCAATAAATACCTTATCTTGATAAATATCTCTTTAGATTTTACAGTCCAACATATTTAACAATGTTGTATTAAATATTAATGTATTGCTTAAGTAAAATCTTGACAAGTCTTGAAGTTAAATTTATAAAATTATTTATTACTTCCAGTCCTTCTTATATCATTTTGTAAAATGAATGTAATCATTATCTTGTATAAAATCAATAATAAAACTCAGTTTGTACAAATTTGTAATAATTTATTAGGTACACATTTCCTGCTGCTGCTGTGACTGTGATTGTACGACAGACTTTGTTAAAACTAAATGTACAATAAATGTTAAGAATTCTAGTGCCTTGTAAATTTATGAAAATTATTTAACAAACAGTTAATAAAATTATCATCATAAAAAATGTTTTTTGCTGTTGTAATTTAAGATTTTTTCAACAAACTTTTTAAGTAAATATATTTTTAGAAAGCATTGTGTAATTTTATTTTTGTTTTTTTTTATCTGTGATACTATAAGGTAAAAAAATCTTTCATTGTCAAACAAAATATTTAAGCTCTAACTCTAAGTTAAATATTATGTTGTTAATTATTTTCCAAATTGAGGAAGTTTTTTAATATCATACATGTCTTAAGTCAGATTGCAGTTTTAAATGTATTTTTGTCTTTAAATAGGACAAAATAATTACTGATTTATTTCAACAAGTGTAACTTGCCTACATAATTATAAT
Organism: Bulinus truncatus; assembly: GCA_021962125.1. Classification (NCBI taxonomy): domain Eukaryota; kingdom Metazoa; phylum Mollusca; class Gastropoda; family Planorbidae; genus Bulinus; species Bulinus truncatus. The sequence continues at coordinate 4,496,028 of JAGDYQ010000002.1, read as the reverse complement.
ATTCAAGAAAAAAGGTATTCAAGTATTTAAAATATACAAATATTATTATATTAAGTAAAAAAAAGTTGTAGAGCTTTGAACTGTTAACGCTGTTTTAAAATATCTCCACAATTTTTTTTCAGTAATACAAATATCTTTGCTAACTTAGTTCATTGCTTCTGTACATGTATTTTTCAATGACCATTTTTAGTTATGCTGAAATCACTGTTTTATTTACACATAACATATATAATCATATTTATACATGCTTATTTATTTAAATAATCTTGATAATTTTTTTTTTTATTAACTTATTTAGACTTTTTTATGTTACATTTTTTTTATATCCATAGATCATACATTTTTATGTTAATATGATTGTAATATTTTACACTCTTTTCATTGAAAATAAATTCTTGATGTGAACAGTGTGAATATTGCTTTTTATTGAATAATTGACTTATTGGAAACTTTCATATTGAAAGATAATTTTGGCAAAAAGAAAATATGAATTCCATCGATTTAGATAAATAGATTATTGGGGGTTGTTTATTCCTGATAATTTTAACAGGCTCCAGATATTGATGTAAGAATATGAAGCAAATTAAATGTATTGGTATAGAGCAGTGGTTGCAAAGTGCGGCTCCAGAGCCACATGTGGCTCTTTGGCTAATTAAGTGTGGCTCCGGCATTTAGTTTTATTTAGTGTACTACTTATTAAGTGTAATAAAATTTAGTGTAATAAAAGTTTACTAAACAAGCAGATTTGGCTCCCAATTTTTTTTTTAATTGTTGTAATGTTCATATTTGGCTCTTTGGCTGATAAGTTTCCCGACCACTGGTATAGAGGAACGAACTGTTAAGGATTTAAGTTATAAAATAAAAAGTATTGTCGACGTATGTTAAGGAACTGCGGAAATAATCCTATATGGGCGTTGTGAATGGTTTTCAGTTTGGGTTTCTAGTTGAATCATTGTAACTTAAAGTTCAGAGGTTTACTTTTATACAATATCATCAGTTCCCATGAATGCTTTTTTTTCTTAAATTGGAGTCAATCGACTTATATATAATTTGTTATAATCATATTAAGTAGAGAACCTGTGTGATGAAGTCAACTTTTTTGTTTAAGGGTATGGAAGGGAAGAATGTAAATAGTGTGTGTAAGTAGTTTCAATTGGAGAGTGTTGATATTTGATGTAGCTCTGCGTAATGGATTGTTGTGCACACACATAGATTTCATTGCTTGTATAATTTGTATATTTTCTAAAATTAATGTGATGTTTTTTGACATATTTTTTTTGGAGGGAAAACATTAGCTATTAACAAGAATTGTATTTATTTTTCTTTTAATGTAGATATGAAATACTAAATCATTTTATTGAAAAAAACATATTTAAGAATAGCAATCGTTTTGGTTTTTATTTTGAATCTGTATTTTGCATGTAATTTTGTTCTGTCAGTTTAGTGAAACAAGTACCGGTAAGCTAAAGACAACTATACGTACAAATCATCTTTGTTATGGACGAGTTATCCCCCTTTAATACGTACGCCGTGCAGTGTAATTTTTTTTCCCCCTGGTTATCTTATCCAACAAAACCTTGTTAACCACTGCTTTGTATTTTGGCCTTCATTCAAATAAAGATAAAAGATTATCATACATGATTCAGCAGGACTTTATTGTCTTGCCAATGTTTGTAACAAGATGACGGAAGACTGTTTAAAAAAAAAAAAAGGAAAAGTTCCCGGATCTAAATGTGAAACAGAAACGCGCATGAAGTGATAAATATAGGTCTAACATCCATCCCTCTACCAGCATGGCCGTGTTAAAGCTGAGGTCTCGGTTAAGGTGGGGGGGGGGAGGCATTAGTATACTACATAGGGGTGACACTGCCAATCGACAATGTATAATTCAGTTTAGAGGTTGTGATAGGGATCCCATGACATTGGTTTGCAAGGGCGGATTGATGTTGGGTGTGGCCCGGCCGCAAAAGAAAATATAGAGGCTCATAAAAAGAGAGACGAGGGAAATTAAAATACAAGTTGCCGGGGGGGGGGGAGAGACTATATATCCTTCCCCCCCCCCCGCGCCTTTCAATTCGCCTCTTTTTCGGTTTACCAAAAGACGAATCTGCCTTATGCACCTACACCAATAAAGATGTCAAGCTACACTAGCTTTCACAAGAGATTGTCGTACTTTATGGAGTTAATAACACCCACACACACAGAGGATCGGATTGAACTTGGCATTCCTGGGTTGTAGTATACATACAAATGAATAACTAGTGGTAGATAATATGCCGGATCGATCTTATTTAAAAACAAAACAACTTTGTAATACACGAATAACAATCTGAGTATGAGTGACACGGGTGAATGTGTCAGCTGTATTTATGAATGCCCCTTCTAAGTATGGGTGACACAGTTGTATAATGTGTCAGCTGTAATACATGAATGACCACAATTGAAGTGTGTAAAGAGGTAAAACAGAAAGTAATTCTATTTTTATATTTGTGTATTTATTTTACGTTATATTTTAATTAAACACGTTGGCTATATTTATTTGCACATGGTTACCTAAACAAAGTTCGAGCTTTTTTGTCCCCGTTTTGTCTGTCTGTCCGTCATCACCCTAGATCTCAACAACCATAAGTCCTAGACCCATGATGTATATATCATTTTGTAGGTCTTGGCCTGCCATGTATGCAGCAAAAGTTCATTTCGCGATCTGACCTCTGAGGGCCGTAAAAGGGGGCTTATAAAGTACCGTTTTTTACTATATAAGCTTTATTAACAAAGGAGCGCCATATATCTCAGCAACCATAAGTCCTAGACCCATGATGTATATATCATTTTGTAGGTCTTGGCCTGCCAAGTGTACATCAAAAGTTCATTTCGCGATCTGACCTCTGAGGGCCGTAAAAGGGGGCTTATAAAGTACCGTTTTTACTATATAAGCTATATTAACAAAGGAGCGCTATATCTCAGCAACTATAAGTCCTAGACCCATGATGTATATATCATTTTGTAGGTCTTGGCCTGCCATGTGTACATCAAAAGTTCATTTCGCGATAGGACCTCTGAGGGCCGGGCTTCAGGGCTCCGAAGGGGCTTATATATTATATATATAGCCCCATTCTACACCTTGTACGTTCAATAACCCATTCATTTGGTGCGAAATACTGCAGCACGTAGTTTCACAAAGATTTATTAAGAAACTCATCAAATGAAATAGTAAGCTTGTGTTCTGAGTTTAATTGAAAGTATCAGAGCTATGCAACAATTGACAGAGTTTTCAGAATGACTACAATTTCGAATGTTTTCAATTATGAGTCATATTTCAGTAACCACAAACCACTTGTAGTTAGATTTAAGAGAAAATAATTTTTTTTCAAATATAAAGAAACGTCTTTATAATATTTTTTTTACAGATATATGCATTACACAATTGAATTTATAAACATTTCCAAAATTTACAAATATTTACTGAAAGCTAACAAACGTACTGATACATAACATGAAAATGCGCTAACACGTCCTGTGTCCAGAATGGAACAGGCTTAATTGCTTGTTTTATTAGATAGACCTACTACTTTTTATTAGAAAGACCTACTATTTTTTATTAGATAGACCACTATTTTTTATTATATAGACCTACTATTTTTTATTAGATAGACCTAGTATTTTTTATTAGATAGACCTAGTATTTTTTATTAGATAGACCTACAATTTTTATTAGATAGACCTACTATTTTAGAGCATTTTCCAAAATGAAATGCTCTATTGCCCCCGTTTTGTCTGTCTGTCTGTCCGTCATCACCCTAGATCTCAACAACCATAAGTCCTAGACCCATGATGTATATGTCATTTTGTAGGTCTTGGCCTGCCATGTGTACATCAAAAGTTCATTTCGCTATAAGACCTCTCAGGGCCGGGCTTCAGGGCTCCTAAGGGGCTTATATATTATATATAGATTATAAGCTAAACAAAGGGGCGAAATCATTATTTATTTTTGTAACAGTTATTCAACATGACTTACTTCCCTTATTTCAATCGAGATTTAAAAGAGCCCGGGGCAGAAATTGAAAACTTCTTCGAAACAAACTTCAACATTCAACTACTTTCACCAAGATCGGCAACAACAATTTATCAAACAACAATTGACGGAGTTTTCGGACGATTGAATAACTACAATTTAGAATAGTTCAATTATGAGTCCTATTTCAGTGACCACAAACCACTTGTAGTTAGATTTAAGAGAAAATATTTTTTTTTCAAATATAAAGAAACGTCTTTTTAATATCTTTTGTCAGATATATGCATTACACAATTGAATTTATAAACATTTCCAAAATTTACAAATATTTTCTGAAATATAGCATACGTACTGATACATACACGAAAATGCGCTAACACGTTCTGTGTCCAGTATGGAACAGGCTTAGATTGCTTGTTTTATTAGATAGACCTACTATTTTTTTTTAGATAGACCTACTATTTTTTATTAGATAGACCTACTATTTTTTATTAGATAGACCTACTATTTTTATTAGATAGACCTACTATTTTTTATTAGATAGACCTACTCTTTTTTTTATTAGATAGACCTACTATTTTTTATTAGATAGACCTACTATTTTTTATTAGATAGACCTACTATTTTTATTAGATAGACCTACTATTTTTTTATTACTATTTTTTTTATTAGATAGACCTACTATTTTTTATTAGCTCTCTGGATCACTACAAGTAGGGTCACATGCCAGTCAGCCAATTATATTTCATCAAATTCACTGGTTTTCCCAACTCTCAAGTCATTGAAAGGATGAGTATAATCTACTAATCCTTGATCCGTCAGAATCGTCAAGAACACCTTTAGGCAGCAACGGTAACTTCCCTTGCTTGTATTCGAACATTCTTATGTTCTCTTCACTGGTGTGACCCACAGTCACCACTGTCTCCTTGGAGTACATTTTCCGGGTCTGGCACATTTAATTCAAGTGCCACTAGGGTATTAGTTATAGCTGACCCCCATTAATGCTTGGTTTGTTCAACAAATGGCAATAACTGACCCCCATCAATGGTTGGTTTGTTCAACAGACGTGTAATAGATGACCCCATCATTAATTGATTTATTGAACAGATGGTAGTAGCTGACCTCATTTGTTAGTGTGTATGACATACGTGTAACAGTTGCCTCCCATCATTGGTTGGTTGGCTCAACACTTGTTCAACAGACGTGTAATAGCTGACCTCATCACTAGTTGGTTTGTTCAACAGACGTGCAATAGCTGACCCTATCATTAGTTTGTTTGTTCAACAGACGTGCAATAGGTGACCCTATCATTAGTTGGTTTGTTCAACAGACGTGCAATAGGTGACCCTATCATTAGTTGGTTTGTTCAACAGACGTGCAATAGCTGACGCTATCATTAGTTGGTTTGTTCAACAGATGGTAGTTGCTGACCTCATCGCTAGTTGGTTTGTTCAACAGACGTGTAATTTACTGTAACAGAGATTTCTTTTTCTTTTAACCATTACTTCCGTATTTTCAGAACCATGTGAAGGGGTTGGTTCCCTCTCAAGACAGTAAATGTTCATTTCGTCGTGGGAGATAGCAGTTAATTTTATATTTGGTGATGGTTTTCGTTCTATTCTGACGTAGTTATTGTTTGAATTCTTCAAATCCAATACCAAGCGACCTTTGTGGGTTGAACTTCAGTCTGTCCTAACAACCGGTTAGGTCCTGTGAGATAGGGCATGCAAGACACTAGGCCTCTGAGAGAAATGCTCCCCGAAATGCATTTTTATTGCAGTCAGCATTCTTTAAATTCTCGATTCAAAAAACAGTCTTGGGACAATAGATTAGTTCCTCAAATCATCCCCCCCCCCGGGGGCAATCGAACTTATCACGCCCACACTGTGCGTGAATATTCTTTTACATTCTTGTTGCAAACATGGTTGGGGGGGGGTATAGAAAACTATGTCACATAGTAGTGAAAATCTATAAATACAGTAATACTTCGGGTTACGAATGAATCATCATAAATAATTCGGATCACGAACACCATCTTCGATATTTTTGTCTCGGGTGACGAACAGTGTCTCAGGTTATGAACGAATCCGAGAGAGTGAGAGAGAGCATTGGAGACAAACGATTGCGTAGAGTCCAAACGAACGCCACGCAGTACTAACAAAAATATCGGACTGGATGTCGATAGCAACAACTTGGAGGAGCTGATTGAGGACCACAGTGGAGAGTTCGTAACCCACAGAATGTGTCCTAACCCGTGGTACCACTGTCCTTTGTTTCTGTAGAGGTCACTATCAATGTTCCCTTAAATATTTTGAAGGCTGTGTGCGGCCACGTGCCTACTTTAAAAAAATGTGAGTGCTCTATTATAATATGCACGCGTAAAGCTTAGCTGTAACTTCACGGAGCACCATATGGAAAAGATTATTTCTCTGGATCTTATTTCTTTACCATTATTGAGACAACTATGCAGTGCCCTCCAACTCCACAGGCTGCTGAGCGTGAGCCTGTGACAATGCGGGCAGAACCGAAATTCTAAACTGTCAGCATGCCCCACGCCTGCTGGACCCACTGCACGTAAGTAACCAACTTTACTCCTCTTCTTGAAACCAACCGCTGAACGCTGGTTGGCGCTTTAACGGCAACCTTGAACTCTTGTAACAGTACATCATTCTTTGCGGGAAAAGACAGGTTGGGTGAGAGTGAGTATGGAATTGTATATAAAACACAACTGAATTTGTGACAACGTTCATAACCAGTACTTTAAAATGTGTAGAGTTCGATAGCATATATGAAGTAGTTTATATTAAATGTGATTAGGGCAATTATCATCTTTAACCTTCCTTTATTGACATAATTATTTGTGGAAAATAGATAATAATTGGAATGTTATCTATCAGAACATAGTAGTATAGAGGCTTTCTGTCTATGTACATGTACGTCATAAGATAAATTTGATAATCTTTTAACGTGATGAATTTTTTCACTTGTGACATTTTTGTTTTAGCAGATGCAGTTCGTTACATACCGTCACGTTTCACCTGCGTACATGTTCATTTCACAGGTACAGAAGTTTATAAATCAGATTATTGGTAGAGGCTAAGTCAAACTAGGAAGTTATTCAAACATGTTGGTTGTGTAAAATGTTTAAACGACATGCTAGCGACATATGTGTTGTGAGCTAGAGACACATACTGACGTCTTTCCCCCTCCCCTTATTATTTTTTTGTTACCCCCCCCCTCGTGGTCGTATCCTACAAATAAAAAAAACAAAACAACAACAGCAAAATAAATAATAATTAATGTTGTGATAATAATAATAACCACAAGGCTGCTTGTCCATGCTTAGCATCTTAATGTATCCAGGCACACCGAGAGGGGAGGCGGGGGGTCATTGCCAGGTGGCCCGCATCTTAAGGGGGCCCGGCCGCCCCGACCATGTCAATTGTTTCACGACTTTTTGTTTATTAAGGGGCCCGCAATGATGTCCTGCCCTGGGGCCCGTGTTGGTTCTCGGCGCCACTGAATGTATCTGACGGCAGGGCCACCACAAGTGGGAGCCCCGAGACTTGGAGGGACCCAACGCTATCGACATTAATTGGAATGAATACATAATACATGTATTATGTGAATACATAATACATGTACTATGTTTTGGGAGGAGAGGGGCCTCGGTTACTTAAGAGTTTATCGGGGGTGGGGGTGGGGGGAGGGGTCTGGCTCAGATTTTTCTGGCGCGAGTCCTTACCTGACGCATTTGCCACTTTGCGTGTTACTTTATTGAATAATAATACTCAGACCAGATTGTAACAATCCCGAAACTATAGTGCCCGGTAAAACAAAAGCAACTGCTTGAAAAAACAACAACATATAACACACCATACATAAACAAGTGAGGTTGGTGAGTTATAGATTTTTGTTTCAGATAAGGTCGTCTGTATGTATGCAAATGTTCTGAAAAAATTTTTCTTTCACTCTTCACTAGCACGAAAAAAAAAGTACTGAAATAGATGTAGGCTACAGTTCCTGATTAGCCATGCATGACTGTAAAACATTTTTGATGAGCGAGTCAGAAGATTATAAATTCTTTTTTAAAATAATATTGATAAAAAGTTAGCAGACCGTTCACATATTATATAACGCAGAAGGGGGAAGGGGTGGTTGCAAAATTTGTTATTTATTGGGGGGAGTTTTTTGTGTTAAATAATGTTATATGGGGGGGGGCGACATTTTTGCGTTATATAATGTGTGAACGGCCCCCTTACTTCAAATCGGCTGAAGAATCAAACATATGCAGGATAAAATCTACCGCCATCGACATAGACGAACTGAATTGGGAACCACCTCCTTTACTGTGTGTGATCTTATGTCGGCGCCGCGACAGTAATCAAAACCTTGAACCCCTCTCTGCTTTGTGTGCGAATGCTCTTACGGTCTCACAACGAATGTTATGATACCTTTACTTGTGTATGATTATACCTCATCAGCCCCGTAGCGTGAAAATTCTACAGCAGGGGCCAGGCATTCTACACCAAGGGCCAGGCCAATAGCGGGGGGGGGCAGGAAATAAATGTTACTAAGTAGAGCAAACAAGCAGAGGGGGCCAGAAAAAACGCAGTGGGCCCCTGCACGCTACGGGCCTGTACCTCATAATTCGGAATCTACCTGTTCTTGAAAGGTCGACCAATAAAAATTTCTTTAAAATATCCTCTCATGTATTACCTTCCGTAAATGTTTCCATTGTACTTTTTTTTTTAAATAATATAAATAACGCACTTGTTAGAAGACCACCCAAAACCATTATATTAGGGTATAAGGAACATGACATATATAAATTTTTTTTTCAGGATTAGGGTTAGGGATAGGGTTAGGGATAGGGATAGGGTTAGGGTTAGGGATAGGGTTAGGGATAGGGTTAGGGATAGAGATAGATATCAATTTGCGCGAAAATCCCCGGAAAATTATTAACGGGTCGACCGTACATATGCTAGTAGTCGACCCTCTAGAGGGTCGAGTAACAAGTGCCTATAAATAAATATAAAATATCCAATTTCATCCGACAAAGATCCATAAGAAAGAATCAGTACAATCGTTGGACAGAGAGATATGCAGACAGACAGCTAAATAGATAGATAGATCTGTTACATCTAGTGAGTGCCCCTAACTTCAACAGCAGGTGCGTGTGAAGTCCCTGTAAGGATGAGATGAAATCTCTTAGATCCTATGAATCACTAATGGGACGGTTTTTTATGGTGCCCTTCTTACATCCCCACCATAGCCGATAGTGGAATGGCCATGGAGACACCACGGGAGATATATCGAGAACTTGAGCCAAGACCTGAAAAATTACATTGGTCCACTGGAGATCGAACCAGGTACCATCATGTCGACAGTCGAACGCTTTACCACATGACCATCCTGTAGGTAGAGCCGTTCTTATCGATAGGAAAATTAGGCACTACACTAAGAACCACACCGCCAAGGACTTAATCTTGCCGCGATTCAATACAACAATTAAAGTAAATAATTTCCTCAACCGTCTTTATACTCAATGAGGTGTTCGGTCGTTCGAATAGATATGCCCTCAGAGAGTTTCACTTTCTGGCAGCACTGCATTGTTAACAGTCTGGCCTGCCACAGGAAATGACAATCTAGGCACTTGTTATGGGCCCCGGGATGAAACGATTAGTTTGGCGGGGGGAAGGGGGGGGGGTCAGATGAGTTATCAAATATTTTTAGCAACCTATGGCATAAGGGCAGACCAAGAAGCAGATGGAAAGAGGAAGAGGAGAAAGACCTTAAAGCCTTAGGAGCGAGAGAGTGGAGGAAGAAGATCACGGATCGGGAAAAGTGGAGAAGAGTAGTGTGTCAGGTCAGGACCCTAAATGGGCTGTAGAGCCAAAGGAAGAAGAAGATGGCTGCAATCTGTGGCTTAGATAACGTGTAACCGTGCCCTCTCCCAATGGATAACGCCCCCTAAAAAGTAAGAACGGGTCTGCTTAGAAATACAGCCCTACTCACATGTTCAGTTATTAAAATGTAAGGCCTATATATTTAAACTTACCTGGTCGTGGACTTTTAAAGTGATAAACTATCAGTGATAATGTCTGATGTAATGTCACCAGATTCTGATTAGTTAGATGTGATAGCGACTAGGAGTAATAGAAATCGGACCATTGATCGAACCACCAGTTTTTTTTTTATTTCAGGCCATGGTAGAGTGGAGAAGATGACAACTAAAAGTGGGTTCATTATGTCACTGTTATCGTGTGTGTTCACTGGCCTTTAATAATATGGGCTTATTCAGTATGTGAATACTGAATTATTGAGGTCAATAATCTGCACAGTTGAGGGTTGTGTGTGTGGGCAAACTGTAGAGCGAGGGCTTTTTATTTACACGCCCCGAGATTCCGTTAAGTGCTAGAATGAGCTTCATAAGTCCAACTGACGCCTTTGATGGGCAGCATGACTGGTGTAAGTCGATACACATTTCACCTATGTCTCACTGGGCAATGCATGGGTCTTTACCTAATTTGTAAGAGCCCAAAAGAAGGAAAAGCTAGTTGTGTAATTACTTCAGTTATATTTATATGCAATTTTGGTTAAAATTATTCTAATAAAACTTAACAAATACAGACCAATAGTGTGGTCCTGTACAGTCCTAATACAACATGATACTGACCAATAGTGTGGTCCTGTACAGTCCTAATACAACAAAAACAAAAAAGTTGAACGTTTTGATTGTTGAAAAGAAAATGAATTGCAAATGAGATACTCGTTAATATGCGGGGGGGGGGGGCAGCATAAATGTATGATGAGTAGGCTACTTTGTTTTTTCAGTAGAAATAAAATCAATACAACTAAACAATTTGATCTTTCTTATCTTTCATAGAACTGGATTGGTGTGTTGAGTGACGGAAGCATAGTTCTTGTTATTATCGATTATATTGTGTGTGTGTGGTTTTTTTCTTTTTTTTTTACTTTAAATCTAATTGTATTTCTATTATATGTATAAACTTGTACATCATAAGAGAATGTTTGGCCAACGGTGACACTTCATTAAATGTAAAATATAAACAATATCACATGCAGTGGCGCAACCGGGGAGGGGGCAGGGGGGGCTTGAGCCCCCCTTAGGCCAAATCGGAGGGACCCTGCAATTTTTCCAAATCCAATGAATTTTTTGGATGAGGGGAGGGGGTATGGTGCTGCTCAATATGATATAACCACAATAACTTTCTTTCTTTTGTATCATCAATACATAATTAAAAGTTACAAAAAAGACTGTCAAACTCATAATAATAATAATCTGTTCTATCCTTAATTCTTTATTAATTATAATTTTTAGTTTTGATTCGAAGAGTATTAAAAATTTTCGACTGCGGCGGGCTTTTGTCTTTTTTCAAAATGTGTCCCCCCCCCGGTCCCCCCAGCATTTTTTTGCTGGTTGCGCCACTGATCACATGTATTATTCAGTGGCTGTAATCCTCGAGGAGTCAGGTAACACACTCATTGGAGACCTCGTCACAGTCCGTTTGTACTAAACCTAAACGTTTCACACCATTGAAGATGGACCAGTAGCGTAGTTAGGAGATCCCCCCACCCCACCCCCGATCGGCACTTATTCAGCTGCCAGACAGGGGCAGAATCTGCCGTACTTCAGTACCTTTTGGCACGGGAAGTGGGTGGCATTTTGTTTTTTAAAGCCCCAGGCGGTATGAATGCTAGATACGCCTCTGAACTGATTAAAGCCTACATTTTTTTATTCATTAAGCCCAAATGTTAAGTATTTAAACCTTGCCTTCTTTTTTAAAAATTAACTACAATTAATTACAAAATATATATCTATATGGACTTACATTCTTTAAATTTACATCTATCTTAACACTGTGTCTTGTTTCAATCATTTATGACAATTAATTTGTGCTAGATTTTTTTATAATCCATACAGCTCTTATCGCTGACACGTTTTTTTTTTATTATATAACTTACCTATAAAATAAGGTCTAAGATTTAGGACACATGGCCAGGTGATTTCTATTGAAGTACGTAACTGAACACATTCACAAACACGTTCAGAAAACCACAGGGTGAAGGTTATAGATCATTTTTCCCATTCATATCTCTAATGAAAAAAGTGAAACACGGTATGACTTCTGTCTTCACGGGCTGTGATGCAACAACCTAGATATGTAAAGACATATGTTTATGTTCCACGTTCAGTAAAGCTAACCTGTATATACCAAAATGTGGGGCAATTATATTTGCATGTAGCATGAAGGTTAGGAGTAGGAGACTGTTTGATGGTCAAATGTCGGTTGTAATTAATAATGTTAAATGTATTTGTCTGGTCCCCACAGCTTCCTACTTGTCCATATTAACACTATTTCAGACTCACTGCTGGTAATGTTGGTTGATATTGTTGATGTGGTAGACATCAAGTCTGGTACCGACAGCTTCTTACCCGCTCCTATGAACACTACGTCCGACTCATTGGTTGATATTGTGGATGTGGTAGACATATAAAGTCTGGTGCCGACGGCTTCCTACCCGCCAACACTATTTCAGACTCAGTGCTGGTAATGTTGGTTGATATTGCTGATGTGGTAGACATATCAACTCCTGACATCAACTGTCGTAACGCATGGACATTATGATGTGTTCTTGCCATGGCTTCCACTAGTACATTGCCTCATACTTGTCAACCATAAACATTCCACCACTGTGAGCTGAGCCGTTCTTAGGTTTTTGAGGGGGGCATAATTCCTAGGCTAAAGTATCTGATTTGGGGGGGGGGGGGATTCTTAACATCAGATTTAATATAAATTAATACTGGAATGGGGCCTTTAGACATTGCAGCTGTCGCCTATTTTTTGCCATCCTTAAGAACATCTCTGACTATGAGTGCTTGTCGAAGGAGCTCCAGCACACATTGTTGATCATGCTTTTCACAAATTGTATTTATTAGGGCCAGTGGCGTAGCGAGCTTAACTTTTTAGCGCCCCCCTCCCATTCGAAAACCATATAGTATTATTTGTTTTGCGGACCATTTGGCGGCGCCCCTTTGTGAATAGCGCCCAGGGCATGATGCCCCCCCCGCTACGCCACTGATTAGGGCAAGGGTTAATTAATATTTCTATTCCATTTAATGGCGTTCGTTTGATATTTTGTTCCCACCGAAGGACTCTCTCTCTCTCTCTCCCCCCCACACACACACCTTACAAACCTTATTAATAAATCTGGCGATCTAAATTTGTCTATTTTTCTAAAAAAATTGTACCCCTCCCCTTACCGGCTGTAAAAATTTAAGACCAACACGGAACTAACACACCTACTCATTTGTTAAAATACTATCTTTATGTAAAAGTTCAATATGTCATTTCACATAGTCTAAGCTTATTCTTTTTTTTTTACTCAACAAGGTGTAGACCTATTTAAAAAGAAACAGGTGCTATCTTTAAAAAAAAAGTCTTGAAATCCAAAATTGTCCAATCTGTTATTTCTCATGTAACAGATCTAATGAACTATTTATTTACCCCTTAAATGCAGTTGTGCATTGTGTGATTTTTTATGTGCCAACACATCTTAATATAGTGTTCACTGACCATAACAGGAGATCCCTAATGTTTGTAAACAATACAAGTAAATAGGCCCAGCACATAAGTACAGCATTAAGTATGTCTGTGTGAACTGTATGTATAGGTCATATGGCTTCCATATGTGCATAGCATAGTCCACTATAGCCATTATAGTTAATAGGCCCTTTGTCTATTCGAATTAGTCTATCAACATCGATAAAACAATATGCCATTTTGAAGTTTAAATATTCACACAGGCCATTCCTTTACTAAAAATACAATAATTGTTTTTATTTAATACAAAGTTGAACAAAATTAGTAATAGAAGCCGGTAAATAAATACTATTTTTTAACTGGTAATTCGTGAATGTAGGACTTGGCAGTGTAGTACAGAAAAGCCAGTGTCACGTGACACTACAATTTTTTTCGGAAGTGTTGTCGTGACGTATAACGCACTTGTGCTAACCCCTGTATGACTGTGGAGGTCGTGGTGATTAAGGTGTCTTTGGAACTATTCTATTATTTTAGTGATATTGTAGTGGTGACCGACACAGATCAGATATAATGTCTCTCACATTTTTTCGCAAAGTACCAACTTTGCAGTTTGCCATAAAATTAAATCAGGTATGATTTGAAATTGTGGTTCAAATAATTAATTGGGTATAATGGATAAAGTATTCAGTATTGTTTTCACTTCAGGATTCACAATGGATCACATTTGGTTAATTCTGAGTACCAAGTATTGAATAATTATTTTCCGATAATGTAATTTATTATTTTAATTGTATTTAAGTATTTGCCTTGCATTCAGTACCTCTTTAGCATAAAAGCTAAAAAAAATTCTAAGTGATGACCTATCACTCATTCACTGACACTGATGTCTGTTATTCAGGTCCTTAGAGCTTAGAGACAGTAGTCAGTACATATTACACTAGAAATAAGTACAAATAGTATTTCACTTGTTTTTTTTTCGGTAAAGTATATTAGGATCTTTTTAATTAAGCTTGAAAAATAAGTATAGCCCTAACCATTCTAATTCTCACTTTGACCCTTCTGTTACTAAATTAGGCCTACCTCATATTTACTCTGAGTCTTAGTCTTTAGTCATATCTATCACAGCCATTATCTATGGGGCAGTTTGGCAGTAGTTGGCTTTAACTTTAAAACTTTTTCATAAAAGTAAATTCATTTGCATGATATCATGAAGGTAATATGATTGGTTGAATATAGTAAAAAAACAAAATAATAGGCTCAACATATAATTAATAGGCTTCTTAAGTTTAAGACTTTTAATATGAACCAAACATTTGTTGATACATCTTATAAATTGAGTCACTAGCCATTTTCTGGATAATGTGAAATACTTAGTCAATATAAAATGTTATAATTACTTGTTTGGTTAAGTTTCTCAGGTCTTTGTCTTTGTAAAACATTTGTGCTTAAAAAAAAAATTAAACAATTCAGAGCAATGTTTCCTCTTAATTTTCGGAAGGCTGTGTAGGCCAAAAGATATTGGCTGTGTGCAAGATAACTGGGTATTGTCTTACTAAATGACATATTTGTGCCCTCTGATGTAATATGTGTATGCTTTTAGCGAGTAGTGTGTGCCAGCATACACACACAGCTTAAAGTAAACCCTGATTCAGAGTCAGTTTGGTTTATTCTTGAAAGGAGTATAATCAAAATGTGTCATTTACCAATATTTCCGCATACTTATTTGTCTGGTGCGTCCTTATTAAGTCTATTGTAAATCTGTGATAACTTTAAATATAATAAAAAATTTACTTACAAATATCTCACATGGCAGAAAAATTGTCTTTGTGCCATCTTAGCACACATGCATTTTGTTTGCTTCAAGACATTTACCAGTTATTAAGCTGTGTTGCAAAACTTTTGCAACTTTTCTGTTATAATCAATATAGATTACCTAAAAATTGTTTTTTATAATTTCTCCAATTTGCCTACAGTGCCCAAATATAATAGTGTTGATGATTTGAATAGGTTCCTTTAGTTACTATTTTTAATTTCAGAAATGTCCAAAGTATATGTTTATGTCATGAAGATTGTTTAACATTGTACAATTTAAAAATGCAATATATTTTGTAATAAAAACATACAATTAATTTGTTTGACAATATTTTACTATTTCAGACTTAAGTCTGATATTATTTATATCTGACAGCGATTATTTTAAAAAGATGTTCTGTATGGAGAAATTGTCATTATTATTTTATTGAGACAGGAAACAGAATTTTCACTTTCATTACACCAGTAATATTTATATAAATCCTACTCTGATAAGCTATTTTGTTTGGTTTTTCCAGAGTTTGAGTGCACAGTCTACATTCATCACTAGCAGACAAGTGAGCAGCAGCACTGTAAGTTTAGAAGAAATAATTTATTGATTAAAAACAAAAAGTGTAATATTTTAATCTTTGATTAATGCGTTGAAATTGTTTTTATTTAGAACCTAAAAGATGTACTTACAAAAATCATTCCCGAGAAACAAAAAGAAGTATCTGAATTTAGAAAAGAATTTGGCACTACCAAAGTTGGAGAGGTTACAGTTGATATGGTAAGTTTCACCATGCTTTTAATTTAACCATTTGTTTCCAGTGACTGCATAAAAAAATTGATGTAAATTCCAAGACAATATAATAAACTACATTTTATTAAAAGTAATATGACTTGTTTCAGTAATTGCCAATTTTAATGAAACACATTTCTTATCACTGAAAAACAGAATTTTTCTCAGAGCAAATAAAGACAAGTTTATTTACAACACAAACATCCACTTATGAAAAGTTTGAAAAAGTAGTTGCATTACATTACATTGCATTTCAAGTAGTTCATCTATAATTCGGTCCCTTCCGAATGCTTGTAATACAGTTAAACATTTCTTATAAAATGTTCATTTATTGACTTTCAAGTTGATAAGTCAAAAAGCCAAGTATATATATATATACACACACACTTACAAATAAGGGGCATAACACTTACTATTAAAATATGAACAAAAAGTAAAGTCTCCTGTCCATTGATAGTTGAAATTTACATGATAAATAATGTGTGTGCATTTTGCTTAAAAGTTATAAGAGGAAAAAAAAATTAACATCACAGTGTGCGCATTACACTAAATTAGTGACAATTAATTGCTCCTAGCTAAAAAATTTGACACATTTTCTATTACCTATAAAAAAAAATAACGGCTGTTAACATTGACTGTTGATTATTTTTAATTTGTATCTCTCTATCAGCTTTCTTTCCTTTTTAAGTCTTTGTTTTATTATTGCTTATTGCTTATCATATCATCACTTTTACTTAAATTGAGTATTTTTTTAGGACTTTTTTTAGGAGTCTTGAACCTTACTTGTACCATGTAAAACATTACTATTCATTGATTCCTGTGACTGCTGCAAATTAATAGTTAAAATGTAAATGTACTTGTAAATATAATTTGTCCATTTCAGCAGTTCTACATTTAAAATAGGTTTTCTATTACATACCATTGATTTTTTTAATAGTGATTTTTGATCTTTGAATTACTTTTATTTGATCAGATGTATGGTGGTATGAGAGGCATCCGTGGGTTGGTAACTGAAACATCAGTCCTGGACCCTGATGAAGGCATTAGGTTTCGTGGTTTTAGCATTCCAGAATGCCAAAAGCTTCTCCCTAAGGCACCTGGTGGAGAACAACCTCTGCCTGAAGGATTATTTTGGTTGTTGGTTACCGGTGAAATACCTTCACAAGAGCAAGTCAATGCCATTACAAAGGTTTTCTTCAATTTGATTGAATTAGAAAATTATTTATATTCCAATTTACTTTAAGTAGAGAATAGTTTTTTTTTTTACATAAGTATTTTTTTTTTGATTTCCGAGCATGTAGTTAATATTTTCTTTTTTTCTTCTAGGAATGGAATGATAGGGCAGATATTCCAAATCATGTGATTACAATGCTCAATAATTTTCCTAGCACTTTACATCCTATGTCTCAGTTAAGTGCAGCTGTTACTGTAATGAACTCTGAAAGCAAATTTGCTAAAGCATATGCTGAAGGAGTGCACAAATCTAAATATTGGGAGGTAATTTAGAACATATTAATCTGCTTGTCTTTTAATGTTTAAGACTTCTGAAATCAATTTGAATGATATGAATAAATCTTAATTCATTATAAATATTTAATTTTGTGATAAAAATTATTTTTAAAGTCTGTAAACTTTTAGATGGATTTTGCCAATTTTGTTTGATCAATCATCACTGTTTAATATTTAGCTTTGCTATGAAGATAGTATGGATCTTATTGCCAAGCTACCAACAGTGGCAGCTATAATTTATCGCAATCTGTACCGTGAAGGCAATCCTCCAGATCCTATTGATAAGAAAAAGGATTGGAGTTGGAATTATACAAGCATGCTGGGTTTCGACAACCCAGAATTTGTTGAACTTATGAGACTGTACCTCACTATTCATACGTAAGTAGATACATGTTTTGGACTAGGGGTTCTTAAACTCATTTCATATAAACTTTAATTGTCAAATATTAATAACTTTATTTAATAAGAAAAATAGTACAAGTGATATGTTATAAAGACAATTTTTTTCTACAGAGATCATGAAGGTGGCAATGTGAGTGCTCATACAACTCACTTGGTTGGCAGTGCACTTTCTGATCCATACCTTTCATTTGCTGCTGGACTGAATGGTCTCGCAGGTCCACTCCATGGCTTGGCTAATCAGGCATGTGCTTTTATTTTTAAATCAAATATGAACAGCATACAAATATTTTTAATTTAAAATTGAGATTAAAAAAATATCAAAGTGTTAGCTTAGCATATCCAGAAATAAAAAGTCACTTAGTTTTATTTTACAATACATTTTCTTAAAGTTAATATGAACTTGTTAATTAAAAACATATACACACATTGTTCTCTTAAAATTTTATATAGTTGTATAAAATATACTTTTTATAAAATATACTTATAAAATAATCACAGTACATAAACGATGTTAAATTACATTTAGAGCTATATTGTTCAATAAATGTCTCATCAAAATCACTTATACTCTTCCTTTCAACTAATGGAATATCTACTTTACACTAACATCATTTCAGTTATTACACTCCTAAGAATTAACTTCGAAATAATAAATATCCACATCAAAATCATATCCTGCAGCTCTAGACTTGAGTAATATATTATCATTCGCAAGTTTTAAAAAAGAGCTTTGTTTTCTGCTTTATCGAAATGGACATTTTATTTGCTTATGAATGTAAATTAAAAACTGGAATTGGGTGAGCTGTGTAAAATTTTTGAAAAAGCGTAACGCTCTGTAATATTGAGAGGCTAAGGGTTAGGTGTGTGTGTGTGTGCATGCATACATAGCCTCTTTCTCTTTATATCATTTTCATTTAATACATATTGGTCATAAATAGGGCTGTACCGGATTGTAATTTTTAGATTCTGCAGGAATCGGAACCGGGATCGGATTTATTATTTGAATCCTATCGGAACAGGAACCGAGTTTTTACTGAATTAAATTATAAAAAAGATATAAGAATGAAAAAATAGAATAAAAATTTTGTTTTAAGTTCTAGATAGCAAAAAACAGTATTAACCTTTTACATCTTGAAGATTGTGACTAAAACCCCTTCCCCAATCTTGAGTTAAGAAAGATAACTCTGTCAAAATAACAGGTTCTTTGTTTTAAAAATTATTTTAATAAAGCTGTACCTAATTTAAATTTATTTCTATTACAATCAAACAAAGAAATGGGTAACATATCTTAGAAAGTATAATAAACATGTTTATTGATAAATGATATATACTGTGGCACCACCCGATAGCTTATTTTTCTTTAGTTTTCCATAGTGACGTCACCAAACCTTGTTATTTCATTCATACTTTCCTTTCAATCATTATCTGACTATTTCCCATAAAAACGCAAATTAAAATGCATTTCTAATCTAAATCAATATCACTTTAATGTTCAATTAAAAATGTATCTTCAATTTATTTATCTAAATATGCGAGGAATTTTATCCAAACCGTGACAAAATCCACTAAGTTAAAAAATTGGCAGAAAGTAAATTATTGAACTATTTTTAAACTGTAAACACCAAAAAATAGATCGTTGTCTGCTCTTTAAAGAAGTTAAACTTTTGTAGCTAAATATAGTTTATAGAAAACATGGAATCAAAAGTACCGGAAGGTAAGGCGTCGTATTACTAGATAAATACGATTCAAATCTTCCTTTTTTCAATATTTTTTTACATACATATAGAACTAAACAATATTTTTGAAAATGCAGGAAAGAAAGAAAGGAAGTTATTGTTTTGATTTAATTGTATAGCGCTAAATATTTCAAAATTATGTTGCGCCAAAAAAATTTCTTACACCAACATTTCAAACAACAAAGAAATCCGGCTTAAATATGGCACATTTTAACCGGAACCGGATTTATTAAAACTGTTGGAATCCGGCTTAACAGGAACCGGAATAGGATTCCGGTACAGCCCTAGTCATAAAGTATGATGTCACAAACATCACTATCCGAGATATTTAAAAAAAAATTTAATTCCAGGGACAGGTCTATGATGGCCATCTTGTTTTTTGGCAGAAGTATAAAAATCACAATATGTTGCAAGTTTCTTATCTGTGATATATTTTTCATACTATAAAGCATGTGTCAACATTCTAGCACCGTATTTACAAAGCTAAATAATTATTTTCTTGTTTTTTATTTTATTTATCCATATTTGATTATGTATTATTTTTTTTTTTTGCAATTTGATTCCTTTCCACAGGAAGTATTGGTATGGATTACTAAACTACAGCAGAGTCTTGGTGGAGAAGTTTCCGATGCTCAATTAAGAGAGTTCATCTGGAATACATTAAAATCAGGACAGGTAAAAAAAAATAAATTCTTTTTCTCATCCAAAAAAAAAAAATGTATAATTGGAACTTTTTGAGAATCTCTTTCTAATGATGTTTAAGATAATTAAATTACTGAAAATATTAAAATGATAATTTTTCACTAGGTTGTACCCGGTTATGGACACGCTGTTTTGCGGAAAACAGATCCTCGCTACATTTGTCAACGAGAGTTTGCTCTGAAATATTTACCAACTGATCCTCTCTTTAAACTCGTGTCACAGCTTTACAAAGTCGTTTCCTGAGGCATACTCCTTGAGCAAGGAAAAGCTAAAAATCCTTGGCCCAATGTAGATGCACACAGTGGTGTTTTGTTACAGGTTAGAAAGTTTATTATTCATCCACCCGTTACATTGGGGAATGATTACATATGCCCTGGGTTTACTAAGGGTTTTTGTGCTGCAGCAAAATTTTGGTAAAAAATAATAATGCCAATGAAAAAAACAGAGCATTTAACATTAACCTTATTATAGAGGCAGATTTTAGACATTTCACGTCAGCAAGATTTTGATGCTTTATTTTTAATGTATAGCAAAGAAACATGTTTTTTTTTTCTTGAAATCTTTTTTACACAAAATTCTGTATGTATTGCACCCATTTTCTAGATATTTTTTTTATTATTAGTAATTAGTAAAACACTTTTCCCTGGTCAAAAGTCTACTAAAATACCCTTTTTTGAAGTAAGGTTTAAGCGGCCATGTTAGCGCAAGATTACACAGATGTGAGCGATATCATTGTGAAGGGCTGCTTATCGTCTTCTTGAGTATCTTGGTCATTTATGTAACTGTCCCATTATGTAAGCAGAAATCTTACCCCCTATGTGAGGAATTTCATTGTCCGGTCAATGTCAAATGTAGAAATTGCTTAACATGTTCACAGCGCATGCGCAGCACCTTTGTTAGCCTTAGACCACAGTGTGTAGTTTCAAAACCAAACATTTTACAAATCATTCTCCATTTACATTTAAAAATTATAGTTTTACAATAAACAGTGTTAAAAATAACTATAATTAATGATTTCCAGTAGATTTAGTTTACGTACAGTAATTATTTTCGTTAACTCTCAACTGTTGTTCATTTTCAGCAATTTTTTTAAGCTGATTTCAGGGTGTTTTGTAAAACTAGGCATTTTTCATTATGTTATAAGCTACCTAGTGAAGTTATACGTTGTTAAATTTGGAAATAAATAAGCTATTTAATGATATAAAACTTTTGATATAATAGAAAGTTTTAATTTTGTAAAATTATAGTATAAATGATTTTTTTAATTATTTTTTTTAACTAAAAATACAAATACATCACAAACGGTAAGAATAAAAAAAAAAGTATGAAGAATTTAAACAAAATCTTTATTTTTTACATAAACATTATTCATTTGTACAACACATAAATAAATTTGGACGTAAAATTATGATAATTTTTTTTTATTCAACTTTAAATGATACTACAGAAATTGGAAAAAAAAAATAAGGACTCATGCCTCTAGAGTGA
Organism: Bulinus truncatus; assembly: GCA_021962125.1. NCBI lineage: Eukaryota > Metazoa > Mollusca > Gastropoda > Planorbidae > Bulinus > Bulinus truncatus. Next base: position 4,474,017 of record JAGDYQ010000002.1, on the reverse strand, counting down.
AAAAAGACATATAATTTTCACACAATGTTAGACAAGAGAAAATTGATCATTAAAATTTCTATATTATTACTATAAGTGACAGGAAACACATTTAAATGAATAAAAAATAAAGTTTTCCACCATTTATTTGTTTTTCTAAGGATATTATACTTATTTAAAAGTTGATCACTTTTGTCACCCATTCCATATTAAAAAAATCACCAAATTTCACTTTTCCCAAGAAATCATGCTTAGTCACCAAACAGCCCGGCCTCAAATACGCGCGAAGCACTCCCTTTTTTGACATTTTGTCAAAAAAGGGAGCCACAGCGACAAAAATTGCTAGTGCATTATGTCTTTTTTCAAAATAAAACTTGGAATATTTTACCAAGTACCAAATTTTTACAAAAATAAAAAATCTATTTTTCTTTGCCACTGTATCCCAGGGTCGCCATTGCACATATATAATAAAACATAAAAAAATTTACCAAAAGTAAAAATATAAAGAATTATAACGTCCAAAAAATTGTCGCCACGGTGGTCGAAAAGTCAACGCTACGATGGTTGAGAGTTAAGCATGGGAAGATTTATTTAGATCACTAAAATTATCCCCCTCCACTCCTCCAACATGAGGCAGTGTACATATTTTAGTGTTAATTAGTGTTACAAATTCATTAAAGAGAAGATATGAAATTATTATTACAATTATTATTACAATTATTATATATATTTTTTAATGGTATATCTTAGGTGCTAAAGTGTATAATATGAAATTTCTTTTTCAGTACTATGGATTGAAGGAGATGAATTACTACACAGTTCTGTTTGGTGTTTCAAGAGCTCTTGGAGTGTTGGCCTCTTTGATATGGGATCGTGCATTAGGGCTTCCCATTGAAAGACCCAAGTCATTTGACACACCAAATCTCAAGAGGATAGCTCAGGCTGCAGCATCTGCCAAGAAGTAAATGTAAGACATCATACGGTGATATGTATTTACTGTAATAACTTAAAAAGATTTTGAAAATGTTTTAAAAAAAAAATATGAATAATTTACTCAATTAGTCCATCATCTCTGTACAGTTACAAAGTAGTTCAAGAGAATTTTTTTTATTGTAAATTGCTTTAATTTTGTCTTCTTTTTAGTGTCTTTTTTTATAAACATGACTTTTCATCTGATGTTAATTGTAAAATGTTTTTTTCAATGAAATCATTTTTTTTTTGTCCTTTGTATAAGTTAGTTAGCTATGAATGTAACCACAGTACATTATTTCCTGGGCAATGTGTACATCATTGGTATAGTGGTGAACATGGTATAAACTCTAGTTCACGACAATTTGCTTGCCATAGAAAACTTAAAAGACTAATTCCTCCTGCCATTGTGTTAATTTTTGTCTCAAAACAAATGTATGCTAGGGTTTTTTATATCACTACTTTTTATTCTTACTTTTTTTTTCAATAATAATTTCCTAGTTTAATGTTCTTTATTGGCAAAGTTGTTTGCATTTTTTAATTGTTAAATTGCTTAGAATCTTGATGCAGCTAAAGGGTGATAATTTTTTTCCTCCACAATCTTTAAATTAATGGTTAAAGGACTACTGTATATTTATTACATCATTATCAATGTGAAATTTTCATCAGAGTTGTACATTTCTATAGACTTGTAAGAAAAGATTTTAGCTGTATTTTTAAATAGATTTTCAAAATACTTTTTTAGGAAAGAATTGTTAATGTAACCAAACATTTAGGGAAGTCATATTATTGAGCTCCAACAAAAAATACATGTCTAGTTACGACTAACAACATAGCTACTTAATAGCTAATATTTATACTACACAAATGTTCATCATCATGTTTATGCCTGATTTAATCATTATGTACTTGCAAAATGACAAGATCTGAATTGTTGATTTACTTTGAAACTGTACTTGATGTTTAAAAAGATATTTTTATTCTTAGACTCAGCTTTGTCACACAAGATTTTTTTTATTTTGTTTGCTGCAACTGGTGTAAACTAGTATCTTATTAAATACTGATACAGCATGTGTTGATGAATCCAATGATACACTGAAGATTGTAATTGTATGCAGTTATCATTATGTACAAATAACTTCGGTTTGTTAGTAGATAAGCAGATAACCAAACTGTGTGTTATTATTTAATTAGTATCGTTTGTACTAAAGATAAGAGGAGTGCCCGTTGGTTGTCTGCTGATCACAGAAATCATTTTACTCTTCTGATACCTGATATTATTGTAATATGTTTGTAGCAGACATGTTAATTTATGTAGAACATCTTTTTTGAGTATCTTGATTGTTTAAAGAACATTATTAAACATTGTTTTAATAAAGTGAATGTGCATTTTTATTTTGTCCGTTGAATCTTAAAATTTTTAATGTGAACTAATTACTTCATTATTCATGAATGTGTGTGTTCACAACTCAGCCATTTCTGTAGCAAGCTAATTAATCTAAAACAATTTTTTATAGTTTAATCTGTTCACTCACCAGATCTGAAATGAAAACTATTTCTATTAAAATGGCAGTATTTACAGACAGTACTGCACAGTTCCAGGGTTTAACTATAATAACTGTTAGCATGGCCTCTTTAACGGGTGATCCCTTTAATTTCACGAAATGTCTGTTACTTTAGGTAGTCCAAACTGACTGCATCCTGGTCAATTTTGCACTTTCCTTTTTTAACCTGATGCCATTAAAGAAAGATAACTACCATTTGAAACTATATTTCAAGCACTTAAATAATATTGTAAATTTATTTCAGTGATTTAAAACAATATAACAAAAGTTGATTATGTCACTATTTAGTATTTTTAGTTTTAAAAATTTAAAAACCCGTATCCCTCTCCTGTTGGATTTAAAATCCTAGCAAATTATATGAATATGCTAATAACAATATCTGTCAATGGTTTTAGTTTTGAAGTGGTACCACATACCATAGCAACAGTTGAAATGGTTATCCCCGCAATACTATGACTATCAAAAATCTTCACTCACTAGACATTTTGGTTCTAGTGGGGGACACTTTTTGTCATTTTGCAATGCTTCTCTACACAATAACTAACTTCCACCATTTCATCAGAGAATGGACAATTCTTCAATGAATAAAAAATGAATACATTAAACTCTGAAATATTTAGATTTACTTACATCATTAATAGCACTCAATGAATCAATTAATACACATTAAGCTGAAATATTGTAACTAGTTTCATTTACTTATGTCATTCGTAAGAACCGCAACATCACTACCCAGAATCTTCTCATTACACTAACAACTGTCCTGACCAGAAGAAGTTGAATAAGTGTCAGTGAGTCAGGAAGAGGGAGAGAAACCAGGAAGTTGTGGATTTTGTTTATAAATAATAATCAATTGAATACTAATAATTGTCCAAATAAAAACGTTGAACTGGGTTAGCCTGAGTTGGATTAAAATTACTGAGGGTCTAAGGGCTTTTCGTCAAAAATGTTCCTGGGCCGCCGTTCCAGAACACTTGTCACGGATTCAGAGCAAAGGAGGGGGATAACTTTTTAAAATTTAATATTATTATTAATAATTTATTTATTTTATGAGGATACAGTGGCGGCGGGGGGGCATCACGCCCCGGGTGCTACTCACGAAGGGGCGCCAAATGGTATATTTTACATTTTTAATATTATAAGGTTTTCGAATTGGGGAGGGAGCGCTAAAAGGTATTGTGCCCCGGGTGAGAGTTAAGCTAACTACGCCACTGGCCCGACAGTTTAAGTTTCTGGCGTCCCTGCCAAAACGTATATCATCTGAAATGTATTCTACTTTTTCACATTTCATATAATTTGCATGTCTAAGAGCCGATTTACAATTTTAGGGGCCCTAGGCCAACCAAAAATTGAGGCCCCATTTTGAAAATTTTTAAATATTGCTAAATTTTTTTTTTAATTTGTGTGCACTAATCAACAATTTGGGGCCCCGCGGGGCCCTTAGGCCACAACCTAGTCGGCCTGTCTGTAAGTCCGGGCCTGCGCATTTCTCCCGAAGATGTAAAGACGCTTAGAGTTATTCAACATTCTTGTATGAAGTTTCAATGCAAAGAGATGGAATGATCAGAAGACGTATGGGGCTTTTATCAAGGAAGGTATGCAAACTGTTAATGGGACAGTGACCTTGTACAAAAAGATACCCCTTTAATATCTATGAGTAAGTAAATTAATGAATATGTAACCCACCATCAGTCTTGCATTCTTTAAATTATTTAGAAAATGTATTATTATTATTATTATTATTATTATTTAAGAACATTGAACGGAACGAATGCAGTAAAGTTTCAGACAACCGGGGGGCAGTCTTTGTTTACATTTTGTAGACGCGATATACATTCCTTTCGAGTACAGAAAGCATTAACCAATCAGGAAGCGCCAATCTAGACCAATGAATGACTGCACGTCGCGAGCGTTGTTTTTGTATTTTGTAAAACTAACTGTGTCACAGAAACTTTATTCTTTCGCCTCTCACTGTTAAAAGAATATTTAGTCAATGTCGCCCGCTTTTCACCTATAAGATTGATATAATATTTTCGTATGTACATTTATTGCGGTCGGGCCCATTTCTACTGAATTATAAAGTATGTGAAACATGAAAGCGATGTAAACTAGAAAAAAAATGTGGTAAACGAGAAACATTCCAGTCGAGTACGGAACGATCCGACCAATCAAAACACGAATCTGCGAAAATGACCAATGGGCGCGTTACGAGCAGAGCTTGCGGCGAGGCGCGTTTATATAAGCCTGGTAACGGTCGTTTTTCCGATCATTTCAGTCACCCCGCATTGACCGAATAACATGGCACGTACAAAACAAACCGCACGTAAAAGTACCGGTGGTAAAGCACCGCGTAAACAGCTGGCCACCAAGGCTGCTAGGAAATCAGCCCCTGCAACCGGAGGTGTTAAGAAGCCTCATCGTTACAGGCCCGGTACCGTCGCTCTGAGAGAGATTCGTCGTTACCAGAAGAGCACAGAGCTTCTCATCCGTAAGCTGCCATTCCAACGTTTAGTCCGTGAGATTGCCCAAGATTTCAAAACCGACCTGCGTTTCCAGAGCTCTGCAGTGATGGCCCTTCAAGAAGCTAGCGAGGCCTACCTTGTCGGTCTCTTTGAGGACACCAACTTGTGTGCCATCCACGCTAAACGTGTCACCATTATGCCAAAGGACATCCAACTTGCCCGTCGTATCCGTGGTGAGCGTGCTTAAATCACCGGTTTACAGTACCCACCCCATCAACGGTCCTTTTTAGGACCACATCACATCTTACACAATTAGCTTTGAGTTGACGCTTCATTTTGTGCCCACATTTATCTCCCATTTGGTAACATTTCATTACTTTATAGATAGACAGTCCATTAAACTTGTTTACTGATAATATATTAAAGTTTGAAAATTGGCCACAAGTATGTGATTTATATATATATATATATATATGCATATATATGCACACTTCATACTTATTCGATATGACCCACATACGTACATACATATTCAAGTGTTATTATTATTATTCTATTTTTATTTTTTTTTCATTCAATACCACCATAACATTCCATTCATTCAGTACACATAATAATAATCCATCATCATTTATGAAATAGTAATAAGCGTATGGGGTTATAATGAATGGAGAAATTGGTAAACATCTTTTTTTCAAAACAGCACAGACAGCTAAATAGATAGATAGATCTGTTACATCTAGTGAGTGCCCCTAACTTCAACAGCAGGTGCGTGTGAAGTCCCTGTAAGGATGAGATGAAATCTCTTAGATCCTATGAATCACTAATGGGACGGTTTTTTATGGTGCCCTTCTTACATCCCCACCATAGCCGATAGTGGAATGGCCATGGAGACACCACGGGAGATATATCGAGAACTTGAGCCAAGACCTGAAAAATTACATTGGTCCACTGGAGATCGAACCAGGTACCATCATGTCGACAGTCGAACGCTTTACCACATGACCATCCTGTAGGTAGAGCCGTTCTTATCGATAGGAAAATTAGGCACTACCCTAAGAATCACACCGCCAAGGACTTAATATTGCCGTGATTCAATTCAACAATTAAAGTAAAAAAAAATTTCTTAACTGTCTTTATACACAATGAGGTGTTCGGTCGTTCGAATAGATATGCCCTAAGAGAGTTTCACTTTCTGGCAGCACTGCATTGTTAACAGTCTGGCCTGCCACAGGAAATGACAATCTAGGCACTTGTTATGGGCCCCGGGATGAAACGATCATTTGGCGGGGGGAAGGGGGGTCAGATGAGTTATCCAATACTTTTAGCAACCTATGGCATAAGGGCAGACCAAGAAGCAGATGGATAGAGGAAGAGGAGAAAGACTTTAAAGCCTCAGGAGCGAGAGAGTGGAGGAATAAGACCATGGATCGGGAAAAGTGGAGAAGAGTAGTATGGCAGGTCAGGGCCCTAAATGGGCTGTAGAGCCAAAGGAAGAAGAAGATGGCTGCAATCGGTGGCTTAGATAACATAACGTGTAACCGTGCCCTCTCCCAATGGATAGGGCCCTCCAAAAAGTAAGAACGGGTCTGCTTAGAAGTACAGCCCTACTCACATGTTTAGTTATTAAAATGTACGGCCTATATATTTAAACTTAGCTGGTCGTGGACTTTTAAAGTGATAAACTATCAGTGATAATGTCTGATGTAATATCACCAGATTCTGATTAGTTAGATGTGATAGCGACTGGGAGTAACATAAATCGGACCATTGATCGAACCACCAGTTTTTTATTTCAGGCCATGGTAGAGTGTAGAAGATGACAACTAAAAGTGGGTTCATTATGTCACTGTTATCGTGTGTGTTCACTGGCCTTTAATAATATGGGCTTATTCAGTATGTGAATACTGAATTATTTAGGTCAGTAATCTGCACAGTTGAGGGTTATGTGTGTGTGGGCAAACTGTAGAGCGAGGGCTTTTTACTTACACGCCCAGAGATCCCGTTAAGTGCTAGAATGAGCGTCATAAGTCCAACGGACGCCTTTGATGGGCAGCATTACTTGTGTAAGTAGGTACACATTTCACCTATGTCTCACTGGGCAATGCATGGGTCTTTACCTAATTTGTAAGAGCCCAAAAGAAGCAAAAGTTATTTTGTTGTGTATTTACTTCAGTTGTATTTATATGCAATTTGGGTTAAAATTATTCTAATAAAACTTAACAAATAAAGACCAATAGGCTGGTCCTGTACAGTCCTAATACAACATGATACTGACCAATAGTTTGGTACTGTACAGTCCTAATACAACAAAAAGAAAAAAGTTTAACGTTTTGATTGTTGAAAAAAAATGAATTGCAAATGAGATACTCGTTAATATGCGGGGGGGGGGGGGGGGGGGCAGAATAAATGTATGATGAGTAGGCTACTTTGTTTTTTCAGTAGGAATAAAAATCAATACAACTAAACAATTTGATCTTTCTTATCTTTCATAGAACTGGATTGGTGTGTTGAGTGACGGAAGCATAGTTCTTGTTATTATCGATTATATTGTGTGTGTGTGGTTTTTTTCTTTTTTTTTTACTTTAAATCTAATTGTATTTCTATTATATGTATAAACTTGTACATCATAAGAGAATGTTTGGCCAACGGTGACACTTCATTAAATGTAAAATATAAACAATATCACATGCAGTGGCGCAACCGGGGAGGGGGCAGGGGGAGCTTGAGCCCCCCCCCCTTTCTAGGCCAAATCGGAGGGACCCTGCAATTTTTCCAAATCCAATGAATTTTTTGGATGAGGGGAGGGGGTATGGTGCTGCTCAATATGATATAACCACAATAACTTTCTTTCTTTTGTATCATCAATACATAATTAAAAGTTACAAAAAAGACTGTCAAACTCATAATAATAATCTGTTCTATCCTTAATTCTTTATTAATTATAATTTTTAGTTTTGATTCGAAGAGTATTAAAAACTTTCGACTGCGGCGGGCTTTTGTCTTTTTTCAAAATGTGTCCCCCCCGGTCCCCCCAGCATTTTTTTGCTGGTTGCGCCACTGATCACATGTATTATTCAGTGGCTGTAATCCTCGAGGAGTCAGGTAACACAATCATTGGAGACCTCGTCACAGTCCGTTTGTACTAAACCTAAACGTGTCACACCTTTGAAGATGGACCGGTAGCGTAGTTAGGAGAGCCCCCCCTACCCCACCCCCGATCGGCACTTATTCAGCTGCCAGACAGGGGCAGAATCTGCCGTACTTCAGTACCTTTTGGCACGGGAAGTGGGTGGCATTTTTTTTTCAAAGCCCCAGGCGGTATGAATGCTAGATACGCCTCTGAACTGATTAAAGCCTACATTTTTTATTCATTAAGCCCAAATGTTAAGTATTTAAACATTGCCTTCTTTTTTTAAAAATTAACAACAATTAATTACAAAATATATATCTATATGGACTGACATTCTTTAAATTTACATCTATCTTAACACTGTGTCTTGTTTCAATCATTTATGACAATTAATTTGTGCTAGATTTAAAAAAAAAATCTATACAGCTCTTATCGCTGACACGTTTTTTTTTATTATATAACTTACCTATAAAATAAGGTCTAAGATTTAGGACACATTGCCAGGTGATTTCTATTGAAGTACGTAACTGAACACATTCACAAACACGTTCAGAAAACCACAGGGTGAAGGTTATAGATCATTTTTCCCATTCATATCTCTAATGAAAAAAGTGAAACACGATATGACTTTTGTCTTCACGGGCTGTGATGCAACAACCTAGATATGTAAAGACATATGTTTATGTTCCACGTTCATTAAAGCTAACCTGTACATACACAAATGTGGGGCAATTATATTGGCATGTAGCATGAAGGTTAGGAGTAGGAGACTGTTTGATGGTCAAATGTCGGTTGTAATTAATAATGTTAAATGTATTTGTCTGGTCCCCACAGCTTCCTACTTGTCCATATTAACACTATTTCAGACTCACTGCTGGTAATGTTGGTTGATATTGTTGATGTGGTAGACATATCAAGTCTGGTACCGACAGCTTCTTACCCGCTCCTATGAACACTATGTCCGACTCATTGGTTGATATTGTGGATCTGGTAGACATATAAAGTCTGGTGCCGACGGCTTCCTACCCGCCAACACTATTTCAGACTCAGTGCTGGTAATGTTGGTTGATATTGCTGATGTGGTAGACATATCAACTCCTGACATCAACTGTCGTAACGCATGGACATTATGATGTGTTCTTGCCATGGCTTCCATTAGTACATTGCCTCATACTAATCAACCATAAACATTCCACCACTGTGAGCTGAGCCGTTCTTAGGTCTTTGAGGGGGGCATAATTCCTAGGCTAAAGTATCTGATTTTGGGGGGGGGGGATTCTTAACATCAGATTTAATATAAATTAATACTGGAATGGGGCCTTTAGACATTGCAGCTGTCGCCTATTTTTTGCCATCCTTAAGAACATCTCTGACTATGAGTGCTTGTCGAAGGAGCTCCAGCACACATTGTTGATCATGCTTTTCACACATTGTATATTAGGGCCAGTGGCGTAGCGAGCTTAACTTTTTAGCGCCCCCTCCCATTCGAAAACCATATAGTATTATTTGTTTTGCGGACCATTTGGCACCCCTTTGTGAATAACGCCCGGGGCATGATGCCCCCCTCGCTACGCCACTGATTAGCGCAAGGGTTAATTAATATTTCTATTCCATTTAATGGCGTTCGTTTGATATTTTGTTCCCACCGAAGGACTCTCTCCCCCCCCCCCCACCTTACAAACCTTATTAATAAATCTGGCGATCTAAATTTGTCTATTTTTCTAAAAAAATTGTACCCCTCCCCTTACCGGCTGTAAAAATATAAGACCAACAAGGAACTAACACACCTACTCATTTTTTAAAATACTATCTTTATGTAAAAGTTCAATATGTCATTTCACATAGTCTAAGCTTATTCTTTTTTTTTTTTACCCAGAAAGGTGTAGGCCTATTTAAAAAGAAACAGGTGCTATCTTTAAAAAAAAAGTCTTGAAATCCCAAATTGTCCAATCTGTTATTTCTCATGTAACAGATATAATGAACTATTTATTTACCCCTTAAATGCAGTTGTGCATTGTGTGATGTTTTATGTGCCAACACATCTTAATATAGTGTTCACTGAACATAACGGGAGATCCTTAATGTTTGTAAACAATACAAGTAAATAGGCCCGGCGCATAAGTACAGCATTAAGTATGTCTGTGTGAACTGTATGTATAGGTCATATGGCTTCCATGACATGTGCATAGTATAGTCCACTATAGCAATTATACTTAATAGGCCCATTGTCTATTCGAATTAGTCTATCAAGAGCGATAAAACAATATGCCACTTTGAAGTTTAAATATTCACACATGCCATTCCTTAACTAAAAAAACAATAATTGTTTTTATTTAATACAAAGTTGAACAAAATTAGTAACAGAAGTCGGTAAATAAATACTATTTTTTAACTGGTAATTCGTGAATGTAGGACTTGGCAGTGTAGTACAGAAAAGCCAGTGTCACGTGACACTACAATTTTTCGGAAGTGTTGTCGTGACGTATAACGCACTTGTGCTAACCCCTGTATGACTGTGGAGGTCGTGGTGATTAAGGTGTCTCTGGAACTATTCTATTATTTTAGTGATATTGTAGTGGTGACCGACACAGATCACATATAATGTCTCTCACATTTTTTCGCAAAGTACCAACTTTGCAGTTTGCCATAAAATTAAATCAGGTATGATTTGAAATTGTGGTTCAAATAATTAATTGGGTATAATGGATAAAGTATTCAGTATTGTTTTCACTTCAGGATTCACAATGGATCACATTTGGTTAATTCTAAGTACCAAGTATTGAATAATTATTTTCCGATAATGTAATTTATTATTTTAATTGTATTTAAGTATTTGTCTTGCATTCAGTACCTCTTTAGCATGATGACCTATCACTCATTCACTGACACTGATGTCTGTTATTCAGGTCCTTACTAAGGACCTTAGAGACAGTAGTCAGTACATATTACACTAGAAATAAGTACAAATAGTATTTCACTTGTTTTTTTTTGGTAAAGTATATTAGGATCTTTTTAATTAAGCATGAAAAATAAGTATAGCCCTAACCATTTTAATTCTCACTTTGACCCTTCTGTTACTAAATTAGGCCTACCTCATATTTACTCTTAGTCTTTAGTCATATCTATCACAGCCATTATCTAGTATGGGGCAGTTTGGCAGTAGTTGGCTTTAACTTTAAAACTTTTTCATGAAAGTAAATTCATGTACATATCATGAATGTAATATAATTGGTTGAATATAGTAAAAAAACAAAATAATAGGCTCAACATATAATTAATAGGCTAATTAAGACTTTTAATATGAACCATACATTTGTTGATACATCTTATAAATTGAGTCACTAGCCATTTTCTGGATAATGTGAAATACTTAGTCATTATAAAATGTTATAATTTACTTGTTTGGTTAAGTTTCTCACGTCTTTGTAAAACATTTGTGCTTAAAAAAAATTAAACAATTCAGAGCAATGTTACCTCTTAATTTTCCGAAAGCTGTGTAGGCCAAAAGATATTGGCTGTGTGCAAGATAACTGGGTATTGTCTTACTAAATGACATATTTGTTCCCTCTGATGTAATTTGTGTATGCTTAAAGCGAGTAGTGTGTGCCAGCATACACACACAGCTTAAAGTAAACCCTGATTCAGAGTCAGTTTGGTTTATTCTTGAAAGGAGTATAATCAAAATGTGTCATTTACCAATATTTCCACATACTTATTTGTCTGGTGCGTCCTTAAGTCTACTGTAAATCTGTGATAACTTTAAATATAATAAAACATTTACTTACAAATATCTCACATGGCAGAAAAATTGTATTTGTGCCATCTTATCACACATGCATTTTGTTTGCTTCAAGACATTTACCAGTTAACAAGCTGTGTTGCAAAACTTTTGCAACTTTTCTGTTATAATCAATATAGATTACCTAAAAATTGTTTTTTATAATTTCTCCAATTTGCCTACAGTGCACAAATATAATAGTGTTGATGATTTGAATAGGTTCCTTTAGTTACTATTTTTAATTTCAGAAATGTCCAAAGTATATGTTTATGTCATGAAGATTGTTTAACATGGTACAATTTAAAAATGCAATATATTTTGTAATAAAAACATACAATTAATTTGTTTGACAATATTTTACTATTTCAGAATAAAGTCTGATATTATTTATATCTGACAGATATTATTTTAAAAAGATGTTCCGTATGGAGAAATCACCATTATTATTTTATTGAGACAGGAAACAGAATTTTCACTTTCATTACACCAGTAATATTTATATAAATCCTACTCTGATAAGCTATTTTGTTTGGTTTTTCCAGAGTTTGAGTGCACAGTCTACATTCATCACTAGCAGACAAGTGAGCAGCAGCACTGTAAGTTTAGAAGAAATTATTTATTGATTAAAAATAAAAAGTGTAATATTTTAATCTTTGATTAATGCGTTGAAATTGTTTTTATTTAGAACCTAAAAGATGTACTTACAAAAATCATTCCCGAGAAACAAAAAGAAGTATCTGAATTTAGAAAAGAATTTGGCACTACCAAAGTTGGAGAGGTTACAGTTGATATGGTAAGTTTCACCATGCTTTTAATTTAACTATTTGTTTCCAGTGACTGCATAAAAAAAATTGATTTAAATTCCAAGACAATATAACTACATTTTATTAAAAGTAATATGACTTGTTTCAGTAATTGCCAATTTTAATGAAACACATTTCTTATCACTGAAAAACAGAATTTTTCTCAGGGCAAATAAAGACAAGTTTATTTAAAACACTAACATCCACTTATGAAAAGTTTGAAAAAGTAGTTGCATTACATTACATTGCATTTCAAGTAGTTCATCTATAATTCGGTCCCTTCCGAATGCTTGTAATACAGTTAAACATTTCTTATAAAATGTTCATTTATTGACTTTCAAGTTGATTAGTCAAAAAGCCAAGTATATATATATATATATATATATATATATATACACACTTACAAATAAGGGGCATAACACTTACTATTAAAATATGAACAAAAAGTAAAGTCCCCTGTCCATTGATAGTTGAAATTTACATGATAAATAATGTGAGTGCATTTTGCTTAAAAGTTATAAGAGGAAAAAAATTAATATCACAGTGTGCGCATTACACTAAATTAGTGACAATTAATTGCTCCTAGCTCAAAAAATTTGACACATTTTCTATTACCTATAAAAAAATAACAACGGCTGTTAACATTGACTGTTGCTTATTTTTAATTTGTATCTCTCTATCAGCTTTCTTTCCTTTTTAAGTCTTTGTTTTATTATTGCTTATTGCTTATCATATCATCACTTTTACTTAAATTGAGTATTTTTTAGGACTTTTTTTTAGGAGTCTTGAACCTTACTTGTACCATGTAAAACATTACTATTCATTGATTCCTGTGACTGCTGCAAATTAATAGTTAAAATGTAAATGTACTTGTAAATATAATTTGTCCATTTCAGCAGTTCTAGATTTAAAATAGGTTTTCTATTACATACCATTGATTTTTTTAAGAGTGATTTTTGATCAATGAATTACTTTTATTTGATCAGATGTATGGTGGTATGAGAGGCATCCGTGGGTTGGTAACTGAAACATCAGTCCTGGACCCTGATGAAGGCATTAGGTTTCGTGGTTTTAGCATTCCAGAATGCCAAAAGCTTCTCCCTAAGGCACCTGGTGGAGAACAACCTCTGCCTGAAGGATTATTTTGGTTGTTGGTTACCGGTGAAATACCCTCACAAGAGCAAGTCAATGCCATTACAAAGGTTTTCTTCAATTTGATTGAATTAGAAAATTATTTATATTCCAATTTACTTTAAGTAGAGAATAGTTTTTTTTTTTACATAAGTATTTTTTTTTTGATTTCCGAGCATGTAGTTAATATTTTCTTTTTTTCTTCTAGGAATGGAATGATAGGGCAGATATTCCAAATCATGTGATTACAATGCTCAATAATTTTCCTAGCACTTTACATCCTATGTCTCAGTTAAGTGCAGCTGTTACTGTAATGAACTCTGAAAGCAAATTTGCTAAAGCATATGCTGAAGGAGTGCACAAATCTAAATATTGGGAGGTAATTTAGAACATATTAATCTGCTTGTCTTTTAATGTTTAAGACTTCTTAAATCAATTTGAATGATATGAATAAATCTTAATTCATTATAAATATTTAATTTTGTGATAAAAAATTATTTTTAAAGTCTGTAAACTTTTAGATGGATTTTGCCAATTTTGTTTTATCAATCATCACTGTTTAATATTTAGCTTTGCTATGAAGATAGTATGGATCTTATTGCCAAGCTACCAACAGTGGCAGCTATAATTTATCGCAATCTGTACCGTGAAGGCAATCCTCCAGATCCTATTGATAAGAAAAAGGATTGGAGTTGGAATTATACAAGCATGCTGGGTTTCGACAACCCAGAATTTGTTGAACTTATGAGACTGTACCTCACTATTCATACGTAAGTAGATACATGTTTTGGACTAGGGGTTCTTAAACTCATTTCATATAAACTTTAATTGTCAAATATTAATAACTTTATTTAATAAGAAAAATAGTACAAGTGATATGTTATAAAGACAATTTTTTTCTACAGAGATCATGAAGGTGGCAATGTGAGTGCTCATACAACTCACTTGGTTGGCAGTGCACTTTCTGATCCATACCTTTCATTTGCTGCTGGACTGAATGGTCTCGCAGGTCCACTCCATGGCTTGGCTAATCAGGCATGTGCTTTTATTTTTAAATCAAATATGAACAGCATACAAATATTTTTTAATTTAAAATTGAGATTAAAAAAATATCAAAGTGTTAGCTTAGCATATCCAGAAATAAAAAGTCACTTAGTTTTATTTTACAATACATTTTCTTAAAGTTAATATGAACTTGTTAATTAAAAACATATACACACATTGTTCTCTTAAAATTTTATATAGTTGTATAAAATATACTTTTTATAAAATATACTTATAAAATAATCACAGTACATAAACGATGTTAAATTACATTTAGAGCTATATTGTTCAATAAATGTCTCATCAAAATCACTTATACTCTTCCTTTCAACTAATGGAATATCTACTTTACACTAACATCATTTCAGTTATTACACTCCTAAGAATTAACTTCGAAATAATAAATATCCACATCAAAATCATATCCTGCAGCTCTAGACTTGAGTAATATATTATCATTCGCAAGTTTTAAAAAAGAGCTTTGTTTTCTGCTTTATCGAAATGGACATTTTATTTGCTTATGAATGTAAATTAAAAACTGGAATTGGGTGAGCTGTGTAAAATTTTTGAAAAAGCGTAACGCTCTGTAATATTGAGAGGCTAAGGGTTAGGTGTGTGTGTGTGTGCATGCATACATAGCCTCTTTCTCTTTATATCATTTTCATTTAATACATATTGGTCATAAATAGGGCTGTACCGGATTGTAATTTTTAGATTCTGCAGGAATCGGAACCGGGATCGGATTTATTATTTGAATCCTATCGGAACAGGAACCGAGTTTTACTGAATTAAATTATAAAAAAGATATAAGAATGAAAAATAGAATAAAAATTTTGTTTTAAGTTCTAGATAGCAAAAAACAGTATTAACCTTTTACATCTTGAAGATTGTGACTAAAACCCCTTCCCCAATCTTGAGTTAAGAAAGATAACTCTGTCAAAATAACAGGTTCTTTGTTTTAAAAATTTTTTTTAATAAAGCTGTACCTAATTTAACTTGATTTCTATTACAATCAAACAAAGAAATGGGTAACATATCTTAGAAAGTATAATAAACATGTTTATTGATAAATGATATATACTGTGGCACCACCCGATAGCTTATTTTTCTTTAGTTTTCCATAGTGACGTCACCAAACCTTGTTATTTCATTCATACTTTCCTTTCAATCATTATCTGACTATTTCCCATAAAAACGCAAATTAAAATGCATTTCTAATCTAAATCAATATCACTTTAATGTTCAATTAAAAATGTATCTTCAATTTATTTATCTAAATATGCGAGGAATTTTATCCAAACCGTGACAAAATCCACTAAGTTAAAAAATTGGCAGAAAGTAAATTATTGAACTATTTTTAAACTGTAAACACCAAAAAATAGATCATTGTCTGCTCTTTAAAGAAGTTAAACTTTTATAGCTAAATATAGTTTATAGAAAACATGGAATCAAAAGTACCGGAAGGTACGGCGTCGTATTACTAGATAAATACTATTCAAATCTTCCTTTTCAATATTTTTTTACATACATATAGAACTAAACAATATTTTTGAAAATGCAGGCAAGAAAGAAAGGAAGTTATTGTTTTGATTTAATTGTATAGCGCTAAATATTTCAAAATTATGTTGCGCCAAAAAAATTTCTTACACCAACATTTCAAACAACAAAGAAATCCGGCTTAAATCCGGCACATTTTAACCGGAACCGAATTTATTAAAACTGCCGGAATCCGGCTTAACAGGAACTGGAATAGGATTCCGGTACAGCCCTAGTCATAAAGTATGATGTCACAAACATCAGTATCCGAGATATTTAAAAAAAAAAATAATTCCAGGGACAGGTCTATGATGGCCATCTTGTTTTTTTGGCAGAAGTATAAAAATCACAATATGTTGCAAGTTTCTTATCTGTGATATATTTTTCATACTATAAAACATGTGTCAACATTCTAGCACCGTATTTACAAAGCTAAATAATTATTTTCTTGTTTTTTATTTTATTTATCCATATTTGATTATGTATTATTTTTTTTTTTTTGCAATTTGATTCCTTTCCACAGGAAGTATTGGTATGGATTACTAAACTACAGCAGAGTCTTGGTGGAGAAGTTTCCGATGCTCAATTAAGAGAGTTCATCTGGAATACATTAAAATCAGGACAGGTAAAAAAAAATAAATTCTTTTTCTCATCCAAAAAAAAAAATGTATAATTGGAACTTTTTGAGAATCTCTTTCTAATGATGTTTAAGATAATTAAATTACTGAAAATATTAAAATGATAATTTTTCACTAGGTTGTACCCGGTTATGGACACGCTGTTTTGCGGAAAACAGATCCTCGCTACATTTGTCAACGAGAGTTTGCTCTGAAATATTTACCAACTGATCCTCTCTTTAAACTCGTGTCACAGCTTTACAAAGTCGTTCCTGACATACTCCTTGAGCAAGGAAAAGCTAAAAATCCTTGGCCCAATGTAGATGCACACAGTGGTGTTTTGTTACAGGTTAGAAAGTTTATTATTCATCCACCCGTTACATTGGGGAATGATTACATATGCCCTGGGTTTACTAAGGGTTTTTGTGCTGCAGCAAAATTTTGGTAAAAAATAATAATGCCAATGAAAAAAAACAGAGCATTTAACATTAACCTTATTATAGAGGCAGATTTTAGACATTTCACGTCAGCAAGATTTTGATGCTTTATTTTTAATGTATAGCAAAGAAACATGTTTTTTTTTCTTGAAATCTTTTTTACACAAAATTCTGTATGTATTGCACCCATTTTCTAGATATTTTTTTTATTATTAGTAATTAGTAAAACACTTTTCCCTGGTCAAAAGTCTACTAAAATACCCTTTTTTGAAGTAAGGTTTAAGCGGCCATGTTAGCGCAAGATTACACAGATGTGAGCGATATCATTGTGAAGGGCTGCTTATCGTCTTCTTGAGTATCTTGGTCATTTATGTAACTGTCCCATTATGTAAGCAGAAATCTTACCCCCTATGTGAGGAATTTCATTGTCCGGTCAATGTCAAATGTAGAAATTGCTTAACATGTTCACAGCGCATGCGCAGCACCTTTGTTAGCCTTAGACCACAGTGTGTAGTTTCAAAACCAAACATTTTACAAATCATTCTCCATTTACATTTAAAAATTATAGTTTTACAATAAACAGTGTTAAAAATAACTATAATTAATGATTTCCAGTAGATTTAGCGTACAGTAATTATTTTCGTTAACTCTCAACTGTTGTTCATTTTCGGCAATTTTTTTAAGCTGATTTCAGGGTGTTTTGTAAAACTAGGCATTTTTCATTATGTTATAAGCTACCTAGTGAAGTTATACGTTGTTAAATTTGGAAATAAATAAGCTATTTAATGATATAAAACTTTTGATATAATAGAAAGTTTTAATTTTGTAAAATTATAGTATAAATGATTTTTTTAATTATTTTTTTTAACTAAAAATACAAATACATCACAAACGGTAAGAATAAAAAAAAAAAGTATGAAGAATTTAAACAAAATCTTTATTTTTTACATAAACATTATTCATTTGTACAACACATAAATAAATTTGGACGTAAAATTATGATAATTTTTTTTTATTCAACTTTAAATGATACTACAGAAATTGGAAAAAAAAATAAGGACTCATGCCTCTAGAGTGAAAAAAGACATATAATTTTCACACAATGTTAGACAAGAGAAAATTGATCATTAAAATTTCTATATTATTACTATAAGTGACAGGAAACACATTTAAATGAATAAAAAAATAAAGTTTTCCACCATTTATTTGTTTTTCTAAGGATATTATACTTATTTAAAAGTTGATCACTTTTGTCACCCATTCCATATTAAAAAAATCACCAAATTTCACTTTTCCCAAGAAATCATGCTTAGTCACCAAACAGCCCGGCCTCAAATACGCTGCGAGCACTCCCTTTTTGACATTTTGTCAAAAAAGGGAGCCACAGCGACAAAAATTGCTAGTGCATTATGTCTTTTTTCAAAATAAAACTTGGAATATTTTACCAAGTACCAAATTTTTACAAAAATAAAAAATCTATTTTTCTTTGCCACTGTATCCCAGGGTCGCCGTTGCACATATATAATAAAACATAAAAAAAATTTACCAAAAGTAAAAATATAAAGAATTATAACGTCCAAAAAATTGTCGCTCACCGGTGGTCGAAAAGTCAACGCTACGATGGTTGAGAGTTAAGCATGGGAAGATTTATTTAGATCACTAAAATTATCCCCCTCCACTCCTCCAACATGAGGCAGTGTACATATTTTAGTGTTAATTAGTGTTACAAATTCATTAAAGAGAAGATATGAAATTATTATTACAATTATTATTACAATTATTATATATATTTTTTAATGGTATATCTTAGGTGCTAAAGTGTATAATATGAAATTTCTTTTTCAGTACTATGGATTGAAGGAGATGAATTACTACACAGTTCTGTTTGGTGTTTCAAGAGCTCTTGGAGTGTTGGCCTCTTTGATATGGGATCGTGCATTAGGGCTTCCCATTGAAAGACCCAAGTCATTTGACACACCAAATCTCAAGAGGATAGCTCAGGCTGCAGCATCTGCCAAGAAGTAAATGTAAGACATCATACGGTGATATGTATTTACTGTAATAACTTAAAAGATTTTGAAAATGTTTTAAAAAAAAAAAATATGAATAATTTACTCAATTAGTCCATCATCTCTGTACAGTTACAAAGTAGTTCAAGAGAATTTTTTTTATTGTAAATTGCTTTAATTTTGTCTTCTTTTTAGTGTCTTTTTTTATAAACATGACTTTTCATCTGATGTTAATTGTAAAATGTTTTTTTCAATGAAATCATTTTTTTTTTGTCCTTTGTATAAGTTAGTTAGCTATGAATGTAACCACAGTACATTATTTCCTGGGCAATGTGTACATCATTGGTATAGTGGTGAACATGGTATAAACTCTAGTTCACGACAATTTGCTTGCCATAGAAAACTTAAAAGACTAATTCCTCCTGCCATTGTGTTAATTTTTGTCTCAAAACAAATGTATGCTAGGTTTTTTTTTATATCACTACTTTTTATTCTTACTTTTTTTTTTCAATAATAATTTCCTAGTTTAATGTTCTTTATTGGCAAAGTTGTTTTGCATTTTTTTAATTGTTAAATTGCTTAGAATCTTGATGCAGCTAAAGGGTGATAATTTTTTCCTCCACAATCTTTTAAATTAATGGTTAAAGGACTACTGTATATTTATTACATCATTATCAATGTGAAATTTTCATCAGAGTTGTACATTTCTATAGACTTGTAAGAAAAGATTTTAGCTGTATTTTTTAAATAGATTTCAAAATACTTTTTTTAGGAAAAGAATTGTTAATGTAACCAAACATTTAGGGAAGTCATATTATTGAGCTCAACAAAAAATACATGTCTAGTTACGACTAACAACATAGCTACTTAATAGCTAATATTTATACTACACAAATGTTCATCATCATGTTTATGCCTGATTTAATCATTATGTACTTGCAAAATGACAAGATCTGAATTGTTGATTTACTTTGAAACTGTACTTGATGTTTAAAAAGATATTTTTATTCTTAGACTCAGCTTTGTCACACAAGATTTTTTTTTATTTTGTTTGCTGCAACTGGTGTAAACTAGTATCTTATTAAATACTGATACAGCATGTGTTGATGAATCCAATGATACACTGAAGATTGTAATTGTATGCAGTTATCATTATGTACAAATAACTTCAGTTTGTTAGTAGATAAGCAGATAACCAAACTGTGTGTTATTATTTAATTAGTATCGTTTGTACTAAAGATAAAGAGGAGTGCCCGTTGGTTGTCTGCTGATCACAGAAATCATTTTACTCTTCTGATACCTGATATTATTGTAATATGTTTGTAGCAGACATGTTAATTTATGTAGAACATCTTTTTTGAGTATCTTGATTGTTTAAAGAACATTATTAAACATTGTTTTAATAAAGTGAATGTGCATTTTTATTTTGTCCGTTGAATCTTAAAATTTTTAATGTGAACTAATTACTTCATTATTCATGAATGTGTGTGTTCACAACTCAGCCATTTCTGTAGCAAGCTAATTAATCTAAAACAATTTTTTATAGTTTAATCTGTTCACTCACCAGATCTGAAATAGAAAACTATTTCTATTAAAATGGCAGTATTTACAGACAGTACTGCACAGTTCAAGGGTTTAACTATAATAACTGTTAGCATGGCCTCTTTAACGGGTGATCCCTTTAATTTCACGAATGTCTGTTACTTTAGGTAGTCCAAACTGACTGCATCCTGGTCAATTTTGCACTTTCTTTTTTAACCTGATGCCATTAAAGAAAGATAACTACCATTTGAAACTATATTTCAAGCACTTAAATAATATTGTAAATTTATTTCAGTGATTTAAAACAATATAACAAAAAGTTGATTATGTCACTATTTAGTATTTTTAGTTTTAAAAATTTAAAAGCTTGTATCCCTCTCCTGTTGGATTTAAAATCCTAGCAAATTATATGAATATGCTAATAACAATATCTGTCAATGGTTTTAGTTTTGAAGTGGTACCATACCATAGCAACAGTTGAAATGGTTATCCACCCAATACTATGACTATCGGCTATTTCACTCACTAGACATTTTGGTTCCTAGTGGGGGACACTTTTTGTCATTTAAGAAATGCTTCTCTGCACAATAACTAGCTTCCACCATTTCATCAGAGAATGGACAATTCTTCAATGCACAAAAAATGAATACATTAAACTCTGAAATATTTAGATTTACTTACATCATTAATAGCACTCAATGAATCAATTAATACACATTAAGCTGAAATATTGTAACTAGTTTCATTTACTTATGTCATTCGTAGAACCGCAACATCACTACCCAGAATCTTCTCATTACACTAACAACTGTCCTGACCAGAAAAGTTGAATAAGTGTCAGTGAGTCAGGAAGAGGGAGAGAAACCAGGAAGTTGTGGATTTTGTTTATAAATAATAATCAATTGAATACTAATAATTGTCCAAATAAAAACGTTGAACTGGGTTAGCCTGAGTTGGATTAAAATTACTGAGGGTCTAAGGGCTTTTCGTCAAAAATGTTCCTGGGCCGCCGCGATCCGGGCACTTGTCACGGATTCAGAGCCTTGGGGGAGGGGGGATAACTTTTTAAAATTTAATATTATTATTAATAATTTATTTATTTTATGAGGATACAGTGGCGTAGCGAGGGGGGGGGGCATCACGCCCCGGGTGCTACTCACAAAGGGGCGCCAAATGGTATATTTTACATTTAATATTATAAGGTTTTCGAATTGGGGAGGGGAGCGCTAAAAGGTATTGTGCCCCGGGTGAGAGTTAAGCTAACTACGCCACTGGCCCGACAGTTTAAGTTTCTGGCGGCGTCCCTGCCAAAACGTATATCATCTGAAATGTATTCTACTTTTTCACATTTCATATAATTTGCATGTCTAGAGCCGATTTACAATTTTAGGGGCCCTAGGCCAATAAAAATTTGAGGCCCCATTTTGAAAATTTTTAAATATTGCTAAATTTTTTTTTTAATTTGTGTGCACTAATCAACAATTTGGGGCCCCTTATTACGCGGGGCCCTTAGGCCACAACCTAGTCGGCCTGTCTGTAAGTCCGGCCCTGCGCATTTCTCCCGAAGATGTAAAGACGCTTAGAGTTATTCAACATTCTTGTATGAAGTTAGCATGCAGAGAGATGGAATGATCAGAAGACATGCAACTGCTATCAAGGAAGGTATGCAAGCTGTTAATGGGACAGTGACCTTGAAAAGAGGAAATATGTTTGAATGTTTGATGTCTACTGTAATGATATATATATATATATATATATATATATATATATATATCATTACAGTAGACATATAATTATATAATTTTATCGGAAAATGTCATTAATCTAATTTTGTTTTATATCAGCGAGGTATCGTCATCGGCGATCACGCCGATCAGGCAGGATATCACATAAAAATAAATGAGATTTGACACACGGTACAAAATAAAACTAAACAAGGGACAGTACTGACATTTCCTTCAGTATTATCATTAATCATATAACACCAAATTACTGTCCTTGCAAGTCTCTTCCTTGTTTCACTTCTTTGACCTACATAATATAAAAGGCCTAACGCGATGTTATAATATACAAAAAAATCGCGTGCAGTAATAAAAACTTATGACGTCTGCTCGTGAAAGGCTTTGACGATTTCGTTAAGTATAAGGAGTAGCCATTTCTATTATATTATTAACAATGCAGTCTTTTCACACAAAATAACCTTTTTGATACAATGTCGTCCAGCATCACGATTTACAAGTAATAGCAACTGTCAACGCCATCTGGCGGAAGAAGACAACAGTTAATAAAGTATCTCCACCCCCGCTGGTTAAGACATACTTAAAAAAAAAAGAGAATACAAGAGATTTCGAAAACAACAACAACAACCCAACTCATTCAGACTATAAAAGGCGGGAAACATTTTCACAGATGTTGAGCTTCTCCACGGTTACAGCAGACGCGTAGATCGGCAAAAAACCAGGTGAGTTAAGTAGGCTCACCAATATTTTTTGGTGGTCATAGTTGAATTATAGTTCTCTGACCTTTAATATTACAGTATGACGACAAATGATACAGTGTTAAAAAGTAAACGCTGTCTTTTATTGTGTATGTAGGCATCATATTGGATAAATATTTTTTTGTGTACCATTTAATAATTATACGGACTTTATACGGGCTGGAGTCAGGCCCGGTTTAACCACTAGGCAGGACTAGGCGTCCGCCTAGGGCGGCAAAAATTCCGGGGCGGCAGCCGTGGTAGTAAAAGACGTAAAAATAGAGATATTAAAACAATTGAAGTCCTTTAGTAATACATGGATTGAAAAATATTTTAGTGCTAAGAGTTTATTAATATTGAAATTCTTAATATATTTCACTAAATAAAAGGACAAAGCCTATTTTGTTAGAAATTAAAATAATCTGGTTTTATAAAAGAAATCAGAAAACAAAGCGAGTTGTCGAACGTTGTTGAATGCGTCTTGCTTTCTATGACGTATTTGGGAATTCCACAAACGCTACACATCTATCTATAATTATAGGATTGCGTCTTGCAGGCTGCTGCTGTTGTCCCGCATGGTTGGGCGAAGAATAATTCTGGCTTCTGCTCGTGATGCAAGTACTTTTCAATAATTCTAGATTGCACACCAGATGCTGGTCATGTTGACCAAATGACCATGACCATTCGCTTTGTTGATGTGATTTCAAATCCAGAAAATGACACTGCAGCACCATCATCTGTAAAGGAACATTTCTTGGGTTTTGTACCTCTAAAAGAGACAACTGGTGCTGGCATGACTGTTACTATTCTTAAGCAGTTATAAGAGATGTCTTTATCTATCGAAAATTTACGCGGTCAAGGCTATGACAATGGCAGCAATTTGAAGGGAAAAGCCAATGGTGTCCAAAGAAGAATTTTAGATGTCAATCCCCGAGCATTGTTTGTTCCTTGCTGCGCACATACCTTGAATTCGGCAGTAAATGATGCCGCAAAATGTTGCTTAGAAGCAACAACCTTCTTTGATTTAGTGCAACGTGTTTATACATGTACATTATTGATATTTGAATCCATTCGTCATTAAGCGTTTGTCAGCATTAAGCGTTTATAGGTAGGCCTACTTAGCGTTTGCACATTAAAGGCTTAGGCGGGGGAGGGGGGCTATTACAGCCAACCCAACATACGAGATTGTAAGATACAACACATGGCCCAGCATATGGCATGCAATGTGTGGGGCCACCTCTGGTTTGCACTCTAAGTAAAAAGATTGCGTTTTAAACAGAATTTTCTGAAAGGAAGGTCATATAATCGAAGATCATGTTAACAGTTCTACATTTCCAATTAAAAAAAAAAAGGTCGAAAATTTCATTACTCCAATTCGGATGAATCGAAAATTCACCAATTCATAAACAGTATGCTAATGAAATGTACAATATTATCCACCTATTTTTGTTACAGATACCACCATGAAAGGCAAACAGATTGTAACTTATATAGTGTCTGCAGCCGCCTTGGCGTTAACTTTGTACGGTAAGAATAATGACGAAAAGATACCTGTTTTACACTGTATATTTATATGTCAGAAATATACGTTAGTTACGATGACCAGAAGTCCCAGCTTACTTGGGATGCGTCCCAGAATAACATCACTTTCTGAATGGTAAGGCAACGTCCCGGTCTGTCCCGTTTTTTCCAGAACGTCATGCTCTTTACTCCACCCATTCTGATTCCAAGTGATACTTTTTGTCCATAATCACGTCATTTCTAGTGTGATATTGTCAGAATTGTAAAAGTACTTACTATTTAAATGTATACCTTTCATTAAAAGCGATATAATATGAGAAATGAGCTGTTCAATCGTAATAAATAGTTTATGATTTAAAAACATAACTGAATATTAGAAACTTGAGGTTAGAAAAGAAGACAACTTTGTTGACAAATTTATTGAAGTTCACATAGTTAAAAATGACTTCACTTTTTATCTTGGCTCCGTTAAAAATTCTTCTTATTAAAAAAAAATATCGCTTTTTTTTTTCTGAGATGTCAACCTGGGACAGGGAAAAGGGGGGAGTAGAATCAGCCTCCCACCCGCCCCTGGCAATATAATTATAAAAAAGGAGGGGCAGGGGGTTAAAATCGACTGAAAGACATCATTTCCTACAATATAATAGTTGTATTTATTAAAGGCCTATACATGATATACTGTATTTACAAAAAGTGTTGTGTGAGTAGATGTACTAATTGCAATGTTCATAAAAGGTAAACTACTAGCAAGCGTTTCTTTTTATTTCAACATTGGCATAACAGACGTATTTCAAACAGAAATAATATAACTTTTGGGAGTATCGGAGTCGGCACCGGGAATCGGATTGCTTATTACCATTCACCCATTCACCGAATATAACTTTTGGGAGTATCGGAGTCGGCACCGGAAATCGGATTGCTTATTACCATTCACCCATTCACCGATTCGTTGGACCCCAATATAACATACTTTCTAACATTCCATAATAATTTTTTGTCGTTAGCTACATATTTTTGAATCAGGATTCGAATAGGTATCGTTAGTTTCTAAATCCATTATGTAGAAATCAGTAACAATTGTGTTATCGCTGATACATTGTGCTATCGCTGATACATGCATTTACTGTCACTAGGAGAAGAAAATTAGGATTTTACTTCTTGATTTTTGTGACGTTCGTTTATTCTCTTACTTATCACACTCAATGTAAAACAATCTGCTTGTTCTTCTGCAGTGCAACTCACTGAGGCTGGATGTCAAAACCCACAGTTTTGCCACTTCTGCTCAAACAAAACAATCATCATGTGCTAGACCCGGATGTACACTGACCAAATACGTTGACCTAATGGACGCGGCATTGAACAACGGATTTTTTCTTTTCAAAAATGCAGATATTAGTATTAGTAAACTATTACTTGTAACATGTGAAATGACGTTTTCAAGACAACTCAGGCATGTATTTTAAATGTCAATAACAACTTAAAGAGAAGAGACCAATAAAGAAGATATCAATTCAACACAGTTTATCTTCTGTCTTATTTTGATTTAGTTATAGAGCTAATGTGGGACGGGTGGCCGAGTAGTGTAGATACTCGACTGTCGACCTGAGAGTCCTGGGTTCGATCCTCGGTGAGAACCATGGGAATTTTTCCAGGGAAATGTGTTTCAAAGTCGTCCCATAAGTCCACCCAGCTTTAAATGGGTACCTGACTATAAGTTGGGGAAGTAAATGCGGTTGGGCGTTGTGGTAACCACACAATCCTTTTATATGCCGAGGTTATAGAAACAGATGAAAGATGAATTCTACACTTCATCTGCCCCGATGGCACGTTAGGGCTAAGGGAACTTTTTATAGAGCTAATAAATATTTCTTTCAAGTCGTAACTTAACTACTAAAGTAAAAACTTTCATAATGATGCGACGACCCTTAGGTCAGTATTGTAAAAACATCAGGAAACAGTTATTTACTTAAAGTTTAATTCAAAATATTACCATACGGCCAGTGATGAAATGTGGGTCACACGATGGGTCGTAAACCTAAAAACAAATCGTGTAAAAAAAACCCCACAAGAATAAATTAATTGATAATTAATGTACTGATGGTGATTTGAATAAATAAATATTGCTTATCCTGATTAAAAAAAGAAATTTTCAAAACAATTAGCCAGAACAGACTTAAGCTATTGTTCTGTTCTTACATAAAGGCAGACAAAGAAACCACTCAGTGCCCCTCCCCCCCCCCCACTTCCAAAGGGCCCCTTTCAAATATATATTTTTCAAAATAAAGTCTTCCCCCCTCAACAGTTAATTTTATTAATGTTACCACAGCCTACCTAGCTTACCCCCTCCCTTCCCCCCAAAAAAAATAAATCACCAAAAAAAAAAAAACAACAAACAATAGTATAAAAACAGCTAAGAAAGGTCTAGGACACAGTGTAATTTTTTTTTAAGAGTTATTGATGGTTAATGTAAAACAGCAGAAATGGTGTTACCATTTGCCATTAAAAAACACAATTAAACTACGGTGACCAGATAGATTTTTTTGGGTGTCACTTGGGGCACACGGAGAGTTTTGGATGTCACAGCCCATGGATCAGCCTATGACAAGCGTACTTCAAAAATATGCCTCACAAACAGCTGTAGTTGTTGTTATTGGAGGGTTTGAAATAAATACTTAAAAAAGACAACAACAACAACTAAATATTATGGAATTAGCATAGATTCAAAACACCCACTCCCCCCCCCCCCCACACACACAGAATTCAGTACTTTACTTAAGACCAGCTCACACTTGTCATTAGCTAGGCACAAAAATTGTAAATGTAGTGGAGCGATTTATTTAATCTATTCCGATTTAGCATCATGGAGATGGAAATACACATTTGATCATGCTAGTACTAGCTGTACATTCTATCATGCTAGTACTAGCTGTACATTCTATCATGCTAGTACTAGCTGTACATTCTATCATGCTAGTATACTTGACCGACCCAATTGAAAAAAAAATATGATAAAAAAAGAGAATAAAACGAATAAAAAATTATCGCTACAGTTGATCCCATTCTAATTCAACATTTTGAAATGCCCGCAGACATACTAAATAGTAAAACTGAAAAATGGATAGCAGACTACTAAATCGTCTTTAAAGTAGGGGCTAATAAAACTAATGCAACACTCTCTGCAACCATCAGACATCGAAAACGAATATAGTAATAATTTTTTTTGTCAAATTTTTGGTTACAGTAAATCAGCGTTTGGTAAGTTTTAACATCAATGTTCGCAACATTATATTTTCGATTACTGGTGATCGCAAATTTTTAGATATTATTTCTCTTTACAATCTGACTTCGTTGCCAAAGTCTAAACATGTGTTGTTGATAAAAAGCTATTTTCAGAAACATTAGAGAATCTGGAAAAATAAAATCTTAATAAAAAGCAGGCCCGTAGCCAGGAATATTGGATTGGGGGGGCAAAGACATTTTCGGGGGGGGGGGGGCGAAGAAATGATCTTGGGGCAAAGGGGCGGATCTAGATAACTTTGACCGGGAGGGGGGGCAAAACTGTTTTCATTGTTGAAAATTGGTCTTAGAAAAAAATATTTCGATAATTAAATGATGTATTAAAATTGCGATAACGGGCGGGTGGCATGCCTCCCGGCCCCACCCCCTAAATCCGCCCCTGGTGGGGTAGAAAAAAATGTTCGGGGGGGGGGCGAAAATGGAGGCGCGAAGCTCCGAAAGCTTGCGAACGGAGAGGAGGGGTTTGGGAAGGGGATCTCAGTGAATCCCCTCCCCAAGAAATTTTGTGCAGTTCCATATCTGGAATGGTGCATTTTAGTACCGATTGTTTAGTTATTAATTAGAAATATATAATTTTAACTACGTTTCAATAATGCATGGCATGTTGCAGTTTTGTTAAAAATAATTTAAATAGTAAAGTGTTTTAATGATAAAAATTTATTGAGACTGAGCAATTTCTGATTCCTGTTATAAATATATTGACCATTTGTTCTGCTACACAATTATTACATAATAGATACCTGATTATTATACTGTTTGTTTAACGTACAACCCGGGAAGAACGACAAAGATGCACGAATATGGCTTAGCTATTTGTGTGATATTTCTTATAAAATATTGAAAACAAAGAACAGATCTATCAACAACAACAGTCGCAATTATTCAATTTAAAATAAAATTAATTCTGCTAAAACGTAAATTTGCAAAATAAATAACATCACTCAGAAATTACGGAGTTTGTACTTTATTATTTTATTATACATATGTATAAAAATGAAGTCAGAAGTCAATGTTATTTTATTAACGTATTTAAGTTGCTAGTTGTCCTCAGAAAATATCAATACATAAAACTATTACAAGGATGCGAACAGGCCCATCGACTGAAATTTCGGGCCCCTGGGCAGGAGTGACACGGGCCCCCCGTCAGCCCCTTAACGTGAAAATTCTACAGCAGGGGCCAGACATTCTACATCAGGGGCCAGGCAATAGCAGGGCGGGGGGCAGGTAATACATTTTACAAAGTAGAACAAATATTAATATTTTAAAAAGTTGATTGGCCAGATCAGTCCGGGTCCCTAAAACTCGCCGGGCCCCTGGGCATTGGCCCCCCGCCCCCCACACACACACTCGTCGGCACAGGTTGTGAACTTATAATACGTTTCAAATTTGCAAACGTCATGGTTTAGCACTGAATTTACCTAAAAATGCTTCAGCATTCAGATTGTCTGTTAAATCTTTTTCAAATGCAAGCAGGAAAAGATTGCTTAGACGCTTTTGTAACATTGATCTGTGATATGGGGTGAGCATTCGTGTGAGGGTTGAGAAACTGTTCTCACACACGGCTGTTGAAGCCCCAAATGCCAATGCTGCCCAAAATACCCAGAAGTGAACTTCAAAAAGATTCAATCTTTTATGCCCAAAAATTAGATAAGCTATATATGTAAGTAAAATAGCCTGAATGATTGCCAAAATATAAACTTATTATTATTGATTTATTGAACAAAATGATTGATGTTTTATAGCCGTTATTATAAAAATTTTGTCAAAAAGCTCAAATTATGTTCGGGGGGTGGCTCAGGTCATGAACGAGGGGGGGGGCTCAGCCCCCCCTAGCCCCACTCTGGCTACGGGCCTGATAAAAAAGAAACACTCGTTGTATCTATCTGGAGGCCCGATTAGCAGATGCTTTTTTAATTTTAACAGCATAAAGACCCCTGTTTTCTAGGGTTCCTTCTACAATCTGCCAATCCAAGGTAATATAAATGGCCAGATAGCATAAGGTCAATGAAAGATTTTTTTTTAATCATCGTATTAGATTATTTTCAATGACTTGTGGTTATCTCTAGGGGGTAAAGTGGGGGAAGGAGGGCGTGACATTGACTCTATGCTTACAATTTTAGTAAAAATCCACGAAAGAATGACGATTGTTTTCAAATCATTATAACTATGGGAGATAATAAAGATTCAATTTAAAATTTATAATTGTTTTTAAAGCCCTTACTTTCTTCGTTTACACATTACGATAACTTAGATATGCTTTGAGTTCTTATTTTCTTCTAAAGAGCTGTGGTTTTTCAACACTGAATAAGCAGATTAGCATGCTTTAGTTTGGAAACTATTCATTCAAATTAGGACATGGGAAAGTATATTCAGAGCATGCACTGAAATAAGCCAAGCAGCAAAGTTTTATTCATATATCTCTGCTAGTTGCTGAACCCTAGTGTTTTAAAATTTCAAAATGAAAAAAAAATCTAGGAAACAGTCTAAACTGAAGTATTGCCGACAACACATTATGGTAACCCTACCTAATAGACGATTTGCCTATCACAGAACTCACAAACACTATATAAAGCACAGGCGTGGCACAACTGTATGTGATTTAGGACTTCACATTCTTCAAACAGACCCACGCCATGAAAAGAACCTTTTTTTTACTGTTTCTCAAGAGGCCCTTGTTGTTGTCATGAATAGGGTTCGAAAATTACGCGTAAGATTGGCGCGCGTAATTTACGCGTAAATTACGCGTAAGTTACGCGTAATTTACGCGTAAGTTACGCCAAAATTACGCGTACCATTAATGCCCAATCACTTGAAAATGTATGTTCCTTTTGTTGCTCACGCTCACTGATTGCTAGTAGGTGTATTTTTAATAATGTTTTCAAAGGTTTTTACTTGTAATTTACCGGTCATAATAATTTGCCCGTCGTCCACGTATTTCGTCGTGTACTGACTGCATCTGCGGCGGTCATCTTTGGCTGAGTAATACCGTCTAATACGGTCGACGCTGGACGGGTGCAATGCGCCGCGAAATACGGCCGCCGCGGGTGCCGAACTCAGCAAAAAGACGGCACACGCGATCAACGCTGGTGCAATCCGCAGTGAAATACAGACGACGTGGGTGCAATACGCAGCGTAATACGGCCGACGCGACCGACGGAAGCGCTATACACAGTAAAATGTTTTCTATACGTTTCATGACATTTGGAACATATATATATATAATCAAGGCCGTACGCAGGGTGGGGGGGGGGGGTTGGGGGCTGCAGCTCCCCCCCAAAAAAATAAATAAAAATGTTATTGCTGATAGTAACTCATAAAAAATTGACAAATATTTGCCTTTAAAAACTTGGAACAGCCCCCCCTCCCCCTTCCCCCCCCCCCCCCCCAAAAAAAAACAACAAAATCCTGGGTACGGTACTGTAGATAATGTAGATAATGTTTAAAAAACTTTTTTTTTTTGGATTTTTGTAATTTTATAACCTCCCCGTTTGGCTTGCGGCCGCTTGCCATACAGCTCATGGCGGCATTGTGTACTTGATCGAAAAGTTTATGATTTCGTCTTATTTTTAACCAGACTTTGGCTTCCTTATTGAAAATATTTATTTTATTATGTTTACTAAAACGATTAAAACAAACAATATACTGTGCGGTTTACTCTGTTTTACCAAACGAATACTTCCGGTTTAGGCTTGTGGCCGGATGTAGATGGTACTCCTAATCACTGTCATTAATTAATCGCCACTGTTAACATAACGAATTGCGACAGAAACAATTAAAAATGGCCGTCAAATATGCATTTTTAAATTACCGTAATTTACGCGTAATTTTCCAAAATTACGTTACCGTAAATTACACGTAATTTACGGTAACTTACGCGTAACGTTACGCGACTTCGAACCCTAGTCATAATAACCGTCACCAAGTATGTTTGAAAAGATTCTGCGTTTATTAGGGTGATAACTATTTTCATTATTTTTCGTAACGAAACTGAAACCCCTTACATTCGAGGAACAATTATATGTAGATGACAGTAGCAACATTAATTTTTTTTTAAATTGAAAAAAGTTCCCCCTATTTTTAATTTTTCGTTCACATATCGCGCAGTTTGAACTCGCCCCAGCTTGGGGTGAGTTCACAATATATAACTATTTCATTATTGTTATAACTTCTTTTATTTTCTGTTTCAGGTGCAAATATATAATATATATTCTGGAATATTTTAGAACATTGTGGAATATATTTGAATATTTTGGATAAACTATCTCGTTTTCAGTGCAAGATTGCAAGTCTTACTGTCAGGATAGTGAAAGTAGATAGACATGGATAGATAGAAAGACATATTGTTAGACAGATAGACAGATAGGCTAAACAATCTCACACGGATGCCTACAAACCGTCAAATTCTTGGAAACTTTACTTTTCTGTTCAATAGCCAGAAACGGCGACTGGATCGAATCAAAATTATGATTACGGATATAGAATTGCTTTGGAGGGAAATTCTAGACTTTCCACTATTATCCAGCGCACTCATCAGAAAGAAACTCAATTGCCTGATTGATTTATATGACAAAAACAAAAAGAATCCGTCTGATAAATTTACTACAACACTTTCTCAGTTATTTGATGTCACCAACGTTAATGGAGAATGGAAAAGCACGGAGGATAAAGAACTCTACCAGAGGCAAGTTAAGAGTGGAGGAAAGATTGGTTATTCAATGGTCAAACAAGCCCCTTTGGAATCAATCCACCCAAGAAAACGAATCCGACTATCAAAAACCCAATCACAAGCCAGCTCTTCTCAATCGCAACCTATACAAACACATACAACTGTCTCAGAATCTTCGGATTCTGAAACCTCTGCTTCTTCACCCGACTTGCCAACCTATTCTTCCACGTCATCTTCTCCTGAATGCAAACCGAAATACCAAAGAGCAAGCACTACAACAGCGGGTTTGCTAGTACTGCAAAACAACATTTCTACACATAAAGCATATGATGTTCTTGCAACCATTGCTGAACAGGGTCACGATGTGCCAGTTCCAAGTCAGGCGGGTGTCTGAAACGAGTAATCTCTGTAGGACGTAAAATGAAAACCAAAATTGTTCAAAAACTTCAAAGCAAAGAACTCTATTGTCTCCAGTTTGATGGTAAAAGAGTTCAAGGGGAAGAGTATCAAGTAGTTCTGCTGAAAAATATGACAACCGAAATCAAACTTGGTATTATTAAATGTGAGAGTGGTTCTGCCGCGGCCATTCACAAGGAACTACATCAGCTACTTGATGAATATGATGCTTGGAAAAATATTGGCATGATAATATGCGACACGACCGCAGTAAATACTGGTCGTTTGCATGGGATTGTAAAGCTCATACAGGATGATGTCTTGAGCAAGGGCTTTCAGAAGCCACAATATATTGGGTGTCAGCACCATGTACTCGACCTCCTTTTGAAACATGTCATGAATTTTTTTATCCAAGAGCCAACGAGCAAACCAAAACTCAACTATTCCTTCATTGACCAATTAACACAAAACTATGTCACTCTTCAGGCTGATTACCGCCTCGTTGCGACAGATGATGTTAGCACAGACGAGAACCCTGGATGGCGAGATGATTTCATGTTCTTATATGAATTATGTCAGGCATATCGTCATTACAAAACAACTTCACGTTGGCCTCGCATCAACTGGAAGAAACTACCAAATTTACACCAGGCAAGATGGAACTCACGTGCGATATATACTGTTATATCATTTTTTCTGATACCAGAGTGGCGCAACATCCTCACTCCTGCCTGCAACTTCATCTGCTACGAATGGGCAAATGCTTGGTTCCATTCTCAACACTATAATGAAGCGTCCTTCAATGAACTGTTTACCTCACTCATCAGGATAAAATGCAAGAAGGCAATTAAGTGTTTAAAGACCCATTGGTCAGTCGAAAAGTCATTAATTGACATTCCCAGATCTAACCAAATTGCTGAACGTGCTGTGAAACTGATGGAGGAACTTCGTGCAAAATCGAGAAAATTTCAATTTTTGAATCTGAAGTTCATAGGAAAAAATATGTTTTAAACATTTCTTGTACATTCTGTACATATTACTAACTGATCTGTATCTTATTTGTTAATAAAAGTTGATTAGTTATTATTATTACTCTTTTGAGTTAAGCTAAAAAAAATAATGTCCTTTTTTTTGAAAAAAGAAATATTTTTCCACTTTTTTCTTCCGAAAAAGGGGGAGGAGGGGGAACTTTTTAAAAAAAAATCAAAAATGCAATTGATATTCTTAAATTACACATAAAAGTTCCTCGATTGCAAGTGGTTTCATAAAAATATTTTTTTTGTTATCACCCTAGCGTTTATACTGTCATTTCGAGGCAGAAAATTGATTAAAAAATGGCTAGCACTTATTTAATGTGAATATTCTACCAAATTTTTCAGTTGTATTTTTTTTTTTTGCAATAAAAAAACAACTCAACTTTTCTTCAAAAATCAATACCGTAACTACTCAAGTTTCGTTAGCACACGTTTTTTTGTGTGTGGACATTTTGTAAAAAGAATAAAAAATAAAAATGCTTTCACGTGTTGTGATCGCAATGTTATGTATAATTTGTTCTTTATTGGTGCAATTTTTATAAAATGCAACTAAAACAAATGAAATTACATAAGTGGTGTTGTTTTGTTTTACCGCTTGTCATCCTTTAAAATACTGTCTGGCACATGCTTTTGTTGATGTAATTTTACACACACACTGAAGAAATAACCATCCTTGTATTGTTGGCTAAAAACTAAAAGTTAAGTAAGTACATGTACAATTGTACATATATTCAGGTTTGCTACTCTTCAGTATTGACTTTTGATTAAACTCAGTGTCGGACTTAATGGTGGGCTACCAGGCGCTCATCATGGGCCCTAAGCAGCGCTTCTCATTAAAACAAAAAATGGCAAATACATTTAAATGAAAAAAAAAAGATTGGCAAGTGCAATCCTTTATAAATAAAGCTCTGAAAATCATTTGGGGGGGGGGGGGCGGGGGATAACCTTGACACTAGGCAGGGGGTCATGAACCTGTAGGGCTCTGTTACTCTTCATGAAATTCTATAAAATGAATTGGCATTTGGGTGGAGGGGTCTCAGCTTTCTGGAACCACCAGGGCTGGAAGATTTTCTAAATGCACCCTGATAACATTTACTGCATAGTTTTATTATACAAAATGAAATGTCAATGAACTAAATTACTACATATATAAGACATAGCACATGTAGTTTAAACTCATAGAGAAATCAAAAGCAGTGGCGTAACTAAGTGGCGCACAGGGGCGGATTCTGAAAATGCCGGTACAAAAAGTAAATACTAGCAGATGCCTTCTCTGGCTTAAAACAGGACCGCTACAGGATTTGTGTGTGTGGAACCAGAACATATGTTTTAGGCTCTACTCTAAGTGGTCTTTAAATATGACAGGAATTTTATAGAAGTCCATGATCAGAGGGGGCTCCATTTCGGTTGAGTTTGTCAGGGGCTACAGCTCTGCTTGTGGTAAAATAAGTGTCGCCCTCGGCGGACAGCCTCCCCTTCCCCCACACACGCCACTGATCAGATGCAGAATGAAACATATAAATTGTTAAATAACAAAAACTATATCATAATACTATTAAAAAAAATATAAGCTTATACCTATTGTATCCTGGACATGAATAGTTCTAAATGAAAAGCAAGATAATAAGAATAGGGTCTTACAGCCCCCATACATTATGACGCCTGCGTCAACGGGACGACATATGAAGGCGAGTTAATCCTACACAGATCGCCTCGCAAAATATTCAAAATACAGCAATAAAGAAGATTATGGACTAATTCTCTTGAGTTACTGTCAGCTTCAAGATGTGGAGAAGGATTTCTTTTGAGATTTTTCGTTGTTATCAATGAATTCATCGGGGTGACTCAGTGTCAGGAAGGATTGTCAAAGATAGAGAATGGTATTTCCTATGACATTGTTCCTAAGTAATAGTCAAGAGCAGGCTATAAATAGACTTACTATCCCTCTTCCTCTTTCATTAACTGACCAAAAAGACCAGCAGAATCGTGGTGATTGTTTTTCTTTTTATTTCTTTTAGTGAAAAGTTTAGTTAGAATACACCTTGAGATCAATGATACAGTGTTATAAGTGAACAGTTTGCTCTTGGTTCTGCAAAGTTAAATGAACTGTTAAATAATGAATTTGTTTCGTTTGTTTTCGTTGGACGGGTGACCGAGTGGGTTCCTTTTATTTGATATATTATTTTTTTTAGTACCGTTTGGAGGTCCTTAAAATGGTCGGAGCCCTAGACAAGACATTGTGCCTATCACCAGCCTTATCCTTATCTTTTTTTTATGAGCCATAACATAAGCATTACATTTGTCATGTTCCGAAAGAAAACATCAGAGAAACTATGTGTTTACTTTAGAACTCTTCTAGTCACCATGGTTACAATAATGCTTTTTTTTAAATGTGTTTAGAATATTATTGGGAATCTATGTTGCTGTAAGTGAATGGAA
Organism: Bulinus truncatus; assembly: GCA_021962125.1. NCBI lineage: Eukaryota > Metazoa > Mollusca > Gastropoda > Planorbidae > Bulinus > Bulinus truncatus. The sequence continues at coordinate 4,437,183 of JAGDYQ010000002.1, read as the reverse complement.
TTTTTTTTATTTACAGAAAACATAATGAAAGCCAAAGTTGTAATTTATTTGGTATCAGCAGCCGCCATGGCTTTTGCTTTTTATGGTAAGAATATTAGTGAAAGATAAAATCAATATTTTTTAAAAGAATAGAATTGAAGAAAATGCTCTTAATATACATTTGTTTCCGATCAAACGATTTTTAAATCTACTGTTGTATTTTAAAATAGGTTAGGTTTTAATTACATAGCTCGTATTTTTTCTAAATGGTCTATTTTAAAACTTGAAGTGATGTCATATTCTAATAATAATCTAGGCCTATTCAATTTTATATAAATGTCAAGTGAGCAAATAAAGGGCATATAACTGTATCTAGTAGGGCTACTTGAAAGACAACTTTAAAAAATACTATTCAGGTAAAGCCATGTCCTTGAGGTCCACCGCATCAGGTGTCCAGCTCATGTCAGCTGCTCATTAGTAAAGTGATCTCCTATACAAGACTTAAAAGATTCGATCTTTTGTTTTGTGTAAAGGGCCATTATTACGTAATACTTTTTATCTTTATTTTGATGCCAGCTCCCCCCCCCCCCCAATCCGTCCCAGTTTTTTTGGTACCATTCTTTATCATTGCATTTACCCCTTCGCCCGCCCCCCCCCTCCCAATAAAGGCGTTACGTAATAAGTGAATGGCCCCCTAATCACAAAGGGTGTGTCATGACGTAAGTACCAAATTATATAGGTATAGGATCGGATGGTATGAGATGAATGCAAATAATATCTTCTATCATTGGATGCTGCTCATTTTATTTATATTTTTCTCATGTTCATCTTTTACAAAATCTGTAACGTCTATTTTCTGATTCTGTAGTGCAACTCACTGAAGCTGGATGCCAGAACCCACAGTTTTGCCACACCTGCTTCAACAATACAATCAGAATGTGTTAAATCTGATGCAAACGGATATGGAGAAGGCAAACCGGGGATGGACCTAGAAAGCAAGAAGTTGTTCATTTTTCGCTGATTTTCTCCTTATTCTATTAAAAAAATCTGGATATTAATGTTTCGAATAATTAAAGAACTGTTGATGGACATTTGTAAAAACTTATGTAATGGTCGTTCTAATTTAAACTCTGCTAGCCGCCCAGTCATGTATGTTCATAATGTTTCTTACATCCCAATGAGAAGAGACTAATAAAAAAAAAACAGATTAGATTAGTCGATATATTTCTTATGTCTTATTTCATGTTATACATGCATGCCAGATAGTGTGTATATGCGCTTTTGCGGCGCAAACAACTTTGGGAGGGGGGGGGGAAGGAGATCTTCCCACAAAATGTTCGAGTGGGTGGGGCGCTTCCCAAAAAAAAAAAGAAAAAAAAGAATACACACATGAAATCCCCCCCCCCCTCGATCTGGATTCATAGGTTCAAGACACCATTCACCTTTCCCCTCCACCCGTTCATAAATTTGATGCTCATGTAAACACTGCATCCATCGGCTCTTGGTTCACCCATTTTGTCAAATTTAAGAACACAATGTGGACCACAATCTGTCAAACTTAAGAACACAATGTGGACCACAATCTGTCAAATTTAAGAACACAATGTGGACCACAATCTGTCAAACTTAAGAACACAATGTGGACCACAATCTGTCAAATTTAAGAACACAATGTGGACCACAATCTGTCAAACTTAAGAACACAATGTGGACCACAATCTGTCAAACTTAAGAACACAATGTGGACCACAATCTGTCAAATTTAAGAACACAATGTGGACCACAATTAAAAAAAAGTTTGCCCTTCCCGATCTAGCCCAAGTTACTTTAAAATTATTTTTATATCTCTACCGTTAAAAAAAACAAACTTCATAGAATACCATAGATGTAAATGCCGTTTGGCTGTGACACCTTTGAACCACTGAAGGGCGCGGCTCTGCCTGGGTATACTAAAGTATGACGACATTTAATGGTAGGATTTATTATTTTGATGTATACTGGCTGAAATATTTAAAAACTGTAAGCGTAAAGCATGTTAAATTACAATCTATAAAAAACTAAATCCTATTTTTGAAGTAATAAAACTTATATAGGTTAGTAATAAAGAATGATTAGCTAGCTATATAGACTAAGTTTGTTTAATTATTGTAACTAATTTATATATATTTAAAATACTTGTCTCTAAATTTGACGTATTTAATAGCAAATCAAATTCATTGCCTAATAATTATAATACCAATCAGAGTAATTTTTTAAACTTTAATCCACGTTCAGTTTCTGTAATAAAAGTTACTTTAGGACAGGTTTATTTAAGTGCAAGTATATTTCACCTCTTGTATATAAAATTATAGCAGTAGTTTAGAAAATATTTTATAAATTAAACAAAGGCGGATTAAACGGAAGGTGCAAGTGGCGTTTGCATTGGGGACGTGACTTCCAATGGCCTCCCTCTCCCCCCCCCCGCCGCAAAGCCAAACTATACACCCCCTTTTTAGAGGGGCCCAAAACATGTATTTTGATCTACACATGGGCCTCAAACGATATCATTATAATGCCTTCTGTAAGTTAATATAGTTTCGTAAAATTGTATACACATTCTAGCAATGCATTACGTGCTTGTAAAACTAAGGCAACAGACTAACAAGAGAATTGTTTGAGAATCCCTGTTGTCAGAGGCGGCCCCCTTTTTTTTTTAGTAAAAGGGCCATAGGCGAGTGTCATTCGCCATTTTCCTTTGAACAAACTTTATTTTCTACAGTAAGGTGACCAAAGAATTACATCTCACAGGGGACCTATCAATTGGGCGCTAGGGCTAGTTGCCTTTGTCCTATCCCCAATGACCGCCACTGTTGTCAAAGAATCTCGGTTGTAGATTGTTCAAACAAACTGCTTCAATGCATATGAAGTCTTCAAGATAAACACTTCTGAAATATAATCCATCCACAAGTTCACTTTAATATCGGTAACAGCACTAAAACAAATAAATTGTGTCAATCGATTTAACTAAACTGACGAGTGTGTAATTATTCAAATTAGACATTAGTAGTCTGGGAGTTAATATATTATTTGCCTTCTTCGAAAGAAACGAAATTGATTTTGCTATTTTTAACTTTCTTTTATTTAGTCTTTTACACATCCATCTTATTTACAAAATCTGTTTTCTGCTGTCTGATGCAGGATGCAATGCTGGTAGTTTGAGATGATTCAGTGTCTCTTCACATAGCGCACAATGTAACTGAGTTTTAAAGATAGTATCAATAATTATTTATGAAAACAATGTAGCACTATAAAAAATCCTTAATTAAGGCTACATGTCATGTTGCTAACGAATATATAAGTTTCATAATCAGTTTCATGTAGTACAGTAATTATAATCAGATCTTCATTCCATTTAAACATCATGGAAAGTCATACACACAACTTGGGTTGCCATGACGATGGGGGGGGGGGTCAAAGGTTCACGCTTTAAATAAGATTAATGAAATAAAAGAATATGGACGTATGGTCTGTAACTGGACAGTCTTGGGGGCTGTCCATTATTTATGTCAACAAATTTTTGGCGTTTTTTTACCTCCCTACCCTCCCCCTTGTCAACAACTTGTCAAACTTCCAGAGACCCCCCCACCCTTTAAAATTACGTCAACATTTGATTACCCCCCCCCAACCCCTAAAAAGGTGGCTTCCAAAATGTTTATGTGGCAAAATTAGTAGGAATATAGTTAGTTTAATTAAAATACTGAATGTTAAGCGAGTGTGTAACACAGGACTACAAACGCTGCTTAATTTTCTTTTATTTAAGTAATTATATTAAATTAAAAAAAAAGTAACATTGTTGACGTCAACTTTTCTTGACCTCCCCCCCTCCCCATTGTCAACAATTGTCAAAAATTTTCTGACCCCCCCCTCCCCCTATTTTGTTGACGTAATTAATGGACAGCCCCTTGGTGGCACGTCGGGTGTAGCCCTATAGAGATGGTGGAGGTTACATATTCAAGCCCAAGTGACGCCAATTTCAAGGGTCTTCATTGATGTCTTTATCGCCATAGCAACGTCAACTATGGTGGGAAAGTTAGAGATAAAGTTTTCCTTTAAGACCGTCAGGACAAATGAAGTGTAGTCGCTATAACCACGTCATATTATAGGATAGTGTGGCCTAGCACATTGACCAGTCGCCTGTACTTCCCCAGCCAGGGATGTGCTGGCCTTGAACGACGCGACGATCATGGTGGTTACATTGGTCATGTAAAAAATAATATTGATAAAAAAAAATGAATTATTTTTTTGTAAATAAATATTCTTTAATAAATAAAAAAGATTACTCAATTATGTGTGAAATATAACAATATTCAACGTATTATATATATATATATATATATATATATATATATATATATATATAATGTATATCCTTTAGCTTAACTAATTATATAACTTAAAATCAGAGGCAATCCCGCTAAAGCCCAATGAAAATCGCACAAATTGGCGGGAAAACAGTTAATCAGGCTAGACATTTTGGGCGCTTTCTTACCAATACTCGCCATGGGCCCATTCATTTCTGTCTCTAATTAATGTCAGGTACACTCGGTAGCGGCTGTAGGGCGTGACATCTGGGGCTCTTGGACCTTTCTTGCTGTTTTTTTTAACCTTACTCTATAACTAAATGTATGTAGTTACCAGTTACCTGTCGACCTGAAGGTACCGGGTTCGATCTCCGGTGAGGACATTTTTCAGGTCATGGCTTAAGTCCCCACTATATCTTCCGTGGTGGTTCCATGACTATTACACTCCCGGCTGTGGTGGGGATGAAAGTAGGGCACCATAAAAAACCGTCCCATTTAGTGGTTTATATGATCTAAGAGATTTAATCTCATCCTTACAGGGACTTCACACACACACACACACTCACCAGTCCCTGCATACTGCTAAAACCGTCCCTGGGTACCCACCAGTCCCTGCATACTGCTAAAGCCGGTCCTGGGTAGTTAAAGCTGGGACCTGTGAAGTTTTACCAGGAGCAGCAAAAAACAATATTATCGAGGATCGAATTCGGGACTACTAGAACGACAATCGAGCGCTTAATACTTCACCACCTCCCTTCTCCTAAGGAAGTAGAAAGATCACGCTGATTAAAACACTCTCACCATGGTATTAGAAGGAGATAAACATCTATTCTTACAACGACATCTAAAGAAGAATCAAGCCATCGTTGTGTGATCAGCCGCTTGTTATTTATTTCAGTGTCCTGCTCATAAAAGAGAACATGATATATTTTTACAGTAAATGTTAGCATTGATAGTAAATTAAGTAAAATTAAAGTTCATGATATATTAAGTAAAAGTAAAGTTCATGATATATTTTTACAGTAAATGTTAGCATTGATAGTAAATTAGGTAAAAGTAAAGTTCCCTTAGCCCTAAAGGACCATCGGGACAGATGAAGTGAAGAATTCATCTGTTTCTATAGCCTCGCCATATAAAACATTGTGTTTATTGTGTATGTATCATACTATTTGTCCTCTAGAGATAAAGTGAAGAAAACATTTACCACGGTGTTTTGTTTGCCGGGAACACATCTTACAGAATGATAGATGCCGCGTGTCCTAGCGTATGACCGACTTCTTTAACAAGGATGTAACACTTCACATTACGGTAAAAATAAAGGCCCAATCTCCAGAAAGATTGTTCAATTGTTCGGATAGCTTTGACCACGGCCGGATAAACCATTATGCCAACAAGCTATAGTCTGAGGCCCTGAACTAACATCGGCCCATCTATTTCACAATGATAGGCCCGTAGTTCCACAGTAACTTTAATCCGGCCCTGGTAATGACTGTATAACTGTATGTCACTGATACAGACTGGGCATTAGTTGTTTTTTTAGCGGGTTTGGAAGAAGATAATTTATGATACATACATGATATTGTTTGAATTTAAATTGAAATGGATTTATCTTTATTGTATCTGTTAAAGATATATTAGTGAAATAGCTCTATCTATCTATCTATCTATCTATCTATCTATCTATCTATCTATCTATCTATCTATCTATCTATCTATCTATCTATCTATCTATCTATCTATCTATCTATCTATCTATCTATCTATCTATCTATCTATCTATCTATCTATCTATCTATCTATCTATCTATCTATCTATCTATCTATCTATCATCTATCTCTTTCTCTCTCTCTCTCTCTCTCTCTCTCTCTCTCTCTCTCTCTATATATATATATATATATATATATATATATATATATATATATATATATATCTCAGTGTTTCCCAACGCATTTGGTTTCAAATGCTATCGATCGATTTTATTTAGATATTTTCGAGAAACAGCTATCAGTGTTACACAAACATAAGAACATCTTCATCTATTGTTAGCTAAACCGTTTTTTGTACTGTTTTTTTTATTAGCATTCTCTGTAATTAAACGAAAACTCAAGAACAAAATAACACACGCACTCACACACGCACACACACAGGCACACACACACACACACACACACACACACACACAAGACTAAAAAAAAAAGAAAAATAACAACAACCAAAAAAACTAAAAATTTAAAACCAAAACATAATTACCTTTATAACATGTAAAGCTCTGAAATTAATTTCTTAAATATCAGCATTATTCAAATACATGTATCTTGTTCTTGTTCCATCACTTGAACAGAAACCGCATACTTTGCAGAAGGAAATGCAAAGCGATCTTTTTATAAATGTAAGCCATTAAATCATATACTGAACACATGGTGTCAAGTTTTTATTCAGAGAAATCAGGTCCTTTTGTCATTAGAGAAAAAAAAATTAGAAGCATTTTTGCTATTTATTAGATCAGTACATGTAGTATAAATAGAACAAAAATTACTGGGGAGGAAAAACATTCCCGGCAAACAATGGGAAAATGGCGGATATTATTTTCTATCTTTAATAGATCATCGCACTATAACAAATTACTGGCTTAGGTTTATTCTATAAATAACGTTGAAAAGAAAGGAAAATAAATAAATAAATAAAAAAGACTAACAGCGATGAAATATGTGTCATGTGCACAGAAGTGCACAGAAACATCCTCCCACGCTAAATATTACACATTTGTCCAATAAATAAGATTAAGGTATATTTTCTCATTGAAAGTATTGTTGGCTCTTGAGACGAGGAGAAAGTCTGCATTGGTGATCATGTTTAGTGTCAATGAATATGAATAGACCACTCGCTGTCAGGAAGTGATGGTCAAGACATACATTTCTGTCGCACTGTTGTCTCGGTATTTGTGAAGTTCTGACTATAAAAGAGACGGGAAACTTTCAATCTAATGTCGACTACCTCATTCCTTCTGACCTAGAGACTAACAGAGTCTGGTGATTTTTATTAATATTTTTTTAAAATTTTGTTTTTTGTATTTTACGTTTGCGTTTCTGTAAAGAGATTTTTTTTATTAAGTTTCGTTTTGTTTTCAGTGCTATACAATTGAAATGTAAATTTGAGACAATTCTATGAACTATGAAATGAAAATGTCAATTTGTTTTTAGTCCGTTATGTCGTATTTTCTACTTCTCCTCTAACCCAATCATAAATTGACAATTTTCATTACAAAATCACGTGCCCTAAAGTGTTTTGATAGAAAACTTCAGTGCAACTTAGCTGTTAATGTGCATTTAGTTTACCATTTTAAATTCCTTTTAAACATGTTTTTAATAGCTGTATACGTTTGAAAATGTTACTGTTTAGTTATGTCACTGTATCTGAATATATTTTAGAATGTTACTGTTTAGTTATGTCACTGTATCTGAATATTTTTTAGAATGTTACTGTTTAGTTAAGTCACTGTATCTGAATATTTTTTAGAATGTTACTGTTTAGTTAAGTCACTGTATCTGAATATGTTTTAGAATGTTACTGTTTAGTTATGTCACTGTATCTGAATATGTTTTAGAATGTTACTGTTTAGTCATGTCACTGTATCTGAATATGTTTTAGAATGTTACTATTTAGTCATGTCACTGTATCTGAATATATTTTAGAATGTTACTGTTTAGTTGGGTTACTGTATTGGGTTACTGTATATAAATGATTGTTTTTCTCTGTACAGATACCACCATGAAAGCTAAACAAGTTGTAACTTATTTATTGTCAGCCGCCGCCATGGCTGTTGTCTTCTATGGTAAGATCAATAAACTTAGTTTCTGCTTTTGTCTTCTATGGTAAGATCAATAAAATTAGTTTCTGCTTTTGTCTTCTATGGTAAGGTCAATAAACTTAGTTTCTGCTTTTGTCTTCTATGGTAAGATCAATAAACTTAGTTTCTGCTTTTGTCTTCTATGGTAAGATCAATAAACTTAGTTTCTGCTTTTGTCTTCTATGGTAAAATCAATAAACTTAGTTTCTGCTTTTGTCTACTATGGTAAGATCAATAAACTTAGTTTCTGCTTTTGTCTTCTATGGTAAAGTCAATAAACTTAGTTTCTGCTTTTGTCTTATATGGTAAAATCAATAAACTTAGTTTCTGCTTTTGTCTATTATGGTAAGATCAATAAACTTAGTTTCTGCTTTTGTCTTCTATTTTAAGATCAATAAACTTAGTTTCTGCTTTTGTCTACTATGGTAAGATCAATAAACTTTTAGTTTCACAGTGTTTTACCAGTCAGAACCGGTCTAATGGATTTGCGTGGTTGATTACAATATATTCTGCACTAAATATGCCTTTTACATTAATTGACAAGTAGCAATAAATAAATAATCTATAAACATATCTGGACACCCACGCTTTTAATTTTCACTAATGATAATTTCTACAAATATTTGTAAGCTAAAATAAAAAGAAAAATTTACTTTTTAGTGCTGTTTTATAAAAGCTTTTTTAAAAGTTTGTTTTCCCCCCACTCGTCCTTATGATTGTAATTTTGTTTGATCATTGATTAGAGAAAAAAAAAAAACAACCTCAGTGATGTTGCTAAATTTACTTGGCACCTTATTTCATGGGCGTGTCATCCAAAATTGTATTGACTTTTTTTTCTATTACTTCTGTAGTTCAATTCACTGAGGCTGGATGTCAAAACCCACAGTTTTGCTACACCTGCTCTAATAAAACAATCATCATGTGTTAAATCTAATGCACAACTACTAAGGAGATGACCAAAAAGGCTCGACCAACCATGAAAACCGGAAACGTTTTATCACCCCCCGCCCCCTTTCCCCCATAATGTCTTCTTATAATTATTCAAAGAAAGTTTCAAATATTTTTCTTTGTAAACCATTTTTTTTTAAATTAAACTTATTTAAGAATTAGTGAAATGAATTGATTTTAGATGCAATTGTAATTTCTGATAGCAGTTTGCTGATACAGATCGTTTTTAATGCTTTTAAAATACTTATAGCATGGAGAGACTAATAAAGACATAAAACCTATATTTCCCTTGAGTTTTATTTCACTGTGCGTGTGCGCGCGAGCACTACACGCGTAAATTATAAATATTTCAAAATTATCAGTAAAAAAAAGTTTTTTTATCACACCATTTTTTTACCTCCACTAGTTATCAAAGGCCCGGTACCCGGACCGGCGAATAGGCACAAAGTTGGAGTTGAAAATGGTGATATATATTTTAGCGAGTTAACAATATATATACTTGCAGTGGCCCCAAGGACATGAACAGATTATTGTAGCCAAAATACATTTGAGAATAGGGACACCTAATAATACATTAAATAAAGTTCATATGTTAAATAGTTCCTCCAAAGGAAAATAATCCTCAATATGGGTAAACAAAAACAACAACTCTTAAAATCATATTCCTTCATAATATTTTACTGGACTCCTTTCCAAACAGTTATTCATTTAATGTTTTATGATGTTCAACATGGAGTATTTAAAAAAAACAAGCAATTAAGCCTGTTCCATTCTGGACACAGGACGTGTTAGAGCATTTTCGTATTATGTATCAGTACGTATGCTATCTTTCAGTAAATATTTTTAAATTTTGTAAATGTTTATAAATTCAATTGTGTAATGCATATATCTGAAAAAAGATGTTAAAAGACGTTTTCTTATATTTGAAAAAAAAATATTTTCTCTTAAATCTAACTACAAGTGGTTTGTGGTTACTGAAATAGGACTCATAATTCAAAACATTCGAAATTATAGTCATTTAATCGTCCGAAAACTCCGTCAATTGTTGCATAGCTCTGATACTTTCAATTAAACTCAGAACACAAGCTTACTATTTCATTTGATGAGTTTCTTAATAAATCTTGGTGAAACTACGTGCTGCAGTATTTCGCACCAAATGAATGGGTTATTGAACGTACAAGGTGTATATATAATATATAAGCCCCTTAGGAGCCCTGAAGCCCGGCCCTCAGAGGTCCTGTCGCGAAATGAACTTTTGATGTACACATGGCAGGCCAAGACCTACAAAATGATATATACATCATGGGTCTAGGACTTATGGTTGCTGAGATATAGGGCACTCCTTTGTTAATATAGCTTATATAGTAAAAAAACGGTACTTTATAAGCCCCCTTTTACGGCCCTGAGAGGTCAGATCGCGAAACGGACAAAAGTATTTTTTTGGCAGGCCAAGACCTACAAAATGATATATACATCATGGGTCTAGGACTTATGGTTGTTGAGATCTAGGGTGATGACGGACAGGCGGACAGACAGACAAAACGGGGACAATAGAGCATTTTTTTTCGAAAATGCTCTAAAAACACTTTTTGGTTTTAAGTAGTAGCCCCCCACTCTCCCCTCCCCTTGCACGCAGATTTAAAAAAAAGTAACTAGGAAATGTTGATGGTTTATAGGTTAATTTATGATCTCACTTCATCTTAATTTAATGTTGACCAATAATAGTAAGGTCAACAGCTTGGATCAGAATTAACCGGGGTAGATACATCAGAGTCTTTACACGAGTTGTATGATTTAGTTTGCGATTATAAAAGGATAAACTGTGTCCTTATGAAAGGCTGTCAGGAATATAACAGGGTATTATTAGTCTATATAATTACATAGTGGACTTCACCTTAACAGTTTCATCTTATTTAGGTCAGTGAACGTTCGAGCTATCGAACATATGTGCTTTTTTTCTTTATGCGCGAAATTCAATAGTTTTTTTTAATACATTTAACTTTATCAATATAAGATAAATAGAATATCAGCATTTTGGTTCTGTTTTTTTTTTTTAATAAATATAGCCCAGAAATAAAATGTTCATTTCACTACCATAATTTAATCATTTTTTTTAACAAACTATTATTTCTACGATTTATCGCGTTATATATTATGTTCATTGCCCATGAAATAGTTTTATCGCGTTGTATATTATGTTCATTGCCCATGAAATAGTTTTATCGCGTTGTATATTATGTTCATTGCCCATGAAATAGTTTTATCGCAATGTATATTATGTTCCTTGCCCATGAAATAGTTTTATCGCGTTGTATATTATGTTCATTGCCCATGAAATAGAGATTCTTTGCCGCACTGTTTTCTCAACTCTCCCCATAAATTTAACGGAAGCATTGAATTATTTCTAAATCAAAATCAAGCCGGGGCTTATAAAAAATGCGATAGATACACATGATAATATCATTCATTCTAGTATCATACAATGTAACACAGATAAGCTTATTTGTTTCTTTATAACTCTATCAGTTGATGTTTTTAACTCTATCAGTTGATGTTTTTAACTCTATCAGTTGATATTTTTAACTCTATCAGTTGATTTTTTTAACTCTATCAGTTGATGTTTTTAACTCTATCAGTTGATGTTTTTAACTCTATCAGTTGATGTTTTTAACTCTATCAGTTGATGTTTTTAACTCTATCAGTTGATGTAGAAAGTCTTGAATCAAATCTACCCTATCCTTAACAAACAGGGCCGTTTGACCAATCGCTCCTAATTGGGCTCCGCGCATGGCAGGGCTCCGAAATTTACATTTAGCACGTAATAGTTGTTATAGTAAAAAAAAAATCAGCAGTGTGGCCTCGCATGTATCGGTTAAATTGGGCCCCGCAATTCGTATGGCCGGCACTGCTAACAATGATGACTATGAATAACATTTGGATCACTTCTCCTTTTGTTTAATTGCTTTGCGCAAATGTATTTCCCTTACATCAAATGTTCATTTAGTTTTTGCAGTTTTGAAATCATGAACAGGGAACGAATTATTTGTCTATTGGGATCCGCAGCCTCCATGGCTCTAACATTTTATGGTAAGGAAACAATCTACATGTTGTATGATTATTGTGAATATGAATCACTGTATAAAGATTACATTTAATGAAATTATTTGTGAGACTTTAAATCATTGATCTATGAAGAACAGGGCGAACCATAATTTATTCTCATTAAGAACTAATTATTTTTTCAAAATAAATTGTTCTCATTAAAAGCTAATTATTTTATCAAAAATATCTAAATCACATAAATTTGATAACCGAAAATTAGGAATATTAATTATTATCAAATATTTGTTATTGTTATGATCAATGATGAATGCTTTACAAAAAAATCAGCATTGGATACTTTAAATTGACTCTGACGATATGTACAAAAACAATATAAGAACGCCACAACTTTTTTTCCCAAAGGCAATATTAAAAAATGCCACATATTTAGTACCAAAGCAGTATAAGAATAAGTAAGTCTTTACTTAGTTCTAAGCTATTGACTATGTCACATGGTTATGTTTGCATCTAACCGTTTACATTGTTTTTCCCCACACAGTACATGTTGTAGCAGGCCGTTGTGAGAATCCAATATTTTGCCACACTTGCTCCAACGTTTCATTTATATGTTAGTTGTGTTACACCTGTTGTCATTAAATGGATAATAAAGTTCATTTCTAAATTGTTGGAACACCTTTTTTGTTTTGTTTTCATCACATTTTCAAGTTTTGTTCTTGAATAAAGAAGAAATATAATTTTCTTCTCATTTACTTAAGTAAAAAAATGTATATATATATACCTTTGCAAAAATGATAGAGACCTATAAAACTGTTTATTTCGATACATTACTGTACACAGAATATAGACTTTAAATGTCCATTTTCTGATAAAATGGTATATATGTTTATGTGTTGTTATTAATGCTTTTATTATGCTTCTTTGTTCAGAAATAAAAGTGAAAAAAGTGTTCATCAAAGGAGGAATCAATGAAGTGGAAAGGGGGGGGGGAGGGGTATAAAAGATGACCACAAGGCTGACTACTCTGTAGCTTAATATGTTGTTAGTCCAATACTTTATAGAAATATATAAATCTTTGTTCGTTTGTGCTTTTTATATAGCATAAAAACATCAATACATTTTTCTCTAAGAGTTATGACCGGCAACACTCACGCCTCGTCCCTGCATACACGTCACACACTAGAACCACCTGACTAAATTAAATCGTATGTAAACTACATGTCACTTTCCAAAAGGGAGACCATAGGAAGAAACTGTTAAGATGAGATTCAGATTCAATAGTTCCTTCCCTTACACACATATATAAAAAACAGTTGATACGCAGTTATCTATAAACACATTTATTGTTTAACCCATTTATCATTACAATAAAATCATACAACCTATGGATGCTTTTTGTCATATTATAAACACAAACTTTAGTTGTCACCCAGACTATTCAATTTTTACACTGTGTCGACATTAAGAGGACATCAACCTAAGATCACACAACTCCGTCACATCAATAGACAATAGACAATAGATCCTCCTCGCTTTTGTTTTGGGTGTAGGGGGACTCTACAGACCATTGAGAGCTAGGCAAACAGTTGTGCACACTTCATTGTTCACTACAGCTTATATCGATGAACCTCAAACCTTGGTAGGAATGCCCAACCAATACTGACGCTTAGCTCATTTTATATCGATGAACCTCAAACCTTGGTAGGAATCCCCAACCAATACTGACGCTTAGCTCATTTTATATCGATGAACCTCAAACCTTGGTAGGAATGCCCAACCAATACTGACGCTTAGCTCATTTTAAATCGATGAACCTCAAACCTTGGTAGGAATGCCCAACCAATACTGACGCTTAGCTCATTTTATATCGATGAACCTCAAACCTTGGTAGGAATGCCCAACCAATACTGACGCTTAGCTCATTTTATATCGATGAACCTCAAACCTTGGTAGGAATCCCCAACCAATACTGACGCTTAGCTCATTTTATATCGATGAACCTCAAACCTTGGTAGGAATGCCCAACCAATACTGACGCTTAGCTCAATTTAAATCGATGAACCTCAAACCTTGGTAGGAATGCCCAACCAATACTGACGCTTAGCTCATTTTATATCGATGAACCTCAAACCTTGGTAGGAATGCCCAACCAATACTGACGCTTAGCTCATTTTAAATCGATGAACCTCAAACCTTGGTAGGAATGCCCAACCAATACTGACGCTTAGCTCATTTTGAATCGATGAACCTCAAACCTTGGTAGGAATGCCCAACCAATACTGACGCTTAGCTCATTTTGAATCGATGAACCTCAAACCTTGGTAGGAATGCCCAACCAATACTGACGCTTAGCTCATTTTATATCGATGAACCTCAAACCTTGGTAGGAATGCCCAACCAATACTGACGCTTAGCTCATTTTAAATCGATGAACCTCAAACCTTGGTAGGAATGCCCAACCAATACTGACACTTAGCTCATTTTAAATCGATGAACCTCAAACCTTGGTAGGAATGCCCAACCAATACTGACGCTTAGCTCATTTTATATCGATGAACCTCAAACCTTGGTAGGAATGCCCAACCAATACTGACGCTTAGCTCATTTTAAATCGATGAACCTCAAACCTTGGTAAGAATGCCCAACCAATACTGACGCTTAGCTCATTTTAAATCGATGAACCTCAAACCTTGGTAAGAATGCCCAACCAATACTGACGCTTAGCTCATTTTAAATCGATGAACCTCAAACCTTGGTAGGAATCCCCAACCAATACTGACGCTTAGTTCATTGAGCTATGAAAATGTTATTGTTTTCTGTGTGAACATTTAGCATTTATTATGTCTGTTGACAGCCTACCATTAAATTTATCAATGATCCATATTTTGGGATATACTGACCTTGTGAGAATTATGGGTGTTTGTAAAAGTGTGCTTTTATATATGTAGTATTACTTAGGTTAAAAGACATTACAATCACAGAATAAACCCAAAACGTTTAATTAATACAACTACTGTATTCGATTTTTGTTAACGCCTGTGAACGTGTATCACAGATTTTCCAACGTTTTAGTTTTTCACTGGGCTGGCTCGGAATTCTCCAGAATGTCTTCGCCCACACATAACTTAGAATAATTATACATTGATTGGTGAAAAAAATATAGGCGATAGACTAATTGCAATGGTCAGCGTACTAATTAACCCCCCCCCAAATATATTTTATATGTTACGTCTCGCACTTTAATTCACTTTTATATATGCATATTATGTTATATATGTTTCACAGCATGTAACAACCCACTCAGATTTCAGATTTAAATCAGTGTGTGTTAATATACCCAGGTTTACCAATACTTGATGTACAGTTACTTGAGTATGAAGTAATAACTAACCAAAGGTGGCTGTTTTACCAATACTTGATGTACAGTTACTTGAGTATGAAGTAATAACTAAACAAAGGTGGCTGTTTTACCAATACTTGATGTACAGTTACTTGAGTATGAAGTAATAACTAACCAAAGGTGGCTGTTTTACCAATACTTGATGTACAGTTACTTGAGTATGAAGTAATAACTAACCAAAGGTGGCTGTTTTACCTCTAGAAAAGTTCAATGACTTTTTTTTTCATTTGTATATATATATTAAATAACGAAACAATTAAAAAAGAATCTATAATACAAATTTTACATCATGTGTTCCGGTGTCTGTCATCGCGACTTCCGTCTGTCATTAATGTTTCATTTTGCGATAGGACCTCTCAGGGCCGGGCTTCAGGGCTCCTAAGGGGCTTATATATTATCTATATGGCCCCATTCTACACCTTGTACGATCAATAACCCATTCATTTGGTGCGAAATACTGCAGCACGTAGTTTCACCAAGATTTATTAAGAAACTCATCAATGTCTGTCATTAATGTTTCATTTTGCGATAGGACCTCTCAGGGCCGGGCTTCAGGGCTCCTAAGGGGCTTATATATTATATATATGGCCCCATTCTACACCTTGTACGATCAATAACCCATTCATTTGGTGGGAAATACTGCAGCACGTAGTTTCACCAAGATTTATTAAGAAACTCATCAAATGAAATAGTAAGCTTGTGTTCTGAGTTTAATTGAAAGTATCAGAGCTATGCAACAATTGACGGAGTTTTCGGACGATTAAATGACTACAATTTCAAATGTTTTGAATTATGAGTCCTATTTCAGTAACCACAAACCACTTGTAGTTAGATTTAAGAGAAAATAATTTTTTTTCAAATATAAAGAAACGTCTTTATAATATTTTTACAGATATATGCATTACACAATTGAATTTATAAACATTTCCAAAATTTACAAATATTTACTGAAAGCTAACAAACGTATTAATACATAACACGAAAATGCGCTAACACGACCTGTGTCCAGAATGGAACAGGCTTAATTGCTTGTTTGTGTATTTTTTCGCGTTTCTCAAACAAAATAGCCTCACGGAACACACTTTCTAAGTTTCACGGAACACACTATCCAAGTTTCACGGAACACACGATCCAAGTTTCATTTTTTTTAATTCGAGTCAGTGGTTATTGAGGAGAGATACAACAACAAAGTCCATTTCCTGAGATTCTGTTAAGCCTTTTTAAGTCTTAAACTAAAACGTCTTGATTTTATCGTAAGAACTAAACGTTTATGTGCGAAATGATTGATAGAAAAAGATTTGAATGTAACAATGGCTACACAGTGGCGCTACTCACAAAGGGGCGCCAAATGGTATATTTTACATATAATATTATATGGTTTTTGAATGGGGGGGCGCCAAAGAAGGTATTATACCCCGGGCGCGAGTCAAGCTCACTACGCCACGGTGGCTACCTTATCAAATTCGAACTAAAGCCTGCTTATCTCTTACACATGTTAACTAAAACTATTTTATCTTTTACAAGGACTAATCAAAGCTTTCTTGTCTATCTAATGTTAACTTAAGCTAGCTTATCCTTTACACAGGGTAATTAAACCTTGATTATTTCTTTACTCAGATTTACTAAAGCTAGCTTATCATTTACACAGGGTAATTAAACTTTGATTATTTCTTTACTCAGATTTACTAAAGCTAGCTTATCATTTACACAGGGTAATTAAATCGAGATCTTCTTGTACAAAGTGCCATTAAAGATAGTGTATTTTTTTTAGAAATGGCGTAAAACGAAAACTAACATATAGAATTAAAGATTTTTTGTAAATGTATTACCACTAGTACACAATACAACTCGGTGGATCATTAACTAGTACACAATACAACTCGGTGGATCATTAACTAGTACACAATACAACTCGGTGGATCATTAACTAGTACACAATTCAACTCGGTGGATCATTAACTAGTACACAATACAACTCGGTGGATCATTAACTAGTACACAATTCAACTCGGTGGATCATTAACTAGTTCACAATACAACTCGGTGGATCATTAACTAGTACACAATACAACTCGGTGGATCATTAACTAGTACACAATACAACTCGGTGGATCATTAGGACTTAACAGATGAGGGGGAAGTTGGTATATTGCTCCGAGGACTATACATTTCATAGGGGGAGGGGTCATGAAGCCATCGGTTAAAATTGTTTTTTTTTTTTAGTATCATTATCATTTCTTTATTTACAAGTACAATATTTATCATAATGTTCCAATTCATCCGACGACAGTTTAAAATCAATACTCATTGCAAACTAAAACGCGTGTGAAGAATTTTCCTCAGGGCCCGCACGTCGATGCCCCGAGATTCACCTCAGCCAAGATACGGACTTTGTTACGTGGTAGAGTAGCAGGACAGGCAATCACCGGTCACTACGTCTTTTCAACTCGTTAGTACACATGTTTACCTGACTTCTTTCGGCTGGAGACATTGTCTCGCCTACGTCTGAATCATTGAATTTGTTGTGTTTGCGACTGGGGAGGTTACGAATAAATGTTGTTATGGTTATTTTAATACCCACTAGTTCAGTCTAAGTGATCAGTTACTGGTCACAGTAAAATAATTTTTAATTGAGCAATGACATATCTTTTACAGGGAATTTTTTATTTAGATAATGTTAACAAAACAATAGAATCGGTTGTACATAAAACTATTCATTGTTTTTGTAGGAAACTTTTTTTCAAAACAATATAACACACTAAATTTAAAATATCACAGTTGCTCTACATTTAAGTCATTTAATTGTTAGGTAAGATATACTCAGCCACGAGTATCAATCAATCTTGTTTTACAATTTATTGCTGTTATATTCATTAAGATTACAAATCAAAGACTACACACTTGACTTATCCAAGGTAAATGTAACAGCTGATCAGAACATTCCATAGTTTTTTAGTCTCCGAACACGATCAGCTGAAGGCATTTCATCAGCTTTTGGCCATCATTTTTTTAAATGTCCCTAGTATCTTTGAATGTCTAATCTTTAGCCAAGATGAAAACCTAATCGTGGAATTCCTTGTTCATTTGACACGATCAAATGCAGTAAGATGTACAAAATAGAATCAAAACATCGGTCGAAATGAGCAGGTTTGAAAAAATAAATATGCCCCTGACAGAGGCGTTCTTATAGATCAGCAAACAAGGCGACCACATAGGGCCCCCGCTGCCCATAGCAGTACAAATTCCTATAAATTATTATTCTTACAGGGGCGTATCTGTGTTAGAGGTTGGTGACTAGTTTAGGTATATAGCCAACGTCTACGATCTTGGCCCCACAATTGACTCTCGCCCAGGGCCTCCCTATGGCTGCAGCCGTCATGTTAAGGCTGACACTAATCACTGACGGTAATGTGTATGCCCCCCCCAAATATCTCAGACTGTCTGGCGCCCCGAAATATCTAAAATTGTCTGGCGCCCCCAAATATCTAAAATTGTCTGGCGCCCCCTAATATCTAAAATTGTCTGGCGCCCCCAAATATCTAAAATGCCTGGCGCCCCCTAATATCTAAAATTGTCTTGCGCACCCAAATATCTAAAATGCCTGGCGCCCCGAAATATCTAAAAATTGTCTGGCGCCCCCAAATATCTAAAATTGTCTGGCGCCCCCAAATATCTAAAATTGTCTGTCGCACCCAAAAATCTAAAATGCCTGGCGCCCCCAAATATCTAAAATTGTCTGGCGCACCCAAATATCTAAAATGTCTGGCGACCCCAAATATCTCAGACTGTCGACCTATGTATCTTTAAACAGCTCTGGTCCATGTGTACATTCATGGGAAAACGTTTAAAACAATATCTGCAAAGCCGCCCACCCCTCTTCCTACCAAAGTGTCTCTACCCTGGTAAAGGTAAAGGTATGTTCCAACGAAATATTCATGAGCAGTCCTAATAGGACAAGCAGTGTATCACTAATCAATACACATCTATGCAGACTAAGTAGTTATGCAATATCAATTGGGATAAACTGATTCTTTATTTATTTGAACTTTGATATTAATGCCACAAAAGGTAAAGAAAAGGGTATGTTTTTTTTTTTGCTTAGGGACTTGTAAACCGTATAACTGGTTCAGATGCCTGTCTCTATGCTAGTATCCAAGGCCGTAGCCAGGATTTTGTTTGGGGGGGGGGTGTGTGCTGTTTTATATAAGAAAAAAATGGAACACAATGATAAAGAAGTATATTTTATAATAAAATTTGATTTTTAGAATTTGGGGGGGGGGCTGCAGCCCTCCTAGCCCTCCCCTGGCTACGGCCTTGCTAGTATCTGACGTATATCTCTGATAAATTATAATAACAGATCACGTATTTTGATTAATTCTTCCCCCTACACACACCTTATTTTCCTATAATCTCATAAATCCAATAGTTCAATAAGTTTAAAACCTATGACGGAATATGTGCGTCTGACTACATCACGCTATTGCGCACGCGCACTAACACACCCTTATACATTCACCTAACAACATCAAAAGCTTTACCCTCGAGGGAGTGAATCAAATAATTCATTTTAAAAAGCCATGACGACATTTCATTTTTTTTTTTACCTTTAGCGAAGTATCTAGCATTGTAATCTTAAGACGTGTGTATTAAATCAGCAGTCGAAATATTTGTTGACACCCCCCCCCATGTCAAATATTTTAATTCAACGGACCATCTAACCCCGAACCCAATGTACATTTATGTATAATTTAAAAAAAAAACTATTTGTTATTTTATGATCAGATAACTCCATTTGTATCAATAATAAATGAAAATGTTTTATAGAATAACATACAAAGGTTTTCTAATTACAAATAACCCTGCTTATTGATATCCGTTTTTTCGCCGGTCCAGGTTTTTAAATTTCTAATTGTTTTAGTACTAGAAAAAAATTGAGTTTTTTTAAAAAAATAGGACCGTAAAAGGGTTAAAATTGTAGCCCTCAGCAGTCACACACCTCAATGTAAAGAAATTGGTCAATATACAGGGAGATTAATTTTGTAAAAAGTGCTTCAAATTTTCGAGAATCCATTGCTTTGAATTGGATTTCATTTATTTTTTTATTCACATCTGATACAACCAAATGCAATTCTGGCGACATTTTTTTTTTGCTTTAAAATTTTTTCATAATATTTAACAAAATGAATGGACTAAATATCAAGGTGATCAACTTTTTTTCTCTTTTACAGCTATGGATGAAAACGTTGGCCTGTCATGTTTATAACATCGGACAGTCTGGACATGAAATATTTTCATGTGTCTCATAACTAGTAGTTCTACCAGCCACGATAACGCGCTCTACTGTCGACCTGAAGCTACCTAGTTCGATCTCCGGTGAAGACCAAGGACATTTTTCAGGTCTTGGCTCAAGTTCCCTTCATGTCTCCCGTGGTGCCTCCATGGCCATTACGCTGCCGGCTATGGTGGGGATGAAAGAAGGGCACCTTAAAAAACCGTCCCATTAGTGGTTCATAGGATCTAAGAGAATTCATCTCATCCTTACAGGGACATCACACACACACCAGCCAAGATGAGCGAATAGGTAGTTCTCTTAACACTCTGTCATATTTAGCTTAGTCTATTTTAAAGAGACGAACGATTACTTATATTCACAGGGTAAATTTAATTTAAATGGTCCATTTTTTATCAATCAACTTTCAAAATCTTTAGTATTGTTTTCAATTCAACGGCTGACAAAGGAATTTCAAGAAGATTCTGGATATCTTTCTTTTCCCAAACCTCTTCACATGAAGGTCAGATAATTCTCCTCCGATCTCAGGGAATTTTTATTTTACTTCAAGTATTAAAAAAAATTAAAAAGCAAAAATTAAAAATAAATAAACATTTTCCCAAGTAATGTGTACTTTAATATCAGCATGTTGAGTAATGAGCTACAGTCTTCCCAAAGCCAGCAACAACAGTTACAGTTCAACTTTACAAGTGCAATATAAACAAATGCAATACGTAACAATAAGTTACAACTCAGACAATACGTAACAATAAGTTACACCTCAGACAATACGTAACAATAAGTTACAACTCATACAATACGTAACAATAAGTTACACCTCAGACATTCCCGTTAAATTCTTTATTTTATAACAACTAAAAGAGTTAATCTATGTTAACCTCACTGTGTATCCCTGTCTACAGTACAGCTCCAGACTCACTGTGATTCACCTGTATCTATGTCCCCAATACAGTTCCAGGCTCTCTGTGATTCACCTGTATCCCTGTCTACAGTACAGCTCCAGACTCACTGTGACTCACCTGTATCCCTGTCTCCAGTACAGTTCCAGACTCACTGTGATTCACCTGTATCCCTGTCTCCAGTACAGCTCCAGACTCACTGTGATTCACCTGTATCCCTGTCTCCAGTACAGTTCCAGACTCACTGTGATTCACCTGTATCCCTGTCTCCAGTACAGTTCCAGACTCACTGTGAT
Organism: Bulinus truncatus; assembly: GCA_021962125.1. Taxonomy (NCBI): domain Eukaryota; kingdom Metazoa; phylum Mollusca; class Gastropoda; family Planorbidae; genus Bulinus; species Bulinus truncatus. The sequence goes on along the minus strand of JAGDYQ010000002.1, from coordinate 4,415,123 downwards.
TCACTTGTATCCCTGTCTCCGCTATGCTTTGTGAAGTGAGTGATATATGCAAGTGAACATCGTTATCACAAATTTAAAGACTCGGTGGCACTCATAGAATAGTCCAACTGTTTTCTACATTACAGCTTCGACCCTACGACCAATATATTACGACCCTGTCCACTAGATGGCCTTGGTTCTGTCACATGACCAGACTATTACTTTGTACCTGAGAAAACACACACGAAAATTTTCGGTGCTATTTTCTGCTCAGTAAATCCCAGTGCCTTCCAGCGCGGGGTCCATGTTTGACAAAGACAGCATGCATTTTTTGAGTTTCTCGTCTCTCTCTTACCTCTAGCCTCCCCCCTCCCCACCCCACACCTCCCGGGACATTCATTGAGTGCCACCAAGTTGGTAGCCATTTTTTTGCCAGCAATATTTTTATACCCAGGGCCGTCGTATGATCGTTTTGGGCCCTATACACTTTTGCATCTAAAGGGGCTACGGGGCCCCACACTCCAAGAACCACTGGCCTAGGCTATGCCATTTAAAAAAAAAGATATGACAATAAAATTTGACAATAAAATTAATATCTTATTCATTGATAAAAAAAACAATCAACTTCAGGCCTATACTTTATGTTACCATTTTGTTACATCATACACAAAGGTAAAAAAGTGGAGACAATCTGTGGTCCAGTTTATACAAATATTGTGACAAATATCATGTGTCTTCAAACCATCGAGCCGGAACTTAACCGAATAAAAAAATGACAACTGCTTTTCGCACTTTTCTTTGCGGTTCACTGACAACGCATTTCCCATGTTTACTTTTTTTTTTATTATATATTAAATATATATATATATATTGTCTAGTGTCATGGGGTTAGGATTTTGAGAATAATAATCATAAAGTGAAAAAATAAATAGTTTCATGATTATCGAGAATCTTTATTTAAAAAGATGTGTACATATACACAAAATACGTACACACACACAAACAAATATTGGAAGGATTTTAAGAATGTAGCTTAGTTAGTGAAATAGTTGTTTTGGTGAACGTATGTATGTGGCGGTGTCTATTGGTGTTATCTTGGGATTTCACGTAGTCTGACTTTACATTTATGACTAGTTTCATATTGAATTATACACAATTAGTCCCATGTTTCTTTGTTCAAATTATCTGCTGAAGTATTAACTTGGAAAAATAGGGATATTGGGAATACGCATGGAGGTGGAAGTGGGTGAGCTTCTTGTAAATTGGCAATTCTCGGAGAGATAAGTGAGGACGCTCATGCAGGAATGGGTGAGGTATCTCATGCAGGAATTGGTGAGGTATCTCATGCAGGAATTGGTGAGGTATCTCATGCAGGTATTGTTGAAGTATCTCATGCAGGAATGGGTGAGGTATCTCATGCAGGAATGGGTGAGGTATCTCATGCAGGAATTGTTGAGGTATCTCATGCAGGAATGGGTGAGGTATCTCATGCAGGAATGGGTGAGGTATCTCATGCAGGAATTGGTGAGGTATCTCATGCAGGAATGGGTGAGGTATCTCATGCAGGAATTGTTGAGGTATCTCATGCAGGAATGGGTGAGGTATCTCATGCAGGAATTGTTGAGGTATCTCATGCAGGAATGGGTGAGGTATCTCATGCAGGAATTGTTGAGGTATCTCATGCAGGAATGGGTGAGGTATCTCATGCAGGAATGGGTGAGGTATCTCATGCAGGAATTGTTGAGGTATCTCATGCAGGAATTGTTGAGGTATCTCATGCAGAATGGGTGAGGGCATCTCATGCAGGAATTGTTGAGGTATCTCATGCAGGAATGGGTGAGGTATCTCATGCAGGAATTGTTGAGGTATCTCATGCAGGAATGGGTGAGGTATCTCATGCAGGAATTGTTGAGGTATCTCATGCAGGAATTGTTGAGGTATCTCATGCAGGAATGGGTAAGGTATCTCATGCAGGAATTGTTGAGGTATCTCATGCAGGAATTGTTGAGGTATCTCATGCAGGAATGGGTGAGGTATCTCATGCAGGAATTGTTGAGGTATCTCATGCAGGAATTGGTGAGGTATCTCATGCAGGAACTGGTGAGGTATCTCATGCAGGAATGGGTGAGGTATCTCAGGCAGTGACTACTTGTGGACATGCCTTTTGTTGTAGAGCCATTTATGATAGTGGTTTTTTTTGTGGTAGGGCTGCACAGGGATGGGGTATTAATAGAGTGACTGGTAATGGAGACACTGTTCGTAAAAGCTACTTATGGTATGACGCGGAGTGAACATTATGTGGAAGGGGTTATAAATTTAGGGGGAATCGTGGAGGAACTATTTGTGAAATGGCTTCATATGGTCAGTTTTTGAGGTGTGTCAAACTAACTATATATGACTGTTGGTCATTCACAGTTTTGGCTGTGAGGTAAGAATATCGGAATAAAAAAAAGTGCACAGCGAAATGCAACATCCCATTCCTGTGTTGATCATGTGACATTTAACAGTCATGTGACATTTAACAGTCATATTAAACTATGAATGAAAACACAAACTTTCTATGTCCACCAAACACCCACAATGTCAAAGTAATAACATATACTTTCGTTACCTGTAAATAATTCTTTCGCCATCAACAACATTTTTTTTTACATCCATGTAAGGCTGGCGGAAAAATCACTCCCACCGCCTCAAACCCCCCCCCCCCTTTCCCATAAATCGCCCATCCCATCATTTGGACCTTTTTTTTAACCCCGCCCAACCCAAAGTCCCCTTCCGTTACTACCATTGCTTCTACTCATTGACTTGATGTTGTTGCCACTAGTGGGCCAAGGCTATAAAGGTCTTTATAAAGTCACTATTTCATTATTTCAAGTGCACAACAGTTGACAAGAAAGCATGGATGTACATCACTTGAATGCCAGGTTTTTTTCCCCTATACAGCCAAACACAATCATTAAACACTGGATCAGGCCGGATACGTTTGTCGTTCAATTAAATACAACCAAATGTTGTTTTTTTTTAAAATCAATGTAATTCAGAAAGTAATATATTTCAAATGATGGTTTCAGTTGGAATGATTTGACCTATAGGTAAGAGATGTTAAACTGATGGTATTGGTGGTAATTTTGTTGATTGATGTTGGACAATTTACGTGTTGTGTACTGTAAATAAGACGAACACAGTCCTCTTTCTTTCTCTTTAAAACTAAATAGTGGCAATGCTTAGTAGTTAGCAAAATAATTAAGAAACTTTTGTAATTTTTCAAGGAATCTCAAATTAATAAAAAAAATTAATAATCGATTGTTGCGTTGTATGTAATTGTGTATACAGGATATTTTAAATATATATTAACTTCAAAAATTGAACCACATAACAATAGTAGAACTAGACAGCGTTTTTCATCTTATTAAATAAAAAAGCCAAATGATAAAAAGAAAGAAAAAAAAACTGTTGGATAAAAATGCGTAGAATAAAAATTTCATTTTTTAAAAATGTAGACTAATAATTTTAGAAATAAGACTTAATACATTTGTCTAAGTCTAGAAAAAAGACTTAATACATTTGTCTAAGTCTAGAAAAAAGACTTAATACATTTGTCTAAGTCTCTTGTTGTGAAGCATTAACATTTTTCTATTTGTTGGTTTCTTGTGGGCGTATTTTCTGGTAGACATTTTACATTCTTGGAAAATGAGATTGAAAAAGTTTTTTTTTGTATCGTCTGCTTTCCAAGGCGTGACTCGCTAGTGGTGAAGTGTAGAGATTGGCCAAAGACCAGGGGCGGATATGAGTCTATTGGGGCCCTGGGCACAGAAAAATTTTTGTGGAACCCTCTAAAAAGGCACACAAAGGAAGTAATAATGCGAGTTAAAAGTGAATACTTTGCGGTAGCCTTCCGACGTCTAGGTAGCTATGAGTCTATACTATGAAGGCATCACTTTTTTGTTTGGGTAATTTTCGCTTGTTTTTTAAAGGTATTTTTTTTTAATCTATTTTATTGTATACACTAACACAGTGAATCTCAAAGTGTGGTTCGTGGATGAACTTTAGGTTGGTCGCGACACGTTGTTTTCTGTTCACTGATGTTACCAGGTTCTCTGTGTTCTTAATTATAATGAGTCTATTTCTCTATATGTTTCTAATCTAAGAGTTTCTCTATCTGCATGGAACAATGAAAATATATACATGACATTTTTAACAAATGTTACAAATATTATTATTTTTCATCATAGTTTTTTTTTTTACAGTGGGTTGCTAGAACACAAAATATATTTTAATAACGGGCTTGGAAGAATAAGAGACATGTTGCGCCTTCTTTGAGTTTAATAGGATCTAATTCAATGGGGGTCTGATTCAGTGGGGGGTCTAATTCAATGGGGGTCTAATTCAATGGGGATCTAATTCAATGGGGATCTTATTCAATGGGGGATCTTATTCAATGGGGATCTTATTCAATGGGGATCCAATTCAATGGGGATCTAACTCGAACCATGTTTTCCCCCTTTTATTTCATAACTTGTTTCACTGCATATATTACTGGTATCGTGCAGCTCTTTGTAGTACTTGTTATTATTTTAAAAAGCGGAATACTTCTCTTACATTTCAGAAGCTACACTTAACATTGTTTCATTGACAAAGTTGTTTTGATTACCAGTCATATGTAGCCTCTACATTTGAGGGATGCTTGTAAACTTAACACAGAAACATCTCTGTGAATGAACATAAACTGCAGTATGGATACTCAGTGGCGTACTTGGGGGGGGGGGGCGGTGGGTGCGGTCTGCACCGGGCGGCACTTTTTATTACTTTTTAGGGGGGCGGCAGAAATGTATAGATTAAATTGAAATACCTAAATGAGAGGGCGGCAAAATCGTCTTCCGCCCTGGGCGGCCGATACCCACGCTACGCCGCTGTGGATACTGTGAAATGTTCAGACCAACTTGTCCTTCATAGAACATAGAACACAACGCAATGGGTGTCGCAAAACTTGTAATGCACCATCCAGCCATGTCTTCGATGAGTCATAAAAACAAAACACCGAGGTTGTAGCGAAAAAACATCATACATAGGTCAATAGACAAGAAACACATCCCAAGTTATGACAAGCGAGTACATTACGGATGTTGCAGCAGCAACATGACGTGTAAATACACAAACATGGATGTTGTAAAAAAAAAAAACAACAACAACTGTTAGCAGACCGAAAACGTCACGGCATTACATTTTGTCAACAAGGCCTCCAGGATTTGAAGCTTCATAACCGACGGCCCGGATCGTCTTTCACCGTACCGGCTCGACCGTCGCTCTCTGTACACATAGGGTGTGATCTGTTATTTAAAATCTTTCTTATTTAATCCGTTTTTTATTTTTTATTATTTAGTAACGATTTGAATAATAGCACGTGACATTTTTAGCCCCGCCCACTCACAAGGCCAATAATATATATATATATATATATATATAGTATTGCCAAATATTATTTGCTTTAGCCCCGTAGCGTGAAAATTCTACAGCAGGGGCCAGGCCAATAGCGGGGGGGGGGGCAATAAATAAATGTTACTAAGTAGAGCCAGGCACGTAGCGTGCGGAAGTGCCAGGGGGACCTTCCCCCCCTGCGTTTTGTCTGGCCCCCTCTGCTTATTTGCTCTACTTAGTAAAATGTATTACCTGCCCCCCCTGCTATTTCCTGGCCCATGCTGTAGAATGCCTGGCCCCTGCTGTAGAATTTTCACTCTACGGGGCTGAGTAGAGCAAACAAGCAGAGGGGGCCAGACAAAACGCAGGGTGGGGGGGGTCAACCCCCGGCCCCCCCCCCCCACCTCCCGCACGCTACGGTCCTGATTTGCTTAAGTTTCATAAGTCTTTTCGGTGTGGTTTACTTCTCGCTCCGTCTTTACCCAACTCCCTAATATAATATTGTCTCCACTTCCCCCCCCTCCCCCCTCCTTCCCCCCAAGCAATGTCTCCCCTTCCAAGAGACACAAAAGAGTTACACTGACCTATATATTTTTGACATGTTTACTAGCTATCTGGGTTTTTAAAAAAAATGTGTATGGTTTCCTCAAAATGTGTTCCACTGGACTAGGGGACATTAACTGTTGGCAGTGACACACACACACACACAGACATACAAACTTGTTAACTCACCTGTTGAGTATTGTTAAGTGTATCCCCACCCCACCAGGATGAGTGGGGGGGGACTGACAGTGGGCTATTTTCTTTCTATTTTTTATTCTTACTGGGCAACACCATTTCCAGATTGTTCTACCTGCCCTGGCTGTCAAAACATCTCAACCAAACTTTCCTTTGACCAACGGAAGAACAAGGACGACGTCTGCATGACGTCATCAGCCGGTTTGTCGAGTTTCGTCTTACGCCTCTCGGAAATGACCTTTCAGAGATCAATGGTTGACCCTCACATTTGCATACCATCGTTTTTTTTTCCCAGCAGTGTTTTTTATTTATTTATTTTTATTTTAGATATTTGAGAATTAGAAATATTTGGGCCCTACTTTTTTGTCATGCGCTCTAAAGATCAAAAGTTTAATCCCATAATAGTCGAGTATTTTTTTTTTTATATTTGGCATTGAAATTGGAGTGCGAGTTTTGACTCTTCAAATTTGGCCAAAATTACTTTTTTTTTTTTAAACAAATTAAAACAAGACAGTGTTCTACCTGTTTTTCAACGGACGATGGTAAGAATGTTGACCAAAAAAATCTAGCATTGTTATGTGGCTAGAGTATATTTTGTAATTCAAAGTAGGCATGAGAGTAATAATGGAGTTATTAATAAAAAAATCAGATAATTAGATATTCTAAGCTTTATTATTTTGCATTGTTCGTGTTCACGAAAGATGTTAGCGATTCCAACATACATAACCCTTCACGAAATTCTCCTTTAGTTTCCATCCTTTCAAGTGTATTATTTAATTGAAGTAAGCCCATAAAATAAAATTTAAAAAAAGACACCTTGTGTTTATTTATGCAATAAATAGGTCACCTGCCAACTCAGATAGTGTTACCTAGAATAATTTTTTTTTTTCCCACCATGAGCTTAAATGTACATACAAGAAAAGGAAATTACCTATCTGTTGATTTGTACTTTTAGTTTAGGACAAACAGGAATCCATAGGCAGTCTATCTGTCCCAGTTTAACTTATTAGATTTCTTTTTCGTTTTGTTGTTATTGGGCGGGGCATGGTGATTTCAATTTTCGGTGAAGAAATACCTAAATACTATCTACCAATGAATAATCCGAGTTTCCTTTAAATCTATCTATCTATCTATCTATCTATCTATCTATCTATCTATCTATCTATCTATCTATCTATCTATCTATCTATCTGTCTGTCTGCCTGGCTGCCTGTCTGTCTGTCTGTCTGTCTGTCTGTCTGTTCGTCTGTCTGTCTACCCCAACTGACCACATTTTCCACTTTGATAATATCTTGTCATTCACAAAATGTCTCACTTTTAAGCAAAATAGAGTGTGTGTGTGTGTGTGTGTGTGTCAAGTAGTTGTGTTGTGTTGTGTTTCTGTGTATCTGTGTGTGTAGTAGTAGTTGTGTTGCATTTCTATGTTTCTGTGTATGTTGTGTATCTGTGCGTGTTATTTTTCTGTGTATATGTGTGTGTGTTGTGTTTCTGTGTATCTGTGTGTGTTGTCTTTCTGTGTATCTGTGTGTGTGTGTTGTGTTTCTGTGTATCTGTGTTTGTTGTGTTTCTGTGTATCTGTGTGTGTGTTGTGTTTCTGTGTATCTGTGTGTGTGTTGTGTTTCTGTGTATCTGCTTGTGTTGTGTTTCTGTGTATCTGTGTGTGTTGTGTTTCTGTGTATCTGTGTGTGTTGTCTTTCTGTGTATCAGTATGTGTTATGTTTCTGTATATCTGTATGTGTTGTGTTTCTGTGTATCAGTATGTGTTGTGTTTCTGTGTATCTGTGTGTGTTGTGTTTCTGTGTATCTGTGTGTGTTGTATTTCTGTGTATCTGTGTGTGTTGTGTTTCTGTGTATCTGTGTGTGTTGTGTTTCTGTGTATCTGTGTGTGTTGCGTTTCTGTGTATCTGTGTGTGTTGCGTTTCTGTGTATCTGTGTGTGTTGCGTTTCTGTGTATCTGTGTGTGTTGCGTTTCTGTGTATCTGTGTGTTTTGCGTTTCTGTGTATCTGTGTGTGTTGTGTTTCTGTGTATCTGTGTGTGTTGTGTTTCTGTGTATCTTTGTGTGTTGTGTTTCTGTGTATCTGTATGTGTTGTGTTTCTGTGTATCTGTGTGTGTTGTGTTTCTGTGTATCTGTGTGTGCTGTGTTTCTGTGTATCTGTGTGTGTTGTGTTTCTGTGTATCTGTGTGTGCTGTGTTTCTGTGTATCTGTGTGTGTTGTGTTTCTGTGTATCTGTGTGTGTTGTGTTTCTGTGTATCTGTGTGTGTTGTGTTTCTGTGTATCTGTGTGTGTTTTGTTTCTGTGTATCTGTGTGTGTTGCGTTTCTGTGTATCTGTGTGTGCTGTGTTTCAGTGTATCTGTGTGTGTTGCGGTTCTGTGTATCTGTGTGTGTTGTGTTTCTGTGTATCTGTGTGTGTTTTGTTTCTGTGTTTCTGTGTGTGTTGTGTTTCTGTGTATCTGTGTGTGTTGTGTTTCTGTGTATATGTGTGTGTTGTGTTTCTGTGTATCTGTGTGTGTTGTGTTTCTGTGTATCTGTGTGTGTTGTGTTTCTGTGTATCTGTGTATGTTGTGTTTCTGTGTATCTGTGTGTGTTGCGGTTCTGTGTATCTGTGTATGTTGTGTTTCTGTGTATCTGTGTGTGTTGCGGTTCTGTGTATCTGTGTGTGTTGTGTTTCTGTGTATCTGTGTGTGTTGTGTTTCTGTGTATCTGTGTGTGTTGTGTTTCTGTGTATCTGTGTGTGTTGTGTTTCTGTGTATCTGTGTGTGTTTTGTTTCTGTGTATCTGTGTGTGTTGCGTTTCTGTGTATCTGTGTGTGCTGTGTTTCTGTGTATCTGTGTGTGTTGCGGTTCTGTGTATCTGTGTGTGTTGTGTTTCTGTGTATCTGTGTGTGTTTTGTTTCTGTGTATCTGTGTGTGTTGCGTTTCTGTGTTTCTGTGTGTGTTGTGTTTCTGTGTATCTGTGTGTGTTGTGTTTCTGTGTATATGTGTGTGTTGTGTTTCTGTGTATCTTTGTGTGTTGTGTTTCTGTGTATCTGTGTGTGTTGTGTTTCTGTGTATCTGTGTATGTTGTGTTTCTGTGTATCTGTGTGTGTTGCGGTTCTGTGTATCTGTGTATGTTGTGTTTCTGTGTATCTGTGTGTGTTGCGGTTCTGTGTATCTGTGTGTGTTGTGTTTCTGTGTATCTGTGTGTGTTGTGTTTCTGTGTATCTGTGTGTGTTGTGTTTCTGTGTACTGTGTGTGTTGTGTTTCTGAGTATCTGTGTGTGTTGGGTTTCTGTGTATCTGTGTGCGTCTGTTTTCCCAAAGTCCATTTAAAAGTTAACTTGTTGATTCCCGACCGTTAATTTTTCTTTCATACTTTGTCCCCCCACCACGCCACTAGTCCCAGCTCCTTACATCAGTACATTACAGTGGGGAGTGCGCACAGCCTCGTTTTCATTCTGACCTAATTAATCTAAAGTATTCCGCCCCGAAAATTAAAATGCAGTAAAAATTGTTTAAATGACCTAATTCTTTAATTTAAAAAATAAATAAAAAAAACAAACTATTTACCTAGACATTTCATGTTTGTAGTAACAATTTACATATTAAATCAAACAGCAAATAAACATTTCAGTTAGACTGAGACTTTGGTCTGAAACAGGAACAAAAATAACTCAGTTGTAAATAAAACTGTAGGCCATACAAAGTAACTTAAAATTTTGTATTTCTTTTTTTTTTTTCAAAATGTATTCGTACAATTCTACTCCTGGTAAAACTTAAGTCAAGTCCCCCCCCTCCCCCGATCAGCCCCCAAATGTAAAACAAAAAAAGAAAGCTGATGATTGTTAATGGTTCCCCACTAAGCACCCCCCCCCCAGATCAGGGCCGTTTTAGGCCCCAGTGTCTTGTGTCTTTGTCTGCATTGACCTTGTTACTCAAGTGTCCACGTTACTCAAGTGTCCACGTTACTCAAGTGTCCACGTTACTCAAGTGTCCACGTTACTCAAGTGTCCACGTTACCCAAGTGTCCACGTTACTCAATTGTCCACGTTACTCAAGTGTCCACGAAGCCGTAGATTTTTTTCCAGGGACCATTTCTATTTAATTTTTGTTGTTGTAGGCCTATTTGGTTCCTTGATTCTGTTGTTTCCTCATGGAAATCCTACAGCTAACAATAAAGATACATGTTAATGAAGGGGGACGAAAGATTGTGAGGTTAAGCGCTCGACAGTCGGACCTGAAGGTCTCTTCGATTTTCGCTAAGAGACTCTGGAATTTTCAGGCCCAGATATTAGTTCCTAACTGCACCCAGATGCACCCAGATGCACCTTATGTACCTGACATCAATTGGGGACGCGTGGGAGTTCTGTTATTTCTCCTGCGAACGTCTCCCATAGTGCCTCCATGGCCATTGCACTCTCGATTAAGGCGAGGATGAAAGAAGAGCATCATAAAACCCATCCCATTTAGTGGTCTAGTGTCTCCAAGTGTAACATATAAACATCTTATCCTTACGGTGACTTTACAACGAACAGAAAGAAAGATAAATGATCGTTAGATTACATAACGTAGACCTGGGACCACAACATACCTGTATAACCAGGTAACAGCATCACTACATCAATCAGTGCGACCGTGTGTGACCACAGCTGCCCTCCGCCCGCTGTGATGATATCACCTACTACGGCAGTCAAGACTGAAGTCGTGATTCTGTAGGTCGGTCGGGATTGTCTTGTGACTATTAATGGATCGCTATCAACACAATTTATGTGGGGGTGTAACACACGCGTACATTTTTTTTTTATTTTGTAAGCCCACATTCCAAACAAATGTCGTAGAAATAAATAAATAAATAAAGGGAGTTCACAACCGAATCGGTTGGCGTTTTACAAATGCCATAACATTGTTTCGTTGCTTGTATTGTTCCATTTTTCATGATACGAAGTAAAGAAATACTTTCAATATCAAAATTAGTCTTGTTCTCTAAACAGACAAGACCAGACATTAGCATTTGCAAGTCCTTGCCAGCATGATTTCCCCATAAGGTTTTGGTGGCTAACGATTGAGTACGCATTATTAAAAAAAAATTGATTTTCTAGCTGAAGAATGCTTCATACTTTGTTTGAGGGCATTTTCTCCTCTTTATAAATTTTAATCCTGTTTAAGCCTCACTGACGTCATTGTTTATCATATCTGTATAGTGTATCTGTCTCATTAGTATTACTTATGTCGGTAGATGTTTCCGCCATTTGTTTATGCAGTGATTTTTTTAGCATCGTATATAATATACTATCTTACCTAAACATATAATTACAGTTACTTATAAATTTATTAATTTGATAAGTCATATCTCATTTTTCAGTTTATTTAGTCTTAATATGTTATATTTGAGTCTGTCATGTAGGGGAGAGAAATGTCATATTAGATTTTCACGTATGAATATGTTGACCATGTTATGTTGACCATGTCATGTTGACCATGTCATGTTGACCATGTCAATGCTGTTTTTATTATCGGAGTGTTGCATTTCTTTGTATTTATTGTTTCTACATAATGTCTTTGTATATGTTGTGTTATTTGTCTCCATGTTTGATGTGTGTAAACATTTTGTTTTTCTTTCCGATTCCGCGTCTAAAAATGTTGCGACTGTATGTCAATGTTATGTCTAAACATGTTGTGCCTGTATGACAATGTTATGTCTACAAATGTAGTGACTGTAAGACAATGTTATGTCTAGTAATGTTGTGCCTGTAAGTCAATGTTATGTCTACAAATGTAGTGACTGTAAGACAATGTTATGTCTACAAATGTAGTGACTGTATGTCAATGTTCTGTCTACAAATGTAGTGACTGTAAGACAATGTTCTGACTACAAATGTAGTGACTGTAAGACAATGTTAAGTCTACAAATAACGTGCCTATCAATTCCTTCATTTCTGTTTTGATCATTTTACAAATTGAGTCTTCCATAATTATTTTGGTGTGTGTTTGTTATGTTTGTCGATACACACACACACATATTCTCTTGTACTTGTCAAAATCACATCAGCAATACATGTGATCATTTCAATTCAGTTTAAAATTTGTTTACTTCCACAGACTCGGTGAAAGCGATTCACAAATCAGAGACAAAGGGAAAAAAAAAAGATGAGACCTACAATTATGAAAGATCTCAACGGAAGAAGTTGTTCTGGATCTGAGATAAGCCGTGCCACACAGGTCAGCGATGTCCAGTTGGTTTCCATGAGATACATCCCGTGTCATCATCATGACGCCTACTCTGATCACAACAACGATGACTGTCTAGCGTCTACAGCACAGAACAAACCGACGGAGCCAACGGACAGTTTTGAAGGCTCGAATAATTTCTTTAACACGGACTCGGCGTGCAGGTGCGTGGATACGTATTTCATGGACGACATTTCTGACTGCGGTAGCGATGTCTTGTCGAATATAAGTTTGACGGGGCGACGGGCACACCGTGGACCCACGAATCTAACCAGAAGTCTTTCTTGTCTCAGCAGGAAGCATCCACATATATCGCATACACATTCTTTACCTCACTTGACACACACGACTCCACCCGACTCCGGGGTATGCAGCGAATCGACCTCGTCATCGCTAGCGGGAATTCCCGCTATAAACTCCATCAGCGATTGTGACAGCTGTTGCCATTCGGTTGAAGATGATTCAGACAGCGACACTATTCTGAATGCACTTCAGCCGGACTTTTTTGATTCCACTCCAGAACAATCTCGCGAAATCCAAACTGAAAATTATCAAAAAGATTCGATTAACAATGAAGAGAGACTGTCATGTGAAACTGACATGTCTTTACCATCGGTGAACATGGGCGCTCGCAATCACAAACTCACTTCAAACGCCGAGGTGAGCAGCGATTGCTGCAAAATTAAGTCTGGCACTGACGAGCTGCTGCTGAAGGTAGTCGAGCAGCTCGGCTCTCGCCAGCTGTGTGTCCCGAAGAGCGGACTCAGTCCGGCCAGCGGCGATGGCGATCAAAACAAAGGATCTGAGAAAAATGAAACGAAAAGGAAATATAAAAAGTTAAAATACAGGAAGGACATCCCCAAAGAATCTTTCTGTGCCAAGTACACGTCGTGCCGTTGGGTCTTGGCGTACATGTGCTTCATGGGCCGCTTTGTGCAGACCGCTCTTAGGCAGTGCATGGGCGTAGCCGTGTTGGGGATGACGATGAAGAGGACGGTCACAGTGCAGGAAATCGGAAACTCCACTGTCGATAGCGCTCAGCTGTCAAACTGGTCAGAAGCTTACAATGATACGGGTATACTAATTAACAGAACATACACGGTAAGCCACATCGTTTAGTTTAAAATGATATGGACATACTAATGAACAGAACATGCACACTGTAAGCTACATCGTTTAGTTTAAAATGATATGGAAATACTAATGAGCAGAACATGCACACTGTAAGCTACATCGTTTAGTTTAAAATGATATGGACATACTAATGAACAGAACATGCACACTGTAAGCTACATCGTTTAGTTTAAAATGATATGGAAAAACTAATGAACAGAACATGCACACTGTAAGCTACATCGTTTAGTTTAAAATGATATGGAAATACTAATGAGCAGAACATGCACACTGTAAGCTACATCGTTTAGTTTAAAATGATATGGAAATACTAATGAACAGAACATGCACACTGTAAGCTACATCGTTTAGTTTAAAATGATATGGACATACTAATGAACAGAATATGCACACTGTAAGCTACATCGTTTAGTTTAAAATGATATGGAAATACTAATGAACAGAACATGCACACTGTAAGCTACATCGTTTAGTTTAAAATGATATGGAAATACTAATGAACAGAACATGCACACTTTAAGCTACATCGTTTAGTTTAAAATGATACGGACATATTGATGAACAGAACATACTCGATAAACAGCATGGTTTAGCTTACAATGATACGAACATACTAATTAACAGAAGATTCACGGTAATATACATCTTTCAGCTTACAATGATACAGACATATGAATTAACAGAACACATCTTTTAGTTTCTGTCTAGCTGACCTACTTAGAGACCATAATAGTCCTCGGGCCTTTGAGATAGTTTAGGTATAAACTAGGATGTGCACAGTTTTCAACACTGTATAAGAATTAGATTAATAGTATTTAAGGATGACAATTCGTGATAAGCTGAAAACACATTTTAAGAATGTGGATTCAAACGATGGAATACATAATAATGAAGGCTTAGAAATAGATATAAAAACAGCCGGATATCCTTACTGGTATGAGACAAACTATAAATAAAAACATAACTTGATTGGTTTGTGCTATAAGAGGATGTTTTGTTCGTTCTAATATATACACACATAAACATCCCTCACGATCTAGCAAATATCCAATAATTATTGAACTGAAATCTATATCAGACATATCTAAGAGCTACTTAACAAGCGAATGTTTGGGGTGTGGGGCCTGAAGAGAACCCATGGTTTAAGACCACCCTGGGTTTGTCGTAGGCAAATCGTTTTGTTATGAACAGGGTTCGATTTACCGCCGGGGATGCCGGGGATATCCCCGGCACTGTTTTAGCTAATATATCCCAGCCGGGGATGAAACCATAGACATTTATCCTCCGCTCTGCAGACTTTTTTTTTCATCCACGGCACTGGTTTTTTCTTAAATCGAGCACAGGTTATGAAGATAACTTTAAAAAAATGAAAATAAAAAATAATAAAAATCATAGCAATCATTTTTACTGCATGTGTCCAGATTTTATTAACATCTCGTGCCAACCATAATTTCTTAATTATTATTATTTTTCAAAACATTAGTGCTTTTTGTTTTATAGCCAGAAATACAAAGAGAATGTTTAGATTATTTAGATTTATTTTGAAACGATCCTCCACAGAGCAAACATTGTTTTATTATGGTTGACAATACATTCTTTGAAAAAAAAATATTTACAGGAGCAAGAAATGACCTGGGACTCAGTCTTCGAAGGTGTTCTGCTGGCATCTTTCAACGCAGGCTCGGTTATAACCCCGATTATCGTCGGCTACTTGACAACGAGGTTTGTTTTTTGTTTCACACCATTCATTGAACGTAAACAAACCGTTTTAATTATCTCCGAGGCCTTTTTCCTCAAGATCGTCAGGAGTATCTGACGTACTCTTTAGACAGATTGTAATTTTAAAAAATGTCCTATCTGAAAGATGTAAACAGACCTAACTGTACGTAGGGTAGGCTGGCAGTCATTTGCATATCAAGTTTTATATATAAACAAGCCCCCACCCACCTGAGAAATGTTCGTTAGGAGGCCATAACATAAACAAGGGCAAGTTTATTGGTAAACTCGAAGTATTTACACAAGGCAATGAAAAAAAAACAACGAATATGGTGGTCAGTAGATATTTGATTACTCTAATGGTCAATTTACAGATATGATAGTCATTATTTCTTGCCTTTAAAACGTAAACTATTTTAAGCAACAACAAAATATCTAGGTCATTGACCGATGCCCCCCAGCCTATACAATCAAGAAATAAATTTAATGAGTAAGTAGGGGAAAAAAAGAAAACTACAACGACAAATGTTGTGCCCAGGGAAACAACTCTGGATGGTTGGGTGAGGGAAGGTTGGGGAGGGGTGTACAAATTGCTGCAGTCAGTGAACAGCTGTTGAGTGGGGAAAATGAAAGGAAAGTAAGATTACCCCCTCAGTAGATGTATAAAGTAAGATTACACCCTCAGTAGATGTATAAAGTAAGATTACACCCACATTAGATGTATAAAGTGAGATTACACCCTCAGTAGATGTGTAAAGTAAGATTACACCCACATTAGATGTATAAAGTAAGATTACACCCACATTAGATGTATAAAGCAAGATTACACCCACATTAGATGTATAAAGTGAGATTACACCCACATTAGATGTATAAAGTGAGATTACACCCTCAGTAGATGTATAAAGTGAGATTACACCCACATTAGATGTATAAAGTAAGATTACACCCACATTAGATGTATAAAGTAAGATTACACCCACATTAAATGTATGAAGTAAGATTACACCCTCAGTAGATGTGTAAAGTAAGATTACACCCTCAGTAGATGTGTAAAGTAAGATTACACCCACATTAGATGTATAAAGTAAGATTACACCCTCAGTAGATGTATAAAGTAAGATTACACCCTCAGTAGATGTATAAAGTAAGATTACACCCACATTAGATGTATAAAGTAAGATTACACCCACATTAGATGTATGAAGTAAGATTACACCCTCAGTAGATGTATAAAGTAAGATTACACCCACATTAGATGTATGAAGTAAGATTACACCCTCAGTAGATGTATAAAGTAAGATTACACCCACATTAGATGTATGAAGTAAGATTACACCCTCAGTAGATGTGTAAAGTAAGATTACACCCACATTAGATGTATAAAGTGAGATTACACCCTCAGTAGATGTGTAAAGTAAGATTACACCCACATTAGATGTATAAAGTAAGATTACACCCACATTAGATGTATAAAGTAAGATTACACCCACATTAGATGTATAAAGTGAGATTACACCCACATTAGATGTATAAAGTGAGATTACACCCTCAGTAGATGTATAAAGTAAGATTACACCCACATTAGATGTATAAAGTAAGATTACACCCACATTAGATGTATAAAGTAAGATTACACCCACATTAGATGTATAAAGTGAGATTACACCCTCAGTAGATGTGTAAAGTAAGATTACACCCACATTAGATGTATAAAGTAATATTACACCCACATTAGATGTATAAAGTAAGATTACACCCACATTAGATGTATAAAGTAAGATTACACCCTCAGTAGATGTATAAAGTAATATTACACCCACATTAGATGTATAAAGTAAGATTACACCCTCAGTAGATGTGTAAAGTAAGATTACACCCTCAGTAGATGTATAAAGTAATATTACACCCTCAGTAGATGTATAAAGTAATATTACACCCTCAGTAGATGTATGAAGTAAGAGTGCACCCTCAGTAGATGTATTACAAAATACATCTCTGTTGCTGTAGCTAACATCTGTAGTGATGAGCACAAAGATTTTAAATCTCCATAGTTCACTCAGTGGCGTAACTGGGGAATGGCGGAAAGGGGCTGTCCGTCCTAGGCGGCACTTTCTTTACCGCACCACACACAGACGTCCTTGAGACTCTAGGGCTAGGGTTCACCTCCCCATCCGAGTGTAGTCCTCATTTCTTGGTAGACATAGTCAATATGGTAAATTACTATGTTAGATATAGTCGATATGGTACGTTTACTGTGTTAGACATAGTCGATATGATAAAGATACTATGTTAGATACAGTCAATATGGTCAGAATACAATGTTAGTTATAGATTTCAAACTATACATTTATTCATAACTATAGATTATCAACCAGTGACTAAAACAGACCCTGAGTACTTATAATCATAAAAGCTTTCAACATTGATGGCCTAATAATTAATTTTTAAGGGCCACGTTGGCTCATCGCTAAGTTTTGTGGGGGCCCCATTGTATTCAATTAATTAATCTTTCTTTTCAATCAGCCTTAAAGTATAAAGTATGGTGTAACTCTATAAAATATTTTACCTGTATACAAAACTGGTAGGCGGGTCTGGTAGACCTATTTTGGGGGCTACACCTGACTTAGAAAGTAAAACCTAACTGGTTACTTTTTAAGAATTAGTGAGTTATCTCACTTTGCATTGTCTATCGATTCAAGAAGAATTAGCCTAATTAATATATTTGAGTACAGTGTAGTAATTATCATATTTTTAAATGTTATTTTTAGACATGGAGGTAGAAATCTCATGATGCTATGTCTACTTTGTGCTGGAGTGTTTACTGTTTTGTTGCCCATATCAGCACGTGCTCACACGTCATTGATTATCATCATGAGGGTTTTCACTGGCATAGCCTTGGTGAGTAGATCATATAGACAAGTGTCTCGGAATAATAACTATAATGAAGGATGTGTGGACATTAATGGGATAATGGCTATATGGGCGGGTACGTGAACATTAATGGGATGACTATATGGACGAAGTGGGACGGATGGCCGAGCGGATTAGATATTAATGGGATAATGAATATATCGACGGATGTGTGAACATTAATGGGATAATGAATATATGGACGGATATGTGGATATTAATGGGATAATGAATATATGGACGGATGTGTGGATATTAATGGGATAATGAATATATGGACGGATGTGTGGATATAAATGGGATAATGAATATATGGACGGATGTGTGGATATTAATGGGATAATGAATATAACGACGGATGTGTGGACATTAATGCGATAATGAATATATGGACGGATGTCTGAATATTAATGGGATAATGAAAATATGGACTGATGTCTGGACATTAATGGGATGACTATATGGACAAAGTGGAACGGATGGCCGAGTGGTGTAGATATTAATGCGATAATGAATATATGGACGGATGTCTGAATATTAATGGGAAAATGAATATATTGACGTATGTCTGGACATGGGACGACTATATGGACAAAGTGGGACGGATGGCCGAGTGGTGTTGATACTCGACTGTCGACCTGAGAGTCCTGGGTTCGATCCTCGGTGAGGCCCATGGAATGTTTCCAGGTGTTATTCCGTGCAATATCGTCCCACAAGTCCACCCAGCTATAAATGGGTACCTGAATTAAGTTGGGGAAGTAAAGTCGGCTGGGCGTTGTGCCAACCACACAATCCTTTATATGCCGAGGTTATAGAAACAGATGAATTTGACACTTCATATGCCCCGATGGCCCGATAGGGCTTAGGGAACTTTACTACTATATGGACGTGTTTGTGTGGACATTAATGGGGTAATGCTATCTTTTGTATTTCACGATATTTTTTAAATCACGTATTTTCATTAAGCAATCCTACATTAATTATTGCGCGATCTAAGGCTGTAGGGTAAGGGTTCGAATCCCATCGAACTTACCTATATATTTAGAGGTCTCTCCATAGCTTTTGCATAATTAGAATTGAAAGAAAAGCTAAAAAAAAAAAAGAAAAGAACAGTTCTGTGATTGATTTATTGGGTGAACTTAAAACAATAAAAATGTTATGTCGGTACAAAGTCGTCACAAGTCCACCCAGCTTTAAATGGGAACCTGACTTAAGTTGGGGAAGTAAAGGCGACTGGGCGTTGTGCTAACCACACAATCCCTTCATATGCCGAGGTTATAGAAACAGATGAATTCTACACTTCATCTGCCCCGATGGCCCGTTAGGGCTAAGGGAACTTTTTATAGAGCTTATAAATATTTCTTTCAAGTCGTAACTCAACTACTAAAGGGATTTTTGAAGTAAAAACTTTCAAAATGATGAGACGACCCTTATGGTCAGTATTGTAAAAACATCAGGACAAAGTTATTTACTTAAAGCTTAATTCAAAATATTACCATAGGGACAGCGATATGCTGCAATGGGTCGTAAACCTAAAAACAAATTGTGTAAAAAAAAACCACAAAGAATAAATTAATTGATAATTAATGTACTGATGGTGATTTGAATAAATCTCGACTTCAAAAATAAAACTATTAATAAATAAAAATAAAAGATTTATTATATTCCTTAAAGAAATATAAAAGAAAGAATAAGCAAAATCATATTTCATACGTTATTAAGAAGGAATGAAAACAATTAACATATGGAAGATAACATACAATTATATTCTATTTATTAATTTTTTTTTTCTTTATTGGTTTTTCACATCTAGAACTGTGCAGACTGAATTGGATATTTTGATCAAAAATCTGTATAAATCTATTTCAGAGTGGCTCAGACACTCTAATTCAAGCAATGTGGGCCAAATGGGCGCCGGTGTATGAGTTGGCATCACTTTCATCATGTTCATATACAGGTTAGTGTTTTCTCGTGGTTTAGTATGGATCAAATTGTCAATACCCGTTGTCCCAATTATGTGAAGAGAAAAAATTAGATTAAAGACAAATTAATTAGTAAACCAAAATATTAAACGGCAAGGCGATGAAGAATTAGCTGATAGTCCTATGTTTCACAAATCTAGGCAATGCAGAATTAGCTGATAGTCCTATATTTCACACATCTAGGCAATGCAGAATTAGCTGATAGTCCTATATTTCACACATCTAGGCAATGCAGAATTAGTTGATAGTCCTATATTTCACACATCTAGGCAATGCAGAATTAGCTGATAGTCCTATATTTCGCACATCTAGGCAATGCAGAATTAGTTATTAGTCCTATATTTCACACATCTAGGCAATGCAGAATTAGTTGATAGTCCTATATTTGGTAATCTCGTAAGATAAGTATTTTAAATATTTTTTTGATAATATATTGATACAAATGAGCCATATATTGTAACATGAGTTGAATGTTCTGAGATTGAATGTGCAGGTCTGAGTGTTGCTGGAGTCCTAACCTTCCTCATCTGTGGTTACCTGGTGTCTATTGGAGGAGATGGTAGAGGATGGCCGTATATCTTTTACCTGTTTGGTAAGTCATCTGTGTATTAGTCTATATGTAGGTTCAGTTATCAATGGGTTAGATGTATATCTTTTACCTGTTTGGTAAGTCATCTGTGTGTTATATATATATATATATATATATATATATATATATATATATATATATATGTTTGTTTGTTGGGACGGATGGCCGATTGATGCTCGATTGTAGACCTGAGAGACAGACGAGATCCACGGTGAGAACCAATGGAATATTTCAAGGTCC
Organism: Bulinus truncatus; assembly: GCA_021962125.1. Taxonomy (NCBI): domain Eukaryota; kingdom Metazoa; phylum Mollusca; class Gastropoda; family Planorbidae; genus Bulinus; species Bulinus truncatus. Next base: position 4,394,211 of record JAGDYQ010000002.1, on the reverse strand, counting down.
TGGTGAAAGTCGGTTAATGTCCTTCAAGTCGACCCAGCTTTAAATGGCCACATGACTTAAGTTGGGGAAGTCAAGGTGCTGGGCTTTGTGCTAACCACACACTCCCTTTATATGCCGAGGTTTTTAAAACATGAATTCTCATAAATACCGTTACTGGTATATATACACACGGGTCATTAGTCTGTCCTTATAATTTTTTTAAGGGATGTTACTGTGTAAAAAAGGTTATTCTCTAATTTAAATAGCAGTTAATTCCCTTGCAACACACAAGGTGTATTCTTGTACTGTAATGTTATCTTTACTACTATAACAAACTACAAAAAAAAAATATCATCCACGACTTTTATTTACCCTTTTTTTCTAGGCTCATTAAGTCTTTTACTAGCCCCTATCTGGTGGCTCAGTGTGTATGACCTGCCAGAGAGCCATCCAAGGATCACCAAGAAAGAACTGGCCATCATTACCTTCAACAAACAGCCAGAAATATTTGACGACAAACAGGTATCTTGGCCCATTGAGTTGGTTTTTTTTTCTTTGTAAAAATCCACAATTCACAGTTAATGTTGCCATCAAATAAATACAATGATGTCCTGGTCGTTTTAAACACTGTCCTTTTTTTAAATATTAAAATCTCACTATAGTTCAACATTTGTCACCATTATCTTTTTTTAAAAAAACAACAACATGACAATGCCGCCCTATTCATGAATTACAATGTAGAAAAAGTAAGTTTGAAGTAAGGCAGATGCCGCCCTATTCATGAATTACAATGTAGAAAAGTAAGTTTTAAGTAAGGCAGATGCCGCCCTATTCATGAATTACAATGTAGAAAAGTAAGTTTTAAGTAAGGCAGTTGCCGCCCTATTCATGAATTACAATGTAGAAAAGTAAGTTTTAAGTAAGGCAGATGCCGCCCTATTCATTAATTACAATGTAGAAAAGTAAGTTTGAAGTAAGGCAGATGCCGCCCTATTCATGAATTACAATGTAGAAAAGTAAGTTTTAAGTAAGGCAGATGCCGCCCTATTCATGAATTACAATGTAGAAAAGTAAGTTTTAAGTAAGGCAGATGCCGCCCTATTCATGAATTACAATGTAGAAAAGTAAGTTTTAAGTAAGGCAGATGCCGCCCTATTCATGAATTACAATGTAGAAAAGTAAGTTTTAAGTAAGGCAGATGCCGCCCTATTCATGAATTACAATGTACAAAAGTAAGTTTTAAGTAAGGCAGATGCCGCCCTATTCATGAATTACAATGTACAAAAGTAAGTTTTAAGTAAGGCAGATGCCGCACCTCTCAGACTTCCTCTCGTTATTCCACTAACGTGAACATAGGATCTTATACACAAGGACATATCTCTACTGCTAAATAGAGATCTCCTTTTTGATAAGTAAACATTTTAACATTTCAGTCATTTCTCACGTATTGTTTTAGTCAAAACTCAATAACATTCACAGTGATTGCGTTATCGCTATTGTCAGTTTAAAGTAATACTTGTAGTTTAGAATATAATACTTGTAGTTTAGAGTATAATACTTGTAGTTAAGAGTATAACACTTGCAGTTTATAATATAATACTTGTAGTTTAGAATATAATACTCGTAGTTTAGAATATAATACGTAGTTTAGAATATAGTACTTGTAGTTTAGAATATAATACTTGTAGTTTAGAATATAATACTTGTAGTTTAGAATATAATACTTGTAGTTTAGAATATAGAATAATTTGAATGATTCCCAACGATTGGCATGTGGGACGGATGGTAGTGTGGTAAAGATCTCAACTGTTGGCCTGAGTGGCTCTGGTTCGATCCCCAGTAAGCAGCAATCGATAAATCAGGTCATGGAATCCCCACCACAACTCTCGTGTTGCCTCTGTATCCCTTGTACTATCGGCTATGTTGAGGATGAAAGAATACACCATAAATGAACAGTCCCAATTGTAGGATCTAAGAGATTTCCACTCATCCTTACGGCACTTCACCCACCGATTAAAATAAACAGTTCAATCAAACCCAAAGATCACAAAAGAAAGAAGAAACAATTGCTTAATGTCAGTCCCCCGCTCCCCCCTCCCCCCCAAATTTATAATATTTTTAATTGTAAAACGTTTTCTTTTATGTTTGTTCTAGCCACTGAAGACTCCATGGAAGAGAATTATCAAATCTCCGGCAGTGTGGGTTATTCTGATGGGTCACATCTCTAATAAATGGATCCTGTCTTTTATGTTGTCGTATTTGCCAAGATATTTCTCGGATTTTTTTTCTTTTGATCTACAAACGGTGAGGAACGGATCGGATTTATACAGTGTATTTTTCATGTCGTTGTTATGTTATGATTTATTGCTGGTATATTGTTTATATGGTAATGGTGTGTCACTTTTTGTGGTCGGATGGTACATTTTTTGAAGCATTAATAATTTATTTTTGAATTTTTATTTAAAAGTTTAGCGTGAAGTCTTGTTTGAAAAACAAAACAAAAAAAATAACGATTGTGAAATTTATGTAAATATGTAAAACCATAAAAGTAGATATATCCAATGAGATATAAAAAAGCAAATGTGGCAGTTACAGAGATGATTCTTGAAGGTTCGTGTATTTAATTAAGACAGTGTTTGAATAAACACATTTAATAATATCTTACAGCATTAATGTCAGACTATTATTATAAGTTTTTATGTAATGTACAACTCAGTGACTTCTGAATAGTAAATTGCACCAATGTTTTCAAAGAATGTATGCATTGCGATAGTATTATTTGTAGTGTGTTACTTTGTGAAAGTACGATATGTAGTATGTTACTTTATGAAAGTGTGTTATGTTGTATGTTGCTTTACTTTGAAATTGGAAAGGTTTTAAAAGTTTTTCACACAAAACACAAACCTCACCATTCATTTTTTTTTCTTTGCTAATTTCAATCTCTCCAAAAGGATGGTCTACTTTCCTCATTACCTTTTGTTGGACGTATCATATCTGGACTCATCACTGGCTATCTGTCCGACTGGCTACTGCGCCGTGGACTATCAGTTTGTAAAACACGAAAACTTTTCCAGGGGATTGGTAAGTCTACTTTAAAACTAAGTAGTAATAGTAAAGTACCATCAAGCCTTAAAGCGCTCTTCATGAATTTGAAGTGCAGAATTTTATCTTACCTCTGTATCCATTGCATATTAAAGAATTGTGTGGCCCAGCATATGCCAGGATTCCATTAAAACTGGGTGGACTTCGGAAATTTTACCACGATCTGAACAAATACAGAGGTTTTCACCTGTAATAATAGTACCCAGTTTTCTGAGCCTTCTTAATTAGTTCCCTAATACTAGTGCCCATTTCTGTGAGCCGTCGTGATTGGTTCCCTAATAATAGTGCCCAGTTTTGTGAGCCTTCATAATTAGTCCCCTAATAATAGTACCCAGTTTTCTGAGCCTTCTTGATTAGTTCCATAAAACTTGCTGGAAATGCAACGTCCGTTAATTTTTTTCATACCATTAGTAACTGATTTGTACCAGATGCCGATGAATGAATATTTTGAAATGAAGTTAATTGACAGAATGTCTCCAACATAATATAAATATAACCGTTTATAGAACTCACTTTACTCAGTTTACTGTTGATGCCTTCCATCATTCCCACATTTAGATATCCAACATGTTATATAACCGTTTATAGAATGCACCGTGCATAAATCAAGCCATCCCCATATAACATCATTAAAAGGTTAAATTACCTCCCTGTAAACGTATGAAATTATAGGCTGTGTGTGATTCACACTACCGGTAAGAACTAAACAAATAAGTTTTTATTTACGGAGCCTTTTATTGACTTTTTTTTCTGATTAGATCTATCCCATAATATAGTTGAGGACAAAAAAAAAAAGACCAATATTTGACGGGTAGCAACGAATAAATGAAAAAAAAAAAGAGAAACTAAAGTATTTACAAGTAATTATTAAAATTATTAATATCCACAGGCTGTTTTGGATGCGCCATGTTTTCTCTGTTCATTGCGTTCATTCCAACACTGACCACCGGATGGTCCATCACGTTATTGGTGCTGGCACTGTCCTTCCAGAATGCGACCTCCGTTGCTTTCAGGATCAATTTATTGGACATCGCGCCGAGGTAAGGTTTCACTTAATGTAATTTGTCCTGGAGTCACACGTACAATCCGGGTACCAGACAGTCCCGAGTGTCTTTGTTAAGTGAATAAATTTCTTTTTGAGAACATAACCCAGAATGAAACTTGGGACAGGTGCAGGGGCAAGACGAATACATAATGAAATAAATCAAAGTTGATGGATGTAAATAAATATTACATTAAACTACAGTTATATATTGGCAGTGCCCTTTGATTATCGATGGAGAACACAGGGGAAACTACTCCTCATTGACAAGAGTAGTCCCCCCCCCGAAAATTATAATTAGTAATATAAAGTCATTATAAGGTACAAGTCACTATTTATCGTACATGTATGTTGATAAAATAAATATTGAATATTCAATGGAATGATAATGATTGTCATAAATAAAGATATCGTTATTCTAAGGCAGTAAATAATTTCTATAAACTTCTATTCAACTATATTCAGCTTATTCCCATGGAAGATCTATTCCTAAATCTTTTTCCTAGACCCCCTCCCCCCCCATGTCAATATGTCTGCCTTGAAGGGCCCTAAAAATGTACGGCTCTATAAATATGTGTGTGTTTGTGTGTGTGTGTGTATGTGTGTGTGTGTGTGTTTGTGAGGATAGCAAGAGTCCGTGTGAAGGAAAATTATGTTACTTAAAAACCAAAGTCTTGAAGTCACTGTGAAAGAAAATAAAAAGTAATTAGTGTACAATGTACATCTTTGGAAGTTCGTGACCAAGAAAAATAAATAAAATTGTGTTCCCCCCCCCACCCACCCACTTCATCTGTCCCCTCTCCACCCAGCCCTCCATCTTCTCTCTCTCTCTCTCTTTCTCTCTCTCTCTTTCTCTCTCTCACCCCTCTCCTTATCTCTCCACTCTCGTTCTTCTCACTTTCCTTTCCTCTCCCTCCCTCCATTTTCCTCTCTGTGTTATCCAGATAAGCTAGTCTATTTGTTGAAACAAGTGCAATGTCTGAATACAGGTTCTCTCTCTCTCTCTCTCTCTCTCTCTCTATATATATATATATATATATATATATATATATATATATATATATATATATATATATATATTACGCACTGCTTAGAGAATAATTATGCCTACATTTTGGAGGGGAAAAACTATTCTCAAAACGTGTATTAAAAAATTCAAACGAATTCTAATTTTAGTGAACAATGGAGTCTTCCACCAGTGCGAGTGGGTTGTTAATTCAATGAACTTTGATGAAACCGAATCTGTTAAGTAAACCGTGAAATAAACGGGGCAATAATTATAAAATCTCAAAATAGTTTAAGTTATCTGGACTTGCGTACAATTGTGGACTGGCTAAAAGAGGGTTTTTTTTTAATTGCTAGAAATGTTAAAAATACAAGAAGTGAAAATTTTCAATTTTATGTTTGAGAAGAAACAAAAAACGGACACACATGTACTTAAAAAGAAAAAAAAATACTTTTTGCTGGATTTGTTTCAACAAAATTCATTCGTTTAAATAGTCGAACTAAATATCAGCCTGTTCCAAACCGATGTTTGTTTACATTTGCCACACGATCAGTCAAATGTATTTTACCACTATAGATTATATAGCAAGTTGTCTCAAAAAAAAAAAAACCCATCAACATAAGTACTATGAATAGACTATATTTAGTAGTATGTTTACATGTTTTAAATTACTTCTAGCCCTAAATGATTTTTTTTTAATAAAAAAATTGAATAAACATCCGGAAGAGGATAAAACATAGCAAATGTAGACATTAAAAAGAAGATTAAATCTTTTTAAAAAATATGGGTCATATTAACATTAATAAAATCGATATTTTCTCTACAAGAGCCAAACATTTTTAGTTAGAATTTTTTTTTTAAGACTCTGTGCAGTTCCAAGTGTTAACATAAAAAAGGAAAAGCGTAGAAAAATAGATGGTCAAAACAAAACATTGTGGCCAGATTTACGGCTTTTTGGCTTGTAAATGTATAAGATGGTTTCACTTTACAGGCCAACATATTTATGAATATGGATTTGCCATGAAAAACACGATTTGAATCGGCGGCACTTGGCTCCAAAATAAAAAAAAAAGAGTGGGGGGCAAGGGGAGAGAAAAAAAAAATTCCTCTCGCCACAATGAAGGGGGGGATAATCAATACCATTCATTGCATCTCATTTTTTTTTCTTTTCTGTATTCATCCCCCAGATACGCCGGGCTACTGAATGGTGTTGTGTCCACTATAGCCACTGTGGATCTCCCTGCCGGAGCCTGTACTGACGTCACTGATGATAGCCTGGGTAAGTTGGATGTGAATTGGAGGTCAGCCTCCGTGATAGTTTTCGTGATTGGGGGGAAGGGGGGAGGGGGTAGAATTGGCTGATAGTTAATGGATGGTTTCAGATGAATTAAAGACGATTCTTTTTTTTGTTTTAGAGTAATATATTAGCTTAACATAAATGCATCTAGTTGTGTCCTTAGCTAAGACAAACAATCTAGAATGTTCGTTGAATCTGGAACTTCTTGATCATTAGGCTAGGGATAGAAATCGAACTGCTCGCTACCCTTCCCCACCCCGAAAAATGGAATGGAAAAAGGGTTAGTTGATTTTTATCAAAAAAAAAAAATAATTTGTATCTTTATTAAAAAAAAAATCAAACATAAGTAAAATTACCTCTGTTACCGTCTTCTCTATGAATAGTCTACTGAAAATCTCCTGCAAGTGAAACGACATTTAGAAAAATATTCACTGTTTAGCACCTCATTTTAATATATAGGCTAGGGTTTTGCATTTCTCTACATATAATAATGGCCGAAACAGTGATACATCTCTGAACAAATCTATTTTCCTTTATTATTCCTATGATTATTCCCCATGCCAACTATTGAAAATTTTTCTTTAGAGCAAAAAGAATACAGTAATAAAACAAAACTCTATCTCCTTAGCCCTTTGCGCTTTAGAACATTTCTCTTACAGCACCCTACAAAACCTCCGCCATGACACAGAGGCACCACTGAGTTCACGGACCACCATAGATATATAAGACTAGATCGCTTATGCTTATTTAATAGAGACCGAAAAAGTGTTGTATTCGAGACCCATACTTTAAAAAGAGAAGAGTACAATTCTGTACAGTTCTTTATTTTTTACCGAAAAAGATTTCAACTAACTTTAATTAAAAAAAAAATCCCCATTCAAGTAAGCTAGAGGTTGGCGCTTTTAAAATTCTACCAAGATGTGTCCGAGAAAATTAGTATTTGACGGTTAGTAATAATATAATCAAACAACCGGGTACACAACACGAAGGCGTTTTAGTCAAAGTTAATTAAAAAATTTTTTTGAAAATTTGTCAAGGAAAACAATGCAAAATGTCTTCTGCTATTTATTTCGGTTACTTAAGGTTTCTATGCGTACTACGTCATCAGGTTATACAGAATTGTACTCTTCTCTTTTTAAAGTTATGGTCCGCACAATATATGTCTATGCATAGCCCATAAGCGATCTAGTCTTATATATCTATGCGGACCACTAGCATAAAAAAAAATAACAGTTATGGGCAGATAACTCCTAAAACAATATGTATCAAAAGTAGTGGTTATGGGCAGATAACTCCTAAAACAATATGTATCAAAAGTGGTGGTTATGGGCAGATAACTCCTAAAACAATATGTATCAAAAAGTAGTGAAAGACAAAAGACATTTTTTTCATGTAATTGTTTTATGTAGCCTTAAAAAAAAAACATCATTCAGAGATAATGTCACACCAGATATCACACAGTGCGTGCCCTGAAATAATGAGATTTCAAATTTTCTAACCGATGAGCCAGACAATGGAAATGATAATTCAATCTTGTCAGCAAAAAACACAGGAAAATAAAATAAAATAAAAAAAAACATGCGCGGATGAGGAAGAAATGATGACATAATTTCATGACTGTAACGTCATCAGATGAATGCGTACGTCAATCTCAACAAATAGAATGTTTGGGGAAGACAACTATTGGACAAAAAAAATATGGGTGAAAAAAATAAAAACAAGACAAAAATGAAAATAATTGTACAGAATGTCCATAACCGCTCAATTCTAGGACTAGCTAAGCGTCAGGCCTTAATTCAACATCTAGGACTAGCTGAGTGTCAGGCCTTAATTCAACATCTAGGACTAGCTAAGCGTCAGGCCTTAATTCAACATCTAGGATTAGCTAAGCGTCAGGCCTAAATTCAACATCTAGGACTAACTGAGCGTCAGGCCTGACTTGGGAAACATCAACAATCAGAAGGCTAGAAACTGTGTCAGGGTTTATTATTTATTTTTTTTATTATTTTTTTCCCGAGTCTGTCAGTGAAATGAGGCCAAAGATAAGAGATGACAAGTGATTGATTTTTGTAGCTAGTTGCCAAGATGTATGAGTCAAGGCTAGAAATGTGTGATTTATCTGATTTTGCAGACTAGATACATGTGCTGACTATATCGGTCACTAATGACATCAAACTAGATCCGTGTTGCTGACAGTAATTGTCAACTAATTGATATTGTCTTTGTTGGTAACTAATGAAATCAGACAACTATACGGTGTTGTCTCTATTGGTAACTAATGAAATCAGACAACTATACGGTGTTGTCTCTGTTGGTAACTAATGCAATCAGACAACTATACAGTGTAGTCTTTATTACATACTCATGAAATTTAACTTAACACCTTATGTTGTGTAAATAGGTAGCTCTAAAAGTATACTTTCAATTTTTTTAAGCATTTTATATATGAGAGAAGTGGACAGACACTTTTCTATGTGTGTCTGATACTTGTAAGGGTCACCTATGTCGTACCCTCTCCCGGGCTGCAGAACAGGGCCCCTCTGATACGACACACACACACATATACCGCTTATTTTATTTCTGAGTAATTCCATAGCTATCACCGTACCCACTATGTGCCCTTCCCCCCCCTCCCCCTCTCAATGAAAACTTAACGTAAATGTTTCAAGATGTTTTAAGTTAGTATTGTTGAGGTCAAAGTGACACCACAAGGAATGTGATAGTCTGGGTGAGCATGTGATAGTCTGGGTGCACATGTGATAGTCTGGGTGCATATTTCATTCCTTTACTCTCGGTGCACCACACAACACACACTCACACATACTCACACACAAAGTAAAAAGCTGGCCACTTTGAATGAGCCTATTTGTATATTTGGCAGACGTGTAGATATTATTTATAATTTGTTTCATAAAAAAATGCTGTGAACCCATTTTTTTTTAAATGAAGTTAATTTTTTAATATCTTTTGAGAAGTCCTGAACATTTTTTTTTCATTTTCATAATTCAACTATTGTAGAATAAATTATATATGTTTTAAAATCTGTCTTCTAACCAGGGGTCACGTGATGGTTGGACTGCTGTGTTCTGCCTGGTAGCCGCATTCAACATCATAGGCGGGTTCATATTCGTCATCTTCGCCCAGGGCGAGGTTCAAGACTGGGCGAAATCTGACTACAACAGCCTCGACTCCGTGGTGGTGGAAGACACGCAGGGTGCCGGTCAAACTGACCAGAAGGTGGTAGAGATATCCGTCACCGAGTCCAGCGCACAGGTCAACCCGCTGGAGCCGCAGGAGGGTCCGCATCAGGATCAGAAAACGTCCAGGTGTAAGCCGCTCAGGGAGGTCAAGTCCGTTCCGGCCAGCATGAGAAGGGGGAGCAGAATGGCGAAGGAGAAGGTCGGGCGTAGGGCCACCATGGACGTGGGGTACGTGGGGTCGCTGATCAAACGGGTGCAGAGCCAGGCCTTCTCCAACCTAGCGATGGCCGATCTATGAACTATATAGATCATAGGATTTATGACAGGCATTACACAAATGGGTGTAGAGCCAGGCCTTCTCCAATCTAGCGATGGCCGATCTATGAACTATATAGATCATAGGATTTATGACAGGCATTACACAAATGGGTGTAGAGCCAGGCCTTCTCCAACCTAGCGATGGCAGATGAACTAAAGGCCATAGCTATAATAAGGATTTATGACAGGCATAACACAAGCGGGTAATGTCCAAGGATTGTTAACGGTTGGAGGCAACTGTGTCTTATGCGTCGCTTCCATTACCTCCCTTACCCCTGACTGATCAACACCGGCTATTCATCAATCTATGTACATGCAAATGTGATAGTTTCATGTAGTCGGGCAGCTAATGTATTCCATTTATATCAAAGACCACTGCCAGAGACGCGTATATCATATTTATTGATCTCTTTACATTTACATTTCTTGATAATCGATGAAGAATGTACCCAAGTGGACAGAGAGAAACATGGGGATTTCCCGATGTGTGCACGTGTGTCCCATTGGCCTACTGTATGTTATATAAGCTGATTATTTTTAGAAGTTTAATTTATTGTATTTTCCTGCAATGGTCAAGGAGTCCCTAGTATGCGCTATGTAATCACTCTAGTAAGTAAACGAACTTTAGGACAGGCATTCTGCCTTCCTTTATAGACCCGCGATGTTGACAAACATTTCACCACTGTAGCTGCATTACTAAAAGTCCAATATGTTCTATTTTCATTATCATTTTATCTTACAAAATGTATACCTGTACTAAATATCGTTAATGTTCCATGTTTTGATACTTTACTTCAAACATTCCGACTTAAAATGGCCTTTTAATCACAAAAAAAGTCAGTTTGATCTATCTATGTAGTCTGTAACATATATTTGTGTATAGTTTGTAAAATTAAAAATTTTTAAAAAGTTTTGTTTGTTCTATACTTAATTTTATCTCAGTGTCATTGTTATTTTCTAAAGTATGTTCATCATATTAAATTGTCATGTTATAGATCTAGGTTAACAATAATAACAATACAAACAAACAAAGCAAAGCTTAATGTGATTACCGCTTTCGAATTTTTTTTATTGAAATGTTTTTAGTTCTCGACATTCCGCTTGCTGTGAAGAGTAATATATATATATATATATATATATATATATATATATATATATATATATATATATATATATATATATATATATATATATATATAAGCGATTTGGGCACTGCGTTAAATCGAAAGTAAAAAATTTTTTATGTGGACCTTATGCTAATCGATCATATAGGCCTACATTTTACTTTTTTTTTAAACTGTTAGCAATTAAGAACTAATTAGCACTGAAGGGTTGGTGGATGGGGGACGTATAGATATATATTAAGACTGCCCCCCCACACCACCACCAACCACCAAATTATCTTTCAATATTAAATGCTTCAGATGAAATCTCATATTTCAATAGAGTTGTAAAAAACAACACAGTTAAGTCATGTATCAGTCTCCGCCAAATTGCAGTAAATAATTGAAGGATTACGTTTTATTTTTATCTCTCTCCATTACTGTAATAAACTCTCTAACGCTTTCTACTGAAGTGGCGTTCAATAAATATAAGAATTAAAAAAAAACTAAACTGTATATAACAATTCAGTTTCATTAAACGATTACTTCAGTGTAATAAATTAGTCAATTACTACGTGAACAACTTTTCCATTAAAATACATTTTAAAAATTCTTCTCCCAAACAATCACTGAAAAAGATGTAAAATGGGGATGAGAAAACAATCTTTGATCTATAGATATTCCTTAATGAAAGTACCTTTGTTTGTCTAATTCTGTTATATATATATATGTTACGGGTTCTTTCTATATGCTCTATAAACGTCTCAGGCCCTTTGGTTTATGTTATGAGTTGTATGTTTTAATTCAAACGTAGAGATGTCAATTTAGCTTAAGTTAGTGTCTGCCTGTTTCACTCTTATTTGCTCACTCCTTTGTTACTACTCAAAAACCAATCAAACTCGATGCGTTGTCAGTACAACGATTTATTTACATGAATGTACATCAGAATACAACAAGTCCATAAACGAATACACATTTAAATCCACAGTAATTTGCTCTGCCTCAACTCTGACTAACTAGAGATCTCTAAAACTCCTCAACACTAAGAACTTCTCTCTAACTATGACTCGTAACGATCTCTCTTCTCTATTTCCTCATAACTCCTCTCGTAACTTCTCCTAACTACGAACTGCCCCCTCACTAACTAATGTCCGAATCCAGCCCCTATTTATACCCCTAACGTCCGTGCCCTAATTACCCTAAGTATGTCACAGTCTCTTTTAGTATTGTCCTAACTATCTAATCTTTCTAGGAGCGTCACCTGGTCGTCATTGATACCCTACTAGCCTGTCCCACGCCGCCTCCTGTTCTTCACACCTTTGCTGTCTACTATTCTATTGTTTCCCAACCTTGTCACCTTGTCACTATTATTCGTGTTAATCCTAATTCTTAGATATCTACTATGTTAAAAGGTCGAAGGGCATTGTCTCAGTCTCTACATCTACTTTAGCTCGTCACATCTCCCCCCTTGTTAGTAAGCATGATGCAATCATGCCAAACAAAAAAACATCAAAATCGTATCTTAACAACATCAAAACTTACACAAATACTTTAAAAAATCTGTACATTGTCAGACCCGTAAAATTTGGGTAGTCTACAACACAAAATCATAAAATTATAAGTTAATGAATTATTTTCTAAATGACAAGATGATAACATTACACAAGCACAAAATTCTAGAACTTGTACATTTCCAAGATCAATATAACACGTAATGTGAGTGTCAGATATCTATTTACAAAAACTATGTCATTTCGTTGTCAATAACATCAACAATAATTTTCACAAAAATATTAATGCTAGGTAACCATAACTTGCAGCAAAACAAAATCACCATCTATAACATAAAAGTTACATCATGCGATTCTAAACTCTTAAAAAAACCAGACAAAATTATTGTCAACAACAAACGATATTTTCCAATAAACAAAAAAAATCATCAATTAAAATACTTAAAAGAAAATTACATACTTTTTACAAGCATTAACTGTTTCAGGTAATCCGTTATCGAGATATCAAATGGTCGAGAATCAAACTATTTTACAAAATGTTCTCGCCAGTCGCTATTCAAGTCCCTCTCCCTGCATCCAAAAAACCCATACTTTGATTTTCTCTTTTGATGGAAATTATTATGGAAATCATTATTTTTAGGCCTAGGCTTCAAAGTATAATAATGGTCTCGGTAATGGGGCCTAAAGCAAGACGCAACCCTACGGCTACTATCTCTGTCGTCATACACCCGTCTATTACAACACTTGACATTATCACTATCATAGCCTCTCCTACTACTCTCCTGACATTTTTGTTCATATCTACCCCTATATTGTAAACCATTGTTATCGCCCTGCCTACACTGTGAGGTCCCTGGACTTTTATTTACCCTATTCCCAAGTAAACAACATTGTTCTCTCACATCAAACTTCCTTCTAGTCATGCTCTCACACTCGTATGTGTGCTGCCTATTTTGCTCTTTTATCGCTTTGCCCTTCATTTGTTCTTCCCCTTGGTTTATTAACTTTAACAAAGAGGTGTCGTTTCTCTGTTTATTATGAAATGAACTCTTATCTTTGATAACTTTGTGAACATCGTCTATTACCAGATTGTCGAGGGATTTGTCGCTCTCGTTAATATAGCCTTTCTTTAGGCTCCCTACTTCGGTCTCAGTCAATGCGTTTGATTCTTTTGTAACTTGGTCCATATTGGAACTGATTGGTGAGTCGTCCGTTTCAATGATAGCTTCGTCACGGCGCATGTCTTCATCGGTTCTTGACCTCGCATTGGTTACGACGACGTTAAATTTTGGCACTGAAGTATTATTTCCGACCCAAGTATCGATTTCTGCTGGGCTGCACTCGATCACCCCCGGAATATTACCCAATATAATATCACATGGAGGATCATCAATTACAAAAGCCCCTACCGTTCCTGTGTAAAAGGGGCTTCTAATTTTAACTAATGCGATTGGCAACTCGTGTCTCCCACTTACAAAGGACATGCAATAGCCAGTTTTTCCGGTATATTCGTTTTGTTTCACTAATGACCTCCTAATCCCTACTACTGTACTGCCCGTATCACGTAACACTTTAACTGGTGTGTCGCCCACAAACCCAGGGTAGAAATGGAGGTTACCGTCACAAACCATTACGGCCAGGATCGGGTACGCCCTGTCTCTTAATCTCTGTCTGGCGCCGTTTGTCTGGTATTCGTTTCTACCCTGAATGCTTTCCTTTGGCTTGTTGCAATATCTCGAGGTGTGTCCCCTGCCATTGCATGCGAAACACGTGAGGTTATTATTCCTGTCACTTCTGCAGTCCTTAGCAAAATGGCCGCCTTTCCCGCACCTGTAACAAGATTGGTCTCTGTCATGGCTCTCCTTAGAGCTGCTTCTGTGCCTTTCGGAACTGTGGTTATGTTCAAGCCGGGGTAATGCTTTGGCAAAACATAGTATATCCTGCCTCTCGTCTGCGTCAGTTTTTGTCATAGGTTTATCTGGGTGTGCTGATTTGTATTTCCTTAGTAAGTCCGTAACCTCCTCTAATCTCTTTGGTCCCTTCTCTTTTAGAAATGCTATGACGTCCTTGTGACACGAATTTATGGCTTTGTCAACTAACAGAAGCTCCCGGAGACTTTTAAACTCCTGTTCTATACCAGATAATGCCACCCACCTATCAAAAAACAAACTAAGATTTGTTGTAAATATCTGTGGATCTTCATCATTGGACGGACGGATGTTATTGAATTTGTCTCTATATCCATCGGAGGTATTCCCATACATTCGCATCAGTGCGTTTTTTACTATGTTGTAATCCCTTATTTCCCCTTTGTCTAATTTCAAGCAAACATCCAAGGCCTTCCCCCGGAGGAATGTCAAAAGTGAGGATGCCCATTCACCCTCTGCTATCCCCGCACTATTTGCCAACAGCTCGAAGCGTGATAGGTATGTGTCCATACTGTCCACATCCTCACTAAAATATGGTAACTTCAGGGTAGGCGTAGTTAGTCTCTCGCTAGTCGTGATACTCGGCGGTTCGCTTCCCCTGGCTCTATCGAGTTCCAAACGTTCTTTTGCATTTTCAGCCTCTAACTTCCTAATCATCCTCTCTTCGCACCTCTCCTCCCTCTCCTTATCCTCCCTCACGCGTCTCTCTTCCCTCTCTTTATCCTCCCTCTCTTTGTTTCTCGCTATCTCCTCTCGTCTCTCTTCTTTTTCCTCGGCATCTTTTAGCTTAACCCAATCAAACAACTCCTGCCCAGTAAGTCCGAGGGACTTACCATTGTCTATTAAAGCTGCCATGGTTGCCATGACACTGATTATCTTGGACTGACTATACTACTAAGAAAGCAAGGAGTGCAACCAAAATTAAAAAAAAATACTTATTGTATCAACAATGCTGATCGTTTACATAATGTTGGAAACAGAAAAAAAAACTAAAACAATAGCCTAAATGTATGTGTTTTGGTTGTTCTAAGTGGACCCTATTTAAACCTCTACTGTATTCAAAGTAATACAGAATTCCACCAAGAACAACAAACAAAATGCATTAATAGGTTACAAATATTTAAAATACAGTATGCAAGAATAAAATGTTAGACTTAGCTTGTGTGTCCAACACCTTTCGCCGAATTCACAACAATAATACGATATTGTCTATAGACTTGACTTGATATTGTCAATACACTTGACTTGATCCACAAATTAAAATAATACGATATTGTCCATACACTTCAACTAGACCGGTGCAATGTAGTAGATAAAACTAGGTTCACGTCTCCCTCAGGTCGACAGCAACAACAGCTTCAAAAGTACTATAATACGAGTACAACACGTCGACAGCATACATAAAATCAAACTTCCTGTATTGTCCACGTTGACAGTAACAGCAACTACAGTAATACGTACAGCAATAATCGATACCGCAATACCTCTTTATGACGACAGCATACTTTGAATCAAAACGTCATGTATTTGTAACGATGACGACAACAGCAACTCACTGCTATCCAGCAATGATCAATACATAATAATCTTTTACGTCGACAGCATAAAGAAAATCTTCATGTATACAGCAAATATTATTTCACACTATGAATTCCTCAACACTTTATACTGCACAACACTGTTCAGCGTTAGTCAGAGTTACCGTCGGAGGTGCCATAAATGTTACGGGTTCTTTCTTTATGCTCTATAAACGTCTCAGGCCCTTTGGTTTATGTTATGAGTTGTATGTTTTAATTCAAACGTAGAGATGTCAATTTAGCTTAAGTTAATGTCTGCCTGTTTCACTCTTATTTGCTCACTCCTTTGTTACTACTCAAAAACCAATCAAACTCGATGCATTGTCAGTACAACGATTTATTTACATGAATGTACATCAGAATACAACAAGTCCATAAACGAATACACATTTAAATCCACAGTAATTTGCTCTGCCTCAACTCTGACTAACTAGAGATCTCTAAAACTCCTCAACACTAAGAACTTCTCTCTAACTATGACTCGTAACGATCTCTCTTCTCTATTTCCTCATGACTCCTCTCGTAACTTCTCCTAACTACGAACTGCCCCCTCACTAACTAATGTCCGAATCCAGCCCCTATTTATACCCCTAACGTCCGTGCCCTAATTACCCTAAGTATGTCACAGTCTCTTTTAGTATTGTCCTAACTATCTAATCTTTCTAGGAGCGTCACCTGGTCGTCATTGATACCCTACTAGCCTGTCCCACGCCGCCTCCTGTTCTTCACACCTTTGCTGTCTACTATTCTATTGTTTCCCAACCTTGTCACCTTGTCACTATTATTCGTGTTAATCCTAATTCTTAGATATCTACTATGTTAAAAGGTCGAAGGGCATTGTCTCAGTCTCTACATCTACTTTAGCTCGTCACAATATATATATATATACACTACGGGTATTTTAATTGAATGTTCATAACTAAAATATTTCAAGACTCTTCAAAGAAATCAAAATATTTGTTAAAAATCAAATATTGCCCACTGAAAACAATATTGACCATTGAAAAAAAAATATAATTAATAACCATAACCTTATTTTGAAGTTAAATAATGATTGACAGACAAAATCAATGATTTCAAAAAGGTTGGGGCAGAAATGTGTTGATTTATTTCAATCCAAAAATAAACATTCTCATTAAAACTGAGACAATTGTACAGCTGCTGAGAATAACTCTTTTTGTGATTGGAAAACTGAAAATTCACTGGTGGCAGATACAAAACGGGGATTACAAGAACACACTTTTAAAATTGAAAACTACTTGATTAAAAAAACAATTACAATTGAATATTTTTATTACTTTACTGAAGTCAAAGGTGATGATAAGAAAGATGTATGAGTCTTTTGAAATGGTTGTAACTGGAGTACACGAGATACACGTATTATTTCCCATGGAACAGCTCGTGAACATTTGGCAACAATCCAAACCGGCAGTTACATTATCTTGTTTATCGTGAATTTAGATTAGGCTTAGTTTTTTTTTTTGCTTTTTTAAACAGGTTTTTTTTCCGAGAGCTGGGGGGTATGGCGGGGCGGTAGATAAAGATGAGTCTATTTCAGTGGTTCTCATACTAATTTCTCTGCGTGACCCACTTTGACTTTGAAGGATGGTCCGGAGGGTCCCTGGTTCTTTCTCCGGAAATTTTTCAGGACATAGTTAAAGTTCCGGCTATATCTCCCGTGGTGCCTCCATGGCCATATCACTATCGGCTATGATGGAGATGAAAGAAGGGTCATCATTAAAACCGTCCCATTAGTGGTGTATAGGATCTATGAGATTTTTATCTCATCCTTACAGGGACCTCACACACACACCACTTTGACAACCATTTTGTTTTGGCAACACTCACTTTGAAAACCACTGGTCAATTAAAATTTTTTTTGGACGTTTTATTTGGTCGTAGAGATTGATGGTCAGATGGGTGAGATGTGAAGTGACTGTGGGCCGCTAGGATTCTTATTTTATAATCAATTGTAGACATTCATCACTTGATACCCATGCTAGCCGCCTATACATTACAGGCCTACTACATTAGATATACTTTGTATATACATATTTTACTTGCGATTCAATTAAAAAAAAAAAATAACACGTACAAATAAGTTTATAAACGTTATAAATATAACATTGTCTTCACATTAGAAAAAATACTGTTTGTGAAAAACTTGAACTATACAAACCTGAAAATTTGGCCTATTAAAAAATAAGTTATACCAGTGATTCGATTGACATTCAACAAAATGTGTTTGATCTGTTGACCTGCTGGTCAGCACTAGCCGACTTAATATTTAGATATCTCTGTGACAACAATAGCGGTGAAAGTTCATTAAAAAATTATGACGGATATTAAATATATAATCTTTCTGTTATCAAACTTATTTTTTTTTAAACTCGACCAAAAATATATACAAACTAATGTTGTAATATAATGGATGAAGTACAAACTAATGTTGTAATATAATGGATGATGTACAAACTAATGTTGTAATATACTGTAGGATGTACAAACTAATGTTGTAATATAATGGAGGATCTACAAACTAATGTTGTAATATAATGGATGATGTACAAACTAATGTTGTAATATACTGTAGAATGTACAAACTAATGTTGTAATATACTTTAGGATGTACAAACTAATGTTGTAATATAATGGAGGATCTACAAACTAATGTTGTAATATACTGTAGGATGTACAAACTAATGTTGTAATATAATGGATGATGTACAAACCAATGTTGTAATATAATGGATGATGTACAAACTAATGTTGTAATATAATGGATGATGTACAAACTAATGTTGTAATATACTGTAGGATGTACAAACTAATGTTGTAATATACTGTAGGATGTACAAACTAATGTTGTAATATAATGGATGATGTACAAACTAATGTTGTAATATAATGGATGATGTACAAACTAATGTTGTAATATACTGTAGGATGTACAAACTAATGTTGTAATATAATGGATGATGTACAAACTAATGTTGTAATATAATGGATTATGTACAAACTAATGTTGTAATATACTGTAGAATGTACAAACTAATGTTGTAATATACTTTAGGATGTACAAACTAAAGTTGTAATACAATGGAGGATCTACAATGTTGTAATATACTGTAGGATGTACAAACTAATGTTGTAATATAATGTAGGATATACAAACTAATGTTGTAATATAATGGATGATGTACAAACTAATGTTGTAATATAATGGATGATGTACAAACTAATGTTGTAATATAATGGATTATGTACAAACTAATGTTGTAATATACTGTAGAATGTACAAACTAATGTTGTAATATACTTTAGGATGTACAAACTAAAATTGTAATACAATGGAGGATCTACAATGTTGTAATATACTGTAGGATGTACAAACTAATGTTGTAATATAATGGATGATGTACAAACTAATGTTGTAATATAATGGATGATGTACAAACTAATGTTGTAATATAATGGATGATGTACAAATTAATGTTGTAATATAATGGATGATGTACAAACTAATGTTGTGATATAATGGATGATGTACAAACTAATGTTGTAATATAATGGATGATGTACAAACTAATGTTGTAATATACTGTAGGATGTACAAACTAAAATTGTAATATAATGGATGATGTTTTATTCTTCGGCTTTTCTTATGTGTACATTAATAAAATTTGGTTTTCTTAAAGAGGCTAAATCCAGCAACAAACCCTATTTAGTAGCAAAAGTCAACAAGAGTTGTCCAATGTGTAGCCAGACATTTAAAAAAAATCATTGCCTCATTGGGCTTATTGTTCAGTTATTATATAGTTGGGTTAATTCTATGACGTAAAACACAGTACTTATATACAAAGTTCGTTGTTGTATATAAGTCTAAGAAAATGTAGTCGTGTTTTTTCCCCCATTTAATTACAACTATACCAGAGACTAATAAAAATATTTCTAAAAGGTGTAAACTAATTGGAAACAAAAGCGAACAACAACAATGTTATCTGTGGAAATCACCTTGTACAAATGCTGTACTACGCAGGTCCGTATACTTAGATTTAAACTTTCCATGAACTGTCTTCACTAGATGGATCCACATTGTCTATATGTATTTTGCGGATGGATCTAAATTTCTATAATTCATTTTTTTTCTCTTCATAAATCACCGTCTGATTACCATAGTGTTGATTCATTGGTGTATGTCACATACACATCAGAACTTAGGTTGCTGTATGTCACATACACATCAGAACTTAGGTTGCTGTATGTCACATACTCATCAGAACTTAGGTTGCTGTATGTCACATACACATCAGAACTTAGGTTGCTGTGTGTCACATACACATCAGAACTTAGGGATGAAATTATCCTGTGAATCTCTTTGCGACTTGAGGCATTCAAAGTGTTTGAAAGAGGGATCAAGTATTCACAAATGTACACACATTTTACATCTATGCCCAGAGAGAGAGAGAGAGAAGAGAGGGGTAGAGATGTGTGGTTAGAGAGGAGAGTATACAAAGTTTGAAAAAACAACGCAGTAAACCATAAAATAAAGAAATGGCCCATTTGTAAATAGTAAACAATTCTTTGAAAATATCTAATGATTCTCAATGTAATATAAATAAACATATATGAAATAGAAGGTCAATTGCATAATACTTAATGATGTAATATACATTCAGTAATACGTAACTGTATTACAGGAAATACTGTAAAAAATAAATTTTAGGACTTTTTGATGGTAAGTTCATTATTATGAATATAATCTTTGACAAGATGAGATGTTTATCCCATAGGTTCTATTGACCATATATGGGACGGTTTTTTAGGTGGGTTTCATCTCTACCATAGCCGATAGTGCAGTGGGCCACTGTCATGGTATAGTTATGAGTACTACGCACACAGGTGTGTGTGTGTCTTTGGAGCTTGGCCAACCAGGTCAACATGTGGTCACGGGGTCATGATTCGAGATGTTTATAGAAAATAAATATGTTGTTTATTATTCTAGATATTTATAGAAAATAAATATGTTGTTTATTTGTAAATTGTATTGACTAAATGAGTGAGAGACAGAGCGATGTGGAATGTTCGAGTTGGATGGAAGGAAATTATATAAAGACGATGTACAGTTGAGAAAGAGGGGAGTTGAGTCAATCGAGACAGTGAAGTTATTTGAGTTCAGAAGTTCAGTTGAGTATTAAGAGAGTATTTGAGTACATATCAGAAGTTTTAGTTGATCAGTTAAGTTCATTGTTAACAAGTATTATTCATTGGATTTATTCTGTTTATTTATATTATTGTGTCGTCAATAAATCATATGAACCATGGACATGAATTGAGTTTTCATTATTAACCAGCTCATTACAATAACGATCATTTACATGGTCGCTGCGGTGGTCGTGCTAAACCACATACGTCATTTACAGCCACCCTAACCTTTCTTTCATCTCCACCATAGCCAATAGTACAATGGGCCACCCTAACCTTTCATTCATCTCCACCACAGCCAATAGTACAATGGGCCACCCTAACCTTTCATTCATCTCCACCATAGCCAATAGTACAATGGGTCACCCTAACCTTTCTTTCATCTCCACCACAGCCAATAGTACAATGGGCCACCCTAACCTCTCATCTCCACCATAGCCAATATACAATGGGCCACCCTAACCTTTCATCTCAACCACAGCCAATAGTATAATGGGCCACCCTAACCTTTCATTCATCTCCACCATAGCCAATAGTACAATGGGTCACCCTAACCTTTCTTTCATCTCCACCACAGCCAATAGTACAATGGGCCACCCTAACCTTTCTTTCATCTCCACCACAGCCCATAGTACAATGGGCCACCCTAACCTTTCTTTCATCTCCACCACAGCCAATAGTACAATGGGCCACCCTAACCTTTCATTCATCTCCACCACAGCCAATAGTACAATGGGCCACCCTAACCTTTCATTCATCTCCACCATAGCCAATATACAATGGGCCACCCTAACCTTTCTTTCATCTCCACCATAGCCAATAGTACAATGGGCCACCCTAACCTTTCATCTCCACCATAACCAATATACAATGGGCCACCCTAACCTTTCATCTCCACCACAGCCAATAGTATAATGGGCCACCCTAACCTTTCTTTCATCTCCACCACAGCCAATAGTACAATGGGCCACCCTAACCTTTCTTTCATCTCCACCATAGCCAATAGTACAATGGGCCACCCTAACCTTTCATCTCCACCATAGCCAATATACAATGGGCCACCCTAACCTTTCATCTCAACCACAGCCAATAGTATAATGGGCCACCCTAACCTTTCATTCATCTCCACCACAGCCAATAGTACAATGGGCCACCCTAGCCTTTCTTTCATCTCCACCACAGCCAATAGTACAATGGGCAACCCTAGCCTTTCTTTCATCTCCACCACAGCCAATAGTACAATGGGCCACCCTAACCTTTCTTTCATCTCCACCACAGCCAATAGTACAATGGGCCACCCTAACCTTTCTTTCATCTCCACCACAGCCAATAGTATAATGGGCCACCCTAACCTTTCATTCATCTCCACCACAGCCAATAGTACAATGGGCCACCCAAAATCAAAAGTCATTGTAAACAAATTTATTCATTCTAATCAACTATTTAAAAAAAGATTTAAATATCTCAAAACAACTATTTTGAATCTTAGATCAATCACCGTGGGGAAGTTGATGTTTTTTTTTAACTGGAAGAAAAATGCCAAGTTACCATTGACAGAATTCAATAATTTATTTGGTCTGTGGTGATGTTCAATCTAATCTTTGATTATTTTTTTTATCCAGATTTCTTCTTAAAGAACTCTTCACACAGCTAAGGGAACTTTTTTTTACTTACTAGTTTCCGATGTTCTTCGCTTTCATTCCAACTAGGCTGTGTTAGTTGTATGGAAAAAAATATATATTATTCAATTTACAGAAAGGCTGACAGGGAAAAAATATATACATGTATATCGATTTAATAATAGACATAGACATTCAGAAATATAGATGGACAGACAGATCGTCAGAGAAAAAGACAGACAGACAGACAGACAGACAGACAGACAGACAGACAGACAGATAGATAGATAGATAGATAGATAGATAGATAGATAGATAGATAGATAGATAGATAGATAGATAGATAGATAGATAGATAGATAGATAGATAGATAGATAGATAGATAGATAGATAGATAGATAGATAGATAGATAGATAGATAGATATGTGATTGTCTAGGCAGGTATTGTGTAGGTGTATTACATTGGTAGCAGAACTCTACATAGGTAGATAGTATCTAGGGAAGTCAGGTGGAGAACATTTCTCATCAGTTCCAACCCGACTAGAGATTATCTTCTCGTGATGTCCAAGGCAGACTCACTGACCTCTGACCTCCTTTCAAGTCGTTTGAAAATGGGTGAGTGTGGCAGGACGGTGTGTGTGCGTGTGAGGGTGTGTGTATGTGTGTGTTACAGATAACATGATCCATATTTATCTCTCTCACACTGACTTGCACACACACATACATGCATACATACACACACACAATGGAGGACATCGGGACAATCATACAAACACTAATCTTGTGATCGCTTTCATCCAGGTCTCCATCTAATGCTTGGTCAAGTGTAGCCACGGAACGTGCTTTTACTCCGTCTACAAGAAGAGAGCTCATTTCCTGATCTGCCAGCTACAGGCTGGAAACGTTGGAGTGAGTATTAGGTTCAGCAAAGGGGATGGGAAGAGAAACGGAGTGGCGAGTCGCACATATATACCGTCATCAAAATTTTGCCAGTAATAAAATGTTTGGGCAAGGAGACTCGATTATGTCAATAGTTCTACAGTCTATTTTTATACAAAAGAAAACAAAAATACAATAAGTTATGTTTTACTTTATAACATTTGATATTAGCCAACAGTTTATTTTTATTATAATGATCAATGTAAATAAGTTTGTTCTGATATAGTGCAACCATGGGCGTCGCTAGGAATTTTTCCAGAAGGGAGGGGCAAAAATTTTCCGGGGGGGGGGGCAAAAATTTTCGAGGGGGGGGGGGGCAAATAACAACATTATGAAATTTTTTTTAAATGTAGGGGGAGGGGAGCTAATGCCCCCCTCTTATATGACATTTTTTTCAAAATGTAGGGGGGGGGCATATGCTCCCCCTTGCCCCCCCCCCATGAATACGCCCATGAGTACAACTTGAGATTACCCAAAAATTATATTGAGGTGGCTGATTTTTTTTTTCAAAGCTGACCAGTTGGTTTAAGTTAAGGAATTATGATGTATAAAAGATGACGCGAGCCAAAACGGTAAGAAAACTTCCACCTCGTTGCGATGGCTCCTCCTTAAACGTTTTAAAAATAGATATTGATGGGCTAACTGCCAGAAATATCTCCTAACTTGTTGCCAAAAGGAGAAAGTAATCGATGAACGAAACTATGGTAAATGCCACGGTAAATGCCCCCTTATCAAAGGGAACATATCTACTTAAAACTTTGCTTTTCTGACCCACCCTAGAAACATTATTTTATCATGCATTTTTAGTCAATATTATTTCTATCAATATCTGTAAGATCTAGGGAATTATTTACTTTGAAATAAAAAGGTTTTAAAATATTTAGTATGTGTTTACTTGAAGAGAAGTTCTTTTTATCTATTTAAGGGTTATATCTAGATACTAGTCATACTGTAATTCAAATAGAAATGTAGATATCCATCAATTTATCTTATTAATACATTTTTCTTCTCTAGTTTTTAGTGTAAATCTATAGGTAGACGTAATTCTTTAAATAACTTAAGAGTTGTATTGAGAAATGTTTTACTATTATGCGAAAGTTGATTCAAAGTGTTTTAAGTAAAATCAAATCATGTTAAATAACAATCCCTGTTGACAGCTAATTTATTGTATTTTTGTTGTTGTATTTTCCTATTAAAATTGTTTTTTTTTTTTACATATCTCTTGGAGAATAATCCCCATGAGTAAAGACAGACGGGCGATGATAATCAATGAAAAAAAAAACCCATCTGGGTCTGATACCTTCGCTGTACTGTTATTAATAAATGTATAGTGCGATCAAAGTCTGTCTAGTCTATACGATGCCAACAAAGTTTCAATGGAGGCGCCCATAAGGACCCAGAATATTTAGGGGCCCCGACATATCCCATTTTGAATCCTTTTACATATCTCTCTTTTTCTGAAGGGCCCAACATTTTCTTCTGCTCGCAGGGCCTCAAGTGACACAAATCCGCCCCTGCAAAAGTTTGTATATCAGAGTCATTATTTAAATAATGTACACAACAGTTTTATATCTCTATAAATCTAAACTGTGTATGGGGAAAACAGTTGTGGCTAGAAGGACACAACTTTAGCAATTGTGGCTAGAAGGACACAACTTTAGCAATTGTGGCTAGAAGGACACGACTTTAGCGTTTGTGGCTAGAAGGACACAACTTTAGCAATTGTGGCTAGAAGGACACAACTTTAGCAATTGTGGCTAGAAGGACACGACTTTAGCATTTGTGGCTAGAAGGACACAACTTGAGCAATTGTGGCTAGAAGGACACAACTTTAGCAATTGTGGCTAGAAGGACACAACTTTAGCAGTTGTGGCTAGAAGGACACAACTTTAGCAATTGTGGCTAGAAGGACACGACTTTAGCAATTGTGGCTAGAAGGACACGACTTTAGCATTTGTGGCTAGAAGGAAACGACTTTAGCAATTGTGGCTAGAAGGACACGACTTTAGCAATTGTGGCTAGAAGGACAAACTTTAGCAATTGTGGCTAGAAGGACACAACTTTAGGTAAATAAGATTTTGTTTTTATCACTTAAAAATATTTTTGACTAACAAATTTCAAAAACACTTCTACCAATTTTGTCAAGTCCACCGACTTTTTTTTTTACATATACTCTCTCTCATTCTCTCTCTCTCTCTCTCTCTCTCTCTCTCTCTCTCTCTCTCTCTCTCTCCACTCGCTCTCTCCCTCTCGCTCTAAAATTTCTTCAAAAATAATCCATACCTAGAGATGAGATCTCCTCAAACTGAAATTCCTTGGAAGTTTTGAATCACTCACTGAATCAATTTTTGTCATTTCATAAAAACGATTTTATTCTATTTGTCAGTATGTCACTCTATTCATTATATTTGGCAAACTATAATAAAGTTGGGGCTAAATTGTTCTATCATGTCAGAGCATTATATTTTAATGTTGAATTTTTGTTTTCAGTTCACGTTTGATTTTTTTTTGTGACATCTGGACAAACATATGCGTGCGTGTTTCAATAGAGTTATGTGTGCTTGTTTCAATAGAGTTATGTGTGCTTGTTTGAACAGAGTTATGTGTGCTTGTTTGAACAGAGTTATGTGTGCTTGTTTCAATAGGGTTATGTGTGCTTGTTTCAATAGAGTTATGTGTGCTTGTTTCAATAATGTTATGTTTGGCTTGTTTCAATAGAGTTATGTGTGCTTGTTTCAATAATGTTATGTTTGGCTTGTTTCAATAGAGTTATGTGTGCTTGTTTCAATAATTTATGTTTGGCTTGTTTCAATAGAGTTATGTGTGCTTGTTTCAATAATTTATGTTTGGCTTGTTTCAATAGAGTTATGTGTGCTTGTTTCAATAGAGTTATGTGTGCTTGTTTCAATAGAGTTATATGTGCTTGTTTCAATAGAGTTATGTGTGCTTGTTTCAAGAGAGTTATGTATGATTGTTTCAGTAGAGTTATGTGTGATTGTTTCAGAAGTGTTATGTGTGCTTGTTTGAACAGAGCTATGTGTGGTTGTTTGAACAGAGTTATGTGTGCTTGTTTCAATAGAGTTATGTGTGCTTGTTTCAATAGAGTTATATGTGTTTGTTTCAATAGAACTATGCGTGTTTGGCTCAATAGAGTTATTTGATATCGGGAAACTAATCCGATGTGAGTTTTATAGTCAGAACATTGAATATATATGTAGATAGGTTCAACAGACTGTGGCAAAAATGACAGTAACAAAATTTTTTTTTAACTTACTGAAATAATTTTTCAATAAAATACATTCATATACATGGCCGAACGCTTGTTGTCATTCATATACAGGGTTAAATTAAGGTTAACGTGACCTAAAGCTTGTTGCCAAAAAGTGCCTAATATTGCGAACTAATTCACACAACAATTCACAAATGTGAGCTAAACTGATAAATGAAGTCAAACTTCCTATCAGGGACTAGAGCTACAGCCTGTTTAGCCTAATGGTTAACCCAGCCCTATAAACACACACACACACACACACATTTAGCCTAATGGTTAACCCAGCCCTATAAACACACACACACACACACACACACACACACCACACACACAAACACACACACACACATACATACACACACACACTCATACACACACACACACCAACACACACGCACACATACACACACACACCAACACACACACACACACACATACACACACACATACACACACAGACAAACACACAATCAAGCACTCCGGTATTTTTATTTTACAAAGATTAAACAAATTTGGTTTACAAAAAAAAAATAACCAAATGTACAAAATAAATTAAATAATCAATAATTTTTGGTAAAAGAAAACACTTTTTATGTAATAGATAATCTTGAAAGAATATTGAACAGCGCAAGTTTAAAAAAACAACAACAACGCAACAACATATACAGGTTAATTATAGCTCCCTTCCTATGAGACACAAATTAATGCCCCTTCCCCCCCCCCCCACACACACACACTTGCTGATATTTAAATACACTTGACAGAAAACGTTGTTTTCTTCCTCAACCTCCCCAGACACAAAGTGAACGCCCCTATAAATTGGAACAAACTTGTGTATTTATTTTCTCCAGTGTAAGTACTCTAACCCAATCGATGACCAGAAGAAACCCGGTGAGACTTCGATAAACTGGAGCCGAGAGACTGGATACGCCGGTCAGCCTTGGTCAATATTAATGTTAAGAAAGTCATCTCGAGATAATTTGCTTCAAAAATTGTCCCGGGTTCGAGAGACCGGTGAGGGAAAGGAAGCTAGTGAGCCACACGGCAGAGAAACTCTCAACATTTAGTGGGAGTAATTTCAGCTGAACCTAATGTAGTACAGTCAGACATGATTTTAAACTCCAGCAAAACAAAAGTATAAGACACAGAGATGGTTCGACTCAGGCCAACACTTAATGTTTAGAAGGCAAAAAAAAATTTTCTCACTGAAATAAATATATCTATACTCAGTGCCGTAGCCAGTGGGTGCTAGGGGGGGGGCTGCAGTCCCCCCCCCCCAATTAATTCTAAAAATTTAATTCTATTATAGAATACACTTCTTTATCACTGCGTTCCAAATTTTTCTTGTATAAAACTCTCCGCACATTCACCCCCCCCCTCCCAAAACAAAATTCTGGCTACGGCCTTGTCTATACTTATAATCAATCAATCAATCAATCATTAAGCGTGTCACAAGTCAAATATTGACTTTATGTTTATTATAATATATACATAC
>JAGDYQ010000002.1:4260617-4360617 GCA_021962125.1 Bulinus truncatus | reverse complement strand
AAAAATGTTTGATGTACCAAGTGTGGCACTTATGCCGCATAATTGCCAACCCTGGCACATGAAGATAATCCCGAACATGATTATACAAAGTGCATCACAGTGAATTTGGCATTGTTTCGAGATAAACGCTTGTACAATTTGTTTCTGCAAAGTCAAAGTTACTGTTTTAAATCCTAAAGTTGCCAGACACATTTCTAACAACAGATCCAGATTGCTGGCATTTTCAGGAGGAGTTTCAGCAGGCTATGGAAACAGTTCTCGCTCTTAAGGTCGTTAATGATCATGCCGAGCGCGGAGTTGCCCTTATTCAGGAATTCACAAGGTTGACGACACATGAGGAGTCACAACTTCAGTTTCTACTACAGGTTGTCCAGAAATATAGAGATATGTATCCTAACAGCAAGAAGGAGACACTTGCAGCTTAAGCAGTATCATAATTTAGCAGCTAATAACATTTTTCTTCAAACTTTTTTTTAAACTCATTTACTAAATTTTTACATTAACATTTAATTTCATTTACTCATTTACCAAGCAGTATTAGTATGTGTAACTTGTATTAATTGCATTTAGTTGAATCAATGATCAAATAATAATAAAAGTCCATGTCTTTCGTTTTTCGCAATAGCTTGACTTTCTTATCAAATTTCACATCATTGAGCTAACTCTAAATGATGAGATAAGGTCAAATTTTTTTATAATGTTTTTACACGGACAGAAACACTTTCAGAGGGTAAGACAGCAAATATTCAATATTTTTATTTTTAAGCTCCACCCTAGTGTACATGTATTTCATGTGTACATGTATGTCGTATATACACGTATATCATGTGTACAAGTATGTCATGTGTACATGTATGTCATTGTACATGCATGTCGTGTATACACGTATGTCATGTGTACAAGTATGTCATGTGTACATGTATGTCGTGTATACACGTATGTCATGTGTACAGGTATGTCATTGTAATGTATGTCATGTATACACGTATGTCATGTGTAATGTATGTCATGTGTAATGTATGTCATGTGTAATGTATGCCATGTGTACATGTATGTCATGTGTACATGTATGTCATGTGTACAATGTATGTCATGTGTACATGTATGTCATGTGTACATGTATGTCATGTATGTTGTTATAAAGCTGTTGTTGTTTTTTCATCCGTCTTTATATATATATATATATATATATATATATATATATATATATAAGATTCATTCTACATCGAGGCCAGAAATATTTACCAGTCTGCTGACCAACCGTTAGCTAGAAAGTTCTAATGTGAAGATACTAAACATTTAAACGAAGAAGCCATCATGGGTGACCCGTTGTCTACGTGGAAAAGAAAGAAATCATTTAAGCGGGGGACACGCTATTTTTGTGAGTTTAATGAGATTGTTGCATTCGGAAAGATCTGCCTGTTGAATACGCAATGTTTACAAGGCCTGCTTGTGGAATTGAAAAAAAAAAGCAAAGGGGAGATAGAGGGTTACATAGAGGGTGGTTACATAGAGGGTGGTTACATAGAGGGTTACATTGGGGATTATTTGGCAAGAGAGGAGAGGAGGAAAAAGAAAGAAACTCAGCAAAATCGAATAGAAATCTAGACCTAGTCGTTGACTATGGAGACTGTGTGTGACAAATGTCATTGATTTAGTCCTCTGAGTGAGTGTGACAGGATTAAAAGGTTCAGTTGGTGAAATGAATTAGGTGGGTGAGAAGACAGGAGCAGCGCTCTTACTGTGTTGGTTCGAGAGGTGTTTTTTTTTTTGTACAAGTAGTACTGGTTGGTGAGATGGTTTTGTACCATTAGTACTGGTTGGTGAGATGGTTTTGTACCATTAGTACTGGTTGGTGAGATGGTTTTGTACCATTAGTACTGGTTGGTGAGATGGTTTTGTACCATTAGTACTGGTTGGTGAGATGGTTTTGTACCATTAGTACTGGTTGGTGAGATGGTTTTATACCATTAGTACTGGTTGGTGAGATGGTTTTGTACCATTAGTACTGGTTGGTGAGATGGTTTTGTACCATTAGTACTGGTTGATGAGATGGTTTTGTACCATTAGTACTGGTTGGTGAGATGGTTTTGTACCATTAGTACTGGTTGGTGAGATGGTTTTGTACCATTAGTACTGGTTGGTGAGATGGTTTTATACCATTAGTACTGGTTGGTGAGATGGTTTTGTACCATTAGTACTGGTTGGTGAGATGGTTTTGTACCAGTTGTACTGGTTGGTGGGATGGTTTTGTACCATTAGTACTGGTTGGTGAGATGGTTTTGTACCATTAGTACTGGTTGGTGAGATGGTTTTGTACCATTAGTACTGGTTGGTGAAATGGTTTTGTACTCGTTACTGTGATTGGTGAGAAGATGTTAGTTGATGAAAGGTGTTGTACAGCAGTGTTGGCTGGTGTGAGGTGTTGTACCAGCAGTGTTGGCTGGTGAGAGGTGTTGTACCTCTAGTGTTGGTTGGTGAGAGGTGTTGTACAGCAGTGTTGGCTGGTGTGAGGTGTTGTACCAGCAGTGTTGGCTGGTGAGAGGTGTTGTACCTCTAGTGTTGGTTGGTGAGAGATGTTGTACCTCCAGTGTTGGTTGGTGAGAGATGTTGCACCTACTGTGTTGGTTGATGAAAGGTGGTACCTCCAGTGTTGGTTGGTGAGAGGTGTTGTACCAGCAGTGTCTACTGGTGAGAGGTGCTGTACCAGCAGTGTAGTTGGTGAGAGGTGTTGGACCAGCAGTGTTGGTTAGTGAGAGGTGTTGTGCCTCCAGTGTTGGTTGGTGAGAGGTGTTGTACCAGCAGAGTTAAGGTAGATAATTGGTATGCTATGTTAAGTAGGTAATGTTGAATTAGATATTGATGCCCACTGTATCATATAAGTTTAAAAAAATATTTTTTTTTAAATTTTCATTGTTTATTATATACTGGCTGTCCCCAGCAAAACCATTTATTTTATAAACAACTAGCTGTAATGTAAGGCGTTGCCAAGGAAATCTAGGTGCCATGTGACACCTCCTCTATGATGCTAATCATTTAAACTGATTGTTTTATTGATTAACTATTAGGAAAATGTCAAAAAGCTTCATATTAAAACCTCTACAACTAAACTACGATTAAACCAATCCTGCTTTCGATATTTTTTAAACTACGATCTAAAAAATTTTAACTAAATTGAGAATTGAAGTATCGACTTTCGTTTCTCTTGACTCTTACAACGAGTAACATTTATATAATAGCTATCATCAAGTAAAAGTATTATGTAAAAGACTTCAAATACTACACAAACACATTCTTTATAATATCCGCTTCACTATGTTGCATGTAATAGCTACACTTGACATTAACTTCACACGCGCTCACACGCTACATCAAAAACAATATTAATTGGCTCAAAATTTATTTAAACCAAAATTAAACAAACATAAACCAATTTATTAACATCAACTTATAATATAACAATGCATTGTCAAAAACAGTTTCACACTAAAAGTAAATCATTTTTCAAATGAAATGTTTTTGGTCCGTTTCAAATGTAACTCATTGCATATGGACCCGATGAAATGATGACATCTGCATAGATAACAGCCTGACATTTGATTTAATCAAGAAATTAAAAAAAAATGTATTCATCTAAAGAGATGGGTGGCTGGCAGAAATAAAATGTTTAACTTAAAAGGAAAAAAAGAAGAACGAATCCGTGTGTGTTCAACTGTGTGTGGGCGCAGTAGCGCGGGCGAGTGTTCATAGCTGAGCGTGTGTCTCTGTGTTCAATACTCCGGAGACAAAATTAAGTGAGATTTTAATGGTCTGTTTCTGGGTGAATTCAATCTGAACAAATAAACAGTAATGGCATGGATGAAACGTCCGGACGCTGAGCTCAAAGATGTAAACATCATGTCAATCGCGGCATGTCCCCCAAACCAGAGCTTCAGACATTTCAATATTATGTGTGCGGTATTTTAACGAATC
Organism: Bulinus truncatus; assembly: GCA_021962125.1. Taxonomy (NCBI): domain Eukaryota; kingdom Metazoa; phylum Mollusca; class Gastropoda; family Planorbidae; genus Bulinus; species Bulinus truncatus. The sequence goes on along the minus strand of JAGDYQ010000002.1, from coordinate 4,356,645 downwards.
AAAATGTACTTAATTTTAAACTTTTGAATCTCTCGCCATATAACAGAGAGTAGGAAAAAAAAATGATCACTGAAAACATTCTATTGATGTGTTTAGCTTACAACTCGTGATATTACAGATGGCTAACACTGGCATACAATTATTACAATGTAGGGCATCGTGGACAAAAGACGATGTATACATCTATCTGTCGGTCAGGCAAGAAAGTCTGGATAATTGGATTAGCTTGGTCACCATAAAAGTCTCAGCATAGCTTCGGGGAAAGATAAAAAAAAAAGACCCCCCCCCCCCTTAAACTAGTTCCTAGTTGATTATAATTGATTTCTCCGACATAGTACAACAACCTCCGTAAAAACTATAGACAGTAATAAATAAATGAGACAAAATGCAGGGAAATATAAATAAAACTGAATCTAAGCAGTAACTATGGTAGGCTACATCAATAACTTAACATAATCAATGATACAACATTGAGACTGTAACTTAACATAATCAATGATACAACATTGAGACTGTAACTTAACATAATCAATGATACAACATTGAGACTGTAACTTAACATAATCAATGATACAACATTGAGACTGTAACTAAAAATAATCAATGATACAATATTGAGACTGTAACTAAACATAATCAATGATATAACATTGAGACTGTAACTTAACATAATCAATGATACAACATTGAGACTGTAACTTAACATAATCAATGATACAAAATTGTTAGTGTAACTTAACATAATCAATGATACAACATTGAGAATGTAACTAAGCCTTTAACAAAACTTTATCCTTTACTGTTTTACACAACATGGTATTCATATTTTAAAAGTATTACTATTAAGTCTTCAAAATCATTACCGACAATATGTGCAGGTCATATATATATATATATACATTTAAATCTAAAGCCACTGACAATGACATCCGAATTTTCGTATTAAATATGTCTAAAATAAGTTCTAGATTCTAAAACAAAAAAATGAAATGATAATAAAATGTATCGACCTGACATATAAAATGTTTTCACCTAAGACTCATGTGTATAGAAATAATTGTGCAGTAAATTCCATGGCTGTAGCTACTACAGACTTAAGTGTGTTTACTTAATACGACAGCCACCCTCCTAAAGACAACATGGCAGTCAATGGCGTAACCTATGAAAGTGGTGCCCCGGGGTGGACTCTAAAACAATGCCGCCCCTATTCCCTTGCCAAAATAAAAATATGAAAGTTATGAAATGCCGCTGGTATTAAAGTGCCGCTCCCCCTCATCCCCTCCCTAGCTACGCCACTGATGCCGATGTATTTACATTTGTAGAGCTGGCCTTTACACGGGGGGAATAACATATGGGGGGGAGGGGAATCGTTCATTGGGGAAAGGATAATAACGAATCACTTACTAACAAGAATATGCAAAAGTAAAAAAAAAATATATTTATACCATTAACATAAACAGCAATACGAAGATCATAGATACTGTAAACAACCTAAAAAAAAGTATTAAAAGGATGAGGGTGTGTGTGGGGGGGGAGGGGCGCTTAACATCTGTAAAAGCTTTGACTAAGTAGAAACACTGGAACATACTCCCCCCACACAATATGACCTTAGTGTTTGTATAAATCTGGAAACAATGTCTCTTCACAGTTGCTGCAGCGCGCTGCAATTCTCCGGTAACACAACAGTGTTTATCACCCGGCCCCGCAGACCAGTTTCTCTTCGTACAAGTACCCGTCACGGACTCTCCTGTGTACGAAGGGGTACAAGTGACCGAGCTGCGCACACGGAACAGAGTACAGCTGCTCCAAGTCCGTCTCCAGTTTGTGCGACACCCGCATGGACTCGCACATTGCCAGATTGTAGTTCCTCTCGGCGAAGGCCAGGTAGTTGTTGGGGACCGGCAGCATCTCCCCGGCGAAAGGCCTCAGGCACAGGGGGAAAACGTGCTCCTTGGGGTAACTGAATTTGGCTCTGTAAACCTCCAGCTCGTCATAGACGTGCGTCTCGTTTTCGGCGTAAAAGAATATGTCTACGTACGGCCACATGTACTGCTTGCCCTTGATCTGCTTGCCTTTGGTCCAGTAAAGCTTCCATCTTTCGTTGTCCGGGCTGTCCAGCTGAATATCCTCCAGCGTGTAGTTGACCGCGTGCCTGAGCGACGCGCGGAGCTTTGTGCTGACCATGACGTCGATGTCGTCGTCCCACGGGATGATGTCGTGGTGGCGCAGCGAACCGACCAGGCTGCCCCCGTACAAGAAAAAAGGTATCTTGAACACCGAGCACACCTGGGCGAAGGTCTGCAGCAGAGCGAGGATGGCCTCCCTCTCCTCGGAGGTCAGGCCCATGGGGTAAGCGATGAACTGCCTGTCGGCGTCCAGGCGGAAGTCCACGAGGCGCAGCAGGTAGATGGGGTCGGTGCCGCCCTTCCTGAATCTCATCTCGACGCCGCCGCCGTGAAAACGAGACAAGTTCACCCCCTTGAAGGTGAGGTTCACGAGAAGATCGGATGAGTAGAGGTATCTTTGCCCGTTAATTCGCGAGCTGAGCTTACAGAACCGGAAGTGCAAGTAACCAAGGAACGCTACTTCAATGGCGCTTAATACAACACAAGTAATAAGGCAGTTTTTATTCCAGTGCAAAGTCTGATGTTTAAACCGAGAAGGCATCGTCAACAATCATGTATGATTCTGGTGTAGATCCTGTTGGAATTCCTGTTTTAATCTCTTCTAACCTCCAGTTATCTAAAAAAAACAAAACAAAACTCTAATTAAATGTAAATAAAGACACCACTGCGTTGAAAAATATGAATGGCTGAAATTGACAGAAATCCGACAAAGAAATTAGAACATAGTAAACACCTGAACTGACCGATTTAAATTTAAGTCTTTAAACAACAAAAAAAAACTAAACAGCTGGCATATTTTTTTTTATATTTTTACGTGTTAAACTATTTTCTTTTTCAAATATATTCATTTGCCATCATTCATAGGCAAGTGTTTCAGCAACCCGCACTCCCATGGCTGACTTCCCTCTGTATCTTAAGATGTCCACCAGCCTTATCTTAAAAGATTAATCACGTGACCTCAAACCATACATGAAAGATGTCTATCTAATAATGTTACAGATTCCAATACACTGGGATGTACTGAAATCTTCTGGCGTGAGACCTTTCCTAGAACGTAAGCCTTAGTGAAATATATCACAGGTATGGCATGTAGTGCCGTAGCGAGCTTAACTGGCGCCCGGGGCACAATACCTTTTTAATACATTATTAGCCCCCCCCCCCAACCCATTAGAAAACCATATAATATTATATGTAAAATATACCATTTGGCGCCCCTTTGTGAGTATCGTCCGGGGCTTGATGCCCCCCCTTGCCCACCCCTCGTTATGCCTCTGATGGCATGACTGTTAAACTACCTAAACATCTCGTATATATACACTATCAAACAAACGCAAATGTTGTTTTTGGTTAGGACGACTGAATAGCTCCACCTTCGTCGTGGAGAGAGGTGGTGGGTTGGGGGGAGGGGGGTCGTGACTTACTTTTGTACTATTGAAGATATTGTTAATTGATGTACATGTGTTTGGTTGGGACTTTATTAACTATTGATTTTTTTTTCATTCAAAGTTCTAGTGGGTTTTTTTTTAAATTATCAACATATAGTGGAAAGTATAGTACTATTTTTAGATTAAACATGGTATGTAAACTAAGTACTTTAGAGTACAAACAAAATATCTCATTTTAAATAGTTATATATATATATATATATGTATATATATACAGTGGGTATTCGGGTATTCGGTTAACGAACTTAATCCGTTCCACAATTATGTTCGCTATCCGAATCGTTCGTTAACCGATCATCGATTTACCATATGTGTTAATGGAAAGTCGATTAATTCGTTCTACAGATCCTACAAATTTAATTTTTTTTTAAATATCATGTACAGTACAAGTATAATTTTTTAAGTAAGTTTATTTATTACAAATTTAATACATGCGCACAACTAATTGAGGACTGGTGTCCGGTGTTCCCAGCGGCGTAGCGTGGGTATCGGCCGCCCAGGGTGGAAGACGATTTTGCCGCCCTCTCATTTAGGTATTTCAGTTTAATATATACATTTTTGCCGCCCCCCCCCTAAAAAGTAATACAAAGTGGCTCTCGGTGCGGACCGCACCCACCGCCCCCCCCCCGGTACGCCACTGGGTGTTCCGAGAGCCGAGAGGTTTTCGTAAAAATTACTAACAGTTCCTGACTTATGCAAGCTCAATATTCGTAAATTCGGACTAACGTAAAAAAAAATCTCCCGCGGAACTCGGATGTCAACAGGATGTGGGGTGTTCGTATACTGTTAGGCCACCTTTGTTAACATCGACAGATGGCCAGGCACGCCGAGAGGGTGGGGGTCAGGGGGGTCATTGACAGGGGGCCCGCATCTGTAAGGGGCCCGGCCGCCCCGACGATGTCAATTTTTTCACGACTCATTTTTATTAAAGGGGCCCGTATTGATGTCCTGCCCTGGGGCTCTTGTTGGCTCTCGGCGCCCCTGCAGATGACGATCGATCAACACTAGCGGCTCCAGGCCACAACAATAAGTTTTTATTTGAGGTTTTTTTGCCTTTTCGTTTGAAGTTAAACGTTGAAAGAAATTACTCAAGCGTTCCAAGAAATAAACTCGGCTTCCATGCGATTTGAACAAATGGATCCTAACACTTCCCGCTTTTTGAAAGTTCAGAGAATAGTAGAAGACAGACTGTCTGTAGTTTTTGTTCGTTATCCGAATATTGTTCGTTGTCCGAACATAAAAATCTTTCCTGAAAGTGTTCGTTGTCCGATTTGTTCGCTGTCCGAACAGTTCGTTAACCGAATACCCACTGTATATACTTTTTTTTAAACTGGACTTAACAAAGGAAAGCACATACAACTTTGTAGGTACATCATGTGTTCTACTTCTGTCTAAGATGGAGAATATTCAGCAAAAAAAAAAAGGACTGAATAGTCATGTATATGTGGTTCCAACAATTGATCATTTACTTTTATGTGATATATAAAGGTAAACAATGATTCGGAACTAGAGCGATCGATAGGGAATTCGAACAAGTTCTAGAAACGGATTCAGTTCAATTAATAGGGATCACTAGATTTAAAGTGGCACACAATACATGCTGTCCCTACTTCCACCCCCCCCCAACCTCCGATATCTGAATATAAGTGTCACCCGAGCAGGACTGCCCCCCCTTCCCCCCAATTATGCCACCGGCCAAACCCACCCGTTCATGTACAGTTTGACAGGGCTATAGATTTTGATCAGACTTTCTTAAATAGGGTTAACTTGAATTGGATTTAAAATAGGAATAAAAAAAATATTAACACGGAACTATGTTCGTTTTTCAGTAGTAGAATTTGGACTATGCCCATATTTCCTTAAAAATGTTAAAATGTGGACTTCCCCCTTTTTTCCATTGTAGTTACTTTTTTTTTAAACTCTCCTAGCATTTCCATGTAACCGTTCATTAAGAATATAATAATGTAGAAAGCTGTGAAAAGGTCCCATCAAGGGATTTGGCGTTGTAACTCGATTTTTATTTTTACTTTGTTATGATGCCCGTTCTTCCCGTGGACTCCTCCCATTGATAATACCCCCCCCCCCCATGAACACATGGAAAGAAGATAAATTGAATGTGTTATCCCTATCATGTGTAAAGATGTGTAAAGTAAAGTTGTATAAGAAGGTCTTATAAAATACTTTCCAGTGGGGTTAGTGGTGGGTTGGGGGTGGGGGTCGAATTCAGTTAGTGGTTAGGGCATTAAATGAACTTAAGCTGGCATTTATCATATTCTGAAAAATGTGATGTTTATAATATTATGTGGCATTTATTTTTTATAGATTGATTTTTTTAAAGCACACAGCAAAGGTAAGAATTTTCAAAAGAAACAGTTTAAAATTAAAAGGAATAGAACAAGTCGTTTACCTTCTAAATAACAGCAAACTAAAATATGACAGAAAAAAACCGGAAGTTTAAGTTGAAAAAAATGCATTCAGTGCAGTCCCTTGTGCATTTCCGCTTTGCATCTCAAGTTACACTCATGATTTCACTTCAATACTAGTCCTTGCATGGAGCCAATTGCCGAGGGCCAGAAATAAAACATGGCTGTATGTGTAATAATGCAGATTTCTTTTTCAAACTTAAATGATCAATAGAATGTTACTTTTATTTTTATATTTAGGCGTAATGCTTTTTTTACTGGGCAACAGGGTGCAGTGTGTGCATTTAGCTTTCTTTATATCAATGTTTTAACATTAATTATCCAATATAACGAAATTCGACAAAAAAAAACAAAGATATGATTGAATGTTTGAAACAAAAAAAAACTGCCAGTATATGTCGAAGCAATATAAAATTATTGTCTAGTCATGGCCATAATAAGGTTATTGTAGGCCTAACACTTTATATCAAATAAGTGTCTAATTTGCAAACTGACTGATAGGACGTATCACCTGTGAACTGTATTTTGGCCTCCAACGTTTCACATATAAAGCGTGTTTCTTTGTATGACGTTAGCGGTGAAAAACCACGGAGAATACTTAAATTCTTATGACCGAAGGCCGATTTCTCCAGGGCCTAAGGTTATGGTCGGAATAGACAAATGGTTAACTCTGCCATAAGTTAATTAAGTATGTTTAAGTTTTTTAATCAACATACTTTGATGACTTGAATAATCCCTATGATCGCACTGTATAAGTAAGTGGCTTCAACACCATTTCCAGTAAACCAAGTGCCCATGTACCGTACTGTAGTTTCTTTCATTCATTTAACCCATTGCCCATAATTTAGTCCCATTTGTCAGCTACAATTCGCCGGCTCGGTGAAAGTCCCCAAAACTCGATTATTCAGCAACAACTGTTCGTGCGAATAGCCTCCCTTGACTTCGCCCTGAACAAAGGGGTACAACCCATGGAGTCTTGCACACGGAATAGTAATCCTTTGGTTCTGAGGCGTGTACGCCTCCATCTTGTGAGAAAACGATAAAGAAGAACAAAGGCTTGGTGAATAATTACGGTTAACGACCGACGTTGATTGACGAGGAGCAGGAAGCAGAGATCCGGCGAATGGCCGAAAACAAAGAGGAAATATTTGATGTTTGTCATATGAGAACGTTTCTCTGTACTCCATGATTTCGTCGAAAATGTGCGTTGAATTTTCCAAGAAAAAGAAGATGTCTATGTAGGGCCATCGAAACGGTTTGTGAAGTAAAGTTTTCGGTTTTGTCCAGTAAAATTTCCATCGCTTACCTTCAGGGCTGTCCAAACGAAAATCCTCGTGCATGTATGAAAGGGCCTGACGTAGCAAAGCCCTATCTGACGAATTGGCCATGACGTCAATGTCGTCATCCCAGGGAATTATGTCGTGATGGCGTAACGATCCGAGTAAAGTGCCACCGTACAGGAAAAACGTCACGTTGTATTTCAGGCATGCGCTGACGAATTTCTGAAACAACATGAGCAGAGCCTGTCTGTCCTCAAATGACAGACCACGCTGAAAAGACAACAAGTCGACATCTTTTTCCGCACCGCCGCGCAAATCATTGGATAGAAAGTAGAGAGTGTGAACTTGACCGACATTCTTACCCTCGTTTGACAAGACTCTCGTCTCGTTGATCTCTGGGAAACTGAAGTTTGTCAGCGGATTCTGAACATGACATTTGTACATCTTGCCAGAATTGATCTTCTCAAGTTTGGAGCTACTGATGTGTAAAGTAATTAACAGCGCGGTCGTTGATAGTAGAAACACATACACAATCCGTTGTGATAATTCACGTCTGCCACAAATAAACTGTAAAGTCATCTTTTCATTCTTTGTATGCGTTTTTTTAAATCTTGAAACAAGCATTAAAATACATCAGATCTCATTATATACGATAGTAAATCTTTTTATTTACATTTATATGATCACTGGTTATAAGATAGGAACAGGGACTTCAATGCGAATATTGATCATCAATTCTTAATCATTTAGCGGAACGTGTGAATATTCGGTAGCAACACTTCTTTTATTTACTTATCCAAATAACGAAAAATGAAAAAAATGCATAGTCCATTAACACTGTTGAAAACAATGTATATTCCGTTAACACTATTGAAAACAATGCATAGTCAGCTAACGCTGTTGAAAACGATGCATAGTCAGCTAACGCTGTTGAAAACAATGCATAGTCAGCTAACACTGTTTATACATTATATTAGATTTGGCTTTTAATCCGCACAGCTAACTGGCAAGCGAGCCAATTGGCCTCACGTGAACATGTTCTCTTGGTACTCGAAGAACTGTTTGCTCATCTGACTGCGAGGCGGCACCAATTAAGCTCACTGTGCCTAATTTCCCTCGCGTGTTGGTCGACAAGCCCCTTTAAATCTGAGCATCGGGTCCGGCTATGGTGCGGTCCAAGTCATTGGCCGGTGGTGGCTACAACGGTGAAGTTTAAAAGCAGAGCACTGCTACATGCTGGAATCATAAGTTGTGTTTGTTTTGTCTTTGGCTCATCTTTTAAGTAAAAAAAAAAAAAATTGGTTTCATTTTGTAAATGTTTTTAACTGTCAATGGGGAACATAAACAAGTTAAGACATTTTATCAATTAATTTAACGAAAAATTCGCGAATTATGTTCCATATTTTGTTATAATCCGTTATACAGTGTACAAGGGGAGGTGGTGGTGTTATGAATTAATTTAAGGGAACATTCGCGAATTATGTTCCATATTTTGTTATAATCCGTTATACAGTGTACAAGGGGAGTTGGTGGTGTTATAAATTAATTTAACGGAACATTCGCGAATTATGTTCCATATTTTGTTATAATCCGTTATACATTGTACAAGGGGAGGTGGTTTTGTAGTTGAAGTCTGTTTTATAACGCTTACATTGTATTCATAAATTATGGTCGAGTCCGGTCCGTAATTAGAGATTGTGGCGCCATGACATTATTATAATGAGGAGGATCATTTGTATCCGTCATTTTTGCGTTCAAAACTACATAAAATGAACTGTTTCCAGCACATAAATAACAGGAAAAAAACATAAAAAGTAAATATATTAATACATTATTAGTACCAGATATGTTCCAAAGTACTGACCATGAAAGTACACGAACCCAAGGTGCAAGCACAAGTACAAGTACTCATTTTTTTAAAATTGCTATTAAGTCTATGAGTACACAAGGTGCAAGTACGACTAAAAGTACGAGTACCCAAGTTGTAAGCCCGAGTACAACCACCAGTACTTTAAAAATGCTATTGAGTACATGTACATAGTAAAACTAGTGCAAAGTACGCCATCTTTAATTAGTACTCAGAAAATATTTTTAACATTTGTTTCTGCAATTAACTATTCTCTCTTCACTATCTCATGTCTTCATTTAATTGATTTGCTGTAGAAACTACTGGAATAGAAAGAATTGTGCTGTTTATTTGATCGTGGTGGCCGATTCCCCACGGTTTTTTTTCAAACAAAACAAAAAAGCTTGGGAAAATTAACAACTCTTCAAATTAACCTACATATTTTGTTTCCTACTATAAACAACTCGATATTTCAATAAAAAAAAACAGTAGCCTAGATCACTTAAAGCTATTTGGGTGTGGGAGAGTTTGGAGGTTTTTATCTTCTTTCCTCGTCCCTTTCCTCTACACAGAACTGTTCTTACGGATCATTTGGGGGGCCTAGGTAACGCTACCGCTATCAATGTCGCCGCCTGCGAATCCTGTGTATCTTGATGTCTTCGACAACTAGGCTCTTCTCACCCAGTAACTGTTAAGTCATTTTAGGTAATGACCCATATAAAACTTCCAACATGGGGCAGTAGGGGCCCTAGACGCTCACCAATAAATAAATACGGCTTCGCCTCTGACCCCGACTCTTTTTCCGCCTGCATACTCTCAATGAGTATCATGTTTAGTCTTCCCCCCTGTAAACATTCCTGTGGTTTCCAGATTAATTATTAAAATAAAAACAAAGACTAAATCGATGATTGACATATTGATAAAGACAAGAACGTGTAACTGGTGTAAACATTGTTTATGAAATTAGTCGTACATCACAATTATTTCTAACTATGTGACACTGTTTGTTTCCCTATTGTTTTGTAACTGTGTGACACAAGTCTATGTGACACCAGTCTGTCACAGTCATTTATTGCTATGTGACACCAGTATGTCACAGTCATTTATTGCTATGTGACACCAGTCTGTCACAGTCATTTATTGCTATGTGACACCAGTCTGTCACAGTCATTTATAGCATCTGTTACAATTAGTTGAAGCGCCATTGCATCGATATGTAACACTATTATGTCACAAGAAACAGACAAGTAGGCCGACGTGTATGCCTATTTTAAACAGTATGACACTATTATGTCACAAGAAACAGACAAGTAGGCCTACGTGTATTTCAATCTGTATGACACTATTATGTCACAAGAAACAGACAAGTAGGCCGACGTGTACTTTAAACAGTGTGACACTATTATGTCACAAGAAACAGACAAGTAGGCCGACGTGTACTTTAAACAGTATGACACTATTATGTCACAAGAAATAGACAAGTAGGCCGACGTGTACTTTAAACAGTATGACACTATTATATCAAAATCACTTTCAAGAATTTTAACTGGATATTCGGTAATAATAAAAAGAAATATAGACATTAGGCCTAGGCCCTATAAACAAAATGAACTTGGTTGTCGCCCAGTGTCAGAATTTTGAACTTACTAGATGACATACTTTCTTCACTGAACTACACATATGTACCTATGTTAAAGTATGCTCTGTTGTGGACACCATTATCTCAAAAACATTTTAGGCTAAGGGACACCACTATGTCTCAAATATCCTAACTTGTGTGACACATTAACTAGGGTTAGGGACACAACTATGTCTCAAATATCCTAACTTGTGTGACACATTAACTAGGGTTAGGGACACAACTATGTCTCAAATATCCTAACTTGTGTGACACATTAACTAGGGTTAGGGACACAACTATGTCTCAAATATCCTAACTTGTGTGACACATTAACTAAGGTAGGGGCCCCCTGTGGAAACGTAGTAGGGCTGGACGACAATCATGCAAATAAAAAGGGACACACCCATCGGCAACACTCTGAGAGCTGCCGACCCCTCCCTCCCCCAACGAACGATTACTTGGTCGAAGGATCTAAATTCTGGACAAGGAGGCTGCAACAACGCTCCACATAGTTACCTCTATTCAGGCCCGTAACGTGCGGGGAGGGGTCAGGGGGCCGGGCCCCCTGCGTTTTGTCTGGCCCCCCTGCTTATTTGTTCTACTTAGTAAAATGTATTACCTGCCCCCCCCCGCTATTGCCTGGCCCCTGCTGTAGAATGCCTGGCCCCTCCTGTAGAATTTTCACGCTTTGGGGCTGCCTCTACTTCTTGGGTTCATCAATTCAGTTTGATGTGGCTAATGTTGATTGCACTTGTCTAAAGCTCCTATTCCCATAAGTCGCTGAAGATTGGCTTCCTTTTTCTTCTCGTCTTTGTATGCGGGCCTATATCTAACGTTGTGTAGTGCCATATACAGATTAAAAAGTGGACACACACCCTGGGCCCCTGATTGTGAACGGCCACGCAAAAAAAATAATTTTACACCCTTTTTGAGGCCTCCAATTTTTTGAAAAGGGGCCCAATATTTTTTTCTTGTCCCGGGCCCCCAACCGACCTTGGTCCACATCGTCTTATTTCCCAAGATATATTGTGCAATATTTGAACCGAAGTAGAATGTTTTCTTATTCAAGCTATTGCGTCTTGTTTTGTTTTGTTTTTTTAAATTACCTGATATACACTGGCATGTGCAGAGATATCGTGGAGCATAGGAAATAAAAACTCCCTAATCAACTTGGATGATCTGGTCATGAAGTGACAACAAGTGTCCTCGGGGAGAATGAGTTAAGCAATGATCGCAGCTGCAATGGTTGTTAATAAGGTCTCGAAGGAGGGACTTGGTGGGGCAAATTTGTAAGCATCGAATAAAAACACTAAAAACCGAAATTCAAAGCTCATGGTCCAGACGATGTTAATGATAAAATAGTGGACATCATTGATGAAATTAACATCGTTGTGTATAAAAAACAAGAATGGATTAAACACTAAAAGATTTAATATTCAATGTAAAAAATTGTTGAGATTTTTTTTTATTGATCAGGATGGTGATATAAAATAGTGAATGCATTTAACTAAGTTACAGAAATAATCTACACAGCTGAACATTCCTAAAACACTTCATAAATAATAACAGTGGTAGGCAGTCTACTGCCCGAAAATGTGATGTAAAGCCCAAGACACCAGTGTCTTATACTGGGGGCAGGGGAGATGAAGCCTCCTGAACTGTAGCCACTGACAAGGGAATTATTGTTTTAGAAGATCCCATTTAAAACATTTGCCTAAGGGAGAAGAAAACAAGTAAAGGCTTGTTTGAAATAGTTATTATTTCATGAACAAGTGTCATTTCAGTCCTATACGAAATTTCAAATGTTTTAAATTACCTTTAGCTTTTTTTTTTTTTTTAAAGATTTTTGAACTGAATTTATTGATGTATAAGATATAAAACAAATGTCGATTACTACTGGATCAGCAAAAAAAAAAGTATTATAATTTTTAATTGAGCCACAGACACTAATTTAGCATTTCAGCATGACAGCCTATATATTAATTTTTATGTAATGGTTTAACATTTCATTGAAACAAAATAAATATGTCAGTTGACAGGCCAGTAAAGAAAAGCTTCAGTCTATACTTTCATTGAAATCAAATGTGTCAATAAGCAAGCCCTGTACATTTTTCACGGAAAGTGGATAATTTTAAAATGAATTTTTAAGTTTACCCTGACTGTGAAGCACATTGTAAGTCCAAACAAATGTCTACTATCTAAGCGCATTAAATCTCAATGCATGCCTATCTTTATAATGACATTATAAATCCACAAAGTAATTTTTTAGCAAAACTATGAGAATATATTTTGATACTTTGTAAACATTTAGAAATTAATGAGATCATCATGCATGTACATATTAAAAATAATACCATGTGTAAAATATTACACGGGGGGAAGTACATAACATTTTATTTCCATTAAATTTAAATCCATTAACATGAATTATTTCTATAGGTTTCTCAGAAATTTTTCTTATGACTTAATAACATATATCATATATTAAATGAGTATAAGTCTAATAAAAATGTTTAGATAAATTAAAGAAAAATTAAGTCAAATAAAAAATCTGTCACAGTTATTTAAACTCCAAGACATCTTCAGGTATAAAATGAATATTGTCTGTAAATGAGGGACATGATAGACATATTAATATCAAACAAAATCAGTGAATAAAATAAACTGCAATATTGCAACTAATAACAAACTATATCACCTTAGTATGAAACCAATTTAATCTTATAAAAATAAAAGGCACGGAGATCAACCTATTTGAATGTTTTTTTTATATCTAGTACATGTAGGTCCTGTGATCAGCAGACAATATAAATAAACAAAAGTCACTCAATAATGACAGAAATTAAACACAAGACAACTAAGTTAATAAGCTTACATGAATAAAAAACATAAAAAATAAAATATGTATATAAATAAAAAATATATACATATATATATATATATATAAAACATATTTATATGTATCTATACTTATATCTTTTGAGAATCAAATAGACCTAAATTTCACTTACAGCAGAGCTCTCTTTTTTTTTTCTTTTAAATGATAATTTATTAACTCTACTATAAAACTCATCATAAAAATTGTACTTCAAACTTTATCTCAAATGAAATTTTTTAAAATTATAATAAAAATAACTTGCTTTCAATAAATCTTCAACTCACACTTTGAAAACTACATAAGATAACAGGCTCTGCTAGTAGTGCTAGGTGTTCCTGATTCCTGATTTTTAGAATGCTGCTGATTAATGGATCTATTGGTTGAAGAAGGCACAGGCAGTTGTGCTTGTGGAGCTGGAGATACTGACTGGGTGTCAGGAGCTTTTATACTGGACAATTCTTTCACCTGAGAAATTTCTGATTGAAATAAAAGAATTTTAAGTTTTAATTTTAATTAATCTTGAATGGCTTTATTGGGATGTGCATTCTGTAAAAATAAAGATAATATTGTGTTTAAATTTTTTACCTTTATCTTTGCCTCGTTTATGTGAAGTTTCAGCCTTTTTTCTCAACCTTTGAGGTAATCCACTTGGCTCAACATCTTGTAAGGCCTGTAACATGTGATCTGTTCCCAAGATTTCAGACTGGTGGTGAACTATGTTTATTGCTGATTCACGAGGTAGAACTGTGGCTCTCATTGCTCTGCGATGAGCCTCACACAACCAGGTGTATTTGCCACAAGGTAAAAGACATCTTTTCCAAGAGTCAAGAAAAAGAAGCAATAATAAAAAAATATTTTAAAAAACTTGTCAAAAAAAGAATTTTTTTCAATTGTATTAAAAAGAACAAAAATATTTCCTAAAGTTTAAATCATATATATATATTTATCAAAATTATATTGACTAAAAAAACCACTAGCACCAATATTGATCATTTATTTAATTTATTTGTGCATGAAATAAATGATTACTACAAATATAGTTTAATTTAGCAATGAATACAGTTTAAAGACAAACAAAGTCCAGAATATTTTGATGTCAAAACTGGTGCTTACACTTCTATTTCATCAAAAATAGTTTCTAATTAATATTTGTTTCATCTGAGGCTTAGAAAATATTTTTACTTTTAAGAATATTTTAAAAGTTTTTTTATTATATTATTTTATTAAATACTTTTTTGTATCAAATGTATTTTACTTGTTTTTGTTTGTTAAGTTAATATAAAGTAATGAAATTAATTGTTGTACCTAGTGAGAAACTGAAAGACTTTAAAATGTGTTGTTTTATATTTTCTAAAACTTTATCTTTATAAAATAATTTCACTTGCATTTGTTGGTAAAGATAGCCTAGATGACTAAAAAAAAATTCCAAACTCAACACTTTAATGAGCTCATGCTATACTTGAAAAGCCATAATCTCTGTGCAATTATTCTACTTTTATAAACATTATCAAAAAACTTCAAAGCTTCAGACTCCATGAGAATTTAATAAATTGATGAATATTTTTAAATAGTATGTAGTCACCAAGGATACACAATATTCAAAATTTAAATTCATTGTGCTTCAATTACGAATATAAAAAAAAAATTATTTACCTTTCTAAGTTAGCATGTTGATATTTAGGATCAGCATTATATATAATTTGTCTGAGAGAAACATAGCTAATCTGAAAATCTGTATTCACGCTTGGATTCTGTTAAACAATTAAAAAATTTCTAAATTATAAACCATCAATATTATTTTGAGTCAATCAACAGTAGTTTAAAAAAAAATCCTAGCTTAGGGCAAATTTTTTTTTTTTTAGTTTATAGCCTCTTACCTCTTCTAACCATTTTAAATACATCTGTCCACTTCTTGTAGTCAGACAATTAAGAATGATCTTTTTGCTGTATTTGGCAATCACTGTCATTCTTGCTATATAAGGTAAATACTGGTCAATGGTATGGCCAAATTCATCATCCAATGGTATTGCACTTCCAGAGGTATGCCAGCCCTGGTTAATTATTTCAAGCACATTATAATATAGTTGATATTCAGATGAACATGATGGATATTAGTTTTCATGCTATATTTTATCATTGAACAATAAAGAACATTAATTTTATTGTAATTATTAAACATCATAATAATACAGTGTTGCTGATTTCTCACCTCTTCATGTTCACAAAGCAGATGAGCACAAAATTTCTGATCTTGAAAATCAGAAGCAGTAAAATGATTATGAGTGTCTTGCTTTTCTTGTAACTCAGTCTCAGCTTGTCCTGTTTTCGTTTTTTTTTTAAATTGTATGTGTATTAAGATTTAAAATAATTTGAACTATTAAAACTATCAAAGATTTACTACAATATTAATAATATCTGTGCTAAATTTTTAAGTTCCCATTTTTTTTAAGCACCTGTTTTATAAATTGTTATCAAAGTGACATTTTTAAAAAATCACAGATTAACCAATGAGACAAAATGGAAAATTAATAAAAATTATAAATTATCAACACTAATTATGGATTTTAACTTTGGTGCTTAAATATACATTTATTTTAATGTGTCATGGGTAACAACCTACTATAATTCAAGGGAAAAAAGAAGGTTCAGAACTTAGTATTAATTGCTTATATAATAAAACACTATTAAACATATGTAAAATAAACAATAACTGGCATAAATACCCAGTGCTTCAGCTTTGAAATCAATTAAGATAATATTAGGATATGGGCCGAAATCTAACTGTTCTGTGTAATCATTAATCTGACGCACAAACTTGCGCTGAGCCAGTTCACAAAGTTCCTAAATGTTGCAATTTAAAAAAAGTAAGTTAGAATTTAACACTTCTTAATTTAATAATTATATTGATAAACAGTAATTGTGATTACCAATCTCTATAGTGTAGGTTTATTTATATGATTCATATCAAGTGACCTGAAATGAAAGTCTTTGTTGCTCCACTAAGGCTTTATTTTTTTCAGTCTTGTCCAAGTTTCGTTCTTTCTTGGTCTTGTTCCTGCTCTTGGAAATGTGATACTTGACAAGCTTTAAAAGTTTTTCCATAGAACTATCACTCTTTTCTTGGAAGCTGACAAGCGGAAACTTTAATGACATAACTCCAAGCTGAAAATAATAATATTTTAGAGATATGAGGTGCATATATTGAAATATTGCCATGAAAAGGATTTTTTTTTTAATTTACTCGCACATTTATTTTACTTCTTAGAATTTAGATAAGAGTGGTAACTTCTTTCACCTTTTTAAAAATTTGTCAGAAATACAAATGTTGAAGAAAAGCTTCTTATAAATAAGAGACATTAACAAAAAAAGGAACAAAAATATTTTTATTTTAAAGTTTCTTCTACTGAAATTAAAATTTATTAATAGTAACATTATCACATTAGGAACTTTAAGGCATGAAAATAAATTTACATTTGAATGACAAGAACATATAACAATTAAACATTTACCTCAGATGTTCTCCATTTATTTCCAGTGCCAACAACAGCCAGTACAACTGGAATTTTGAGTGTATTTACTGCATACCGAAATTCTTTATTGCAGTTTTCTGATGTTACATATTCATCAGAGATGCATACAACAACTATCTGACAATTTATAAGACCCTCTGCAATATCTTCAAACAGGCCGTGCTAAAAATAATATTGGTATTTTCCATTGTAATAATATCTCATTAGCGCAAAGCAATATATATTCTTTAATTTTCACAAGTCATATGATATTTATAATCATCCAGTAGATATCTCAAATAAAGGTGATTAATAGCACAAAAAATTTTATGAAAATTACTTATTTGAGGTATAAAAAATAAAATTTATTTTGCAGTTGTTTATAAAATACATATCGTATTGACTGAAATATTCTGACATTTTAGATAAATAAAAATGGAAAGGTGTAAACACTAAAAAATATATTATTTATTTCCAATTAAATTTGCTAGTTTTAAATTAATTAATTGTGAAATAAAAAGTCAAAATTAACCTGGCCAACTCTTTCTTCATCTAACCAACAACTGATTCCTTTATTCTCCAAGTAAATTTTTATGTCTCTTGGATCACCAAAACCTACAGCACCTTCTGTTGTTCTGGTAGACAGTAAACATGTCATTTTTTTTTCATATAATTACAAGTTATGTGAAATAACAGTTAAGCAAGATTATGTCATATAATTTAGATGATTTATATAATTGTTATACATGCATATTATAGAGACTGATAACAACCTCCTTAAAATAACAAAACTCTACCTAGAACCTTTAGCAACAGCTTTTGCTGAATTTTTCCAATTGTAGGAAATAAAACAAGGCGGGTAACTTTTGGTCTTGTCTATGCTTTCATTACTGACAGAGTGTTTTTTTCTTAAAGATTCAGTGAGTTCTTCTATTTTTGATTCATATCTGCTTGACTGTGTCATATTTACATACACCTAGTATAAAAACATTTGGTATATAATAAAAAAACAGAGGATAATAAAAAAAAGCTTTAACAAACCTTTTTATTTTTATCTAGCATGTAAAATCCAAACTTCTGATGAATCTTAGCTTTTGTCGCAATAACATTAAATATTTAATATTTTTTTTAGTAAAAAGGATTCCTTTAAAATTGGCCATATGAAGTTTTACAAAAATAGACCTACCATATCAACAGTAAGAATTCCTAGACTGCTACGCTGCCAATCTAAATTTTTCCCAACAGCAACAAGAATAATTGGCTTTTTTAAAGTCTGAATAGCAAATCTAAAAAGATTACAGCAGGTTTCATTTTCAACAAAATTATTTGAGATGAAAACCATAAAAATTTTGGCATCCAAAATAGCTTTAGCCATCTCATCCATAGATTCTGCTTTGTCTTTTGGGATCCAGCTAAAATATTAAATAAATTTGAAAGAATTTCAATGGTTTAAAAAAAGAATGAAAATTATCTAGCCATAAAACTAAAGTATGTAAGTAATGTTTCACTGAAAAGTTTTTAAGCATAATGTAAGTCTGATTGGTATTTGTTTCTTATTAATCTGTGAAGTCCCTGTAAGAATGAGATCCTATTAACCACAAATGAGACAGTTTTTGTAGTGCCTTCCTTTCATCCCCTACATAGCCGATAGTGTAATGGTCATGAGGGCACAACGGAAGACGTTTAGGAAACTTTCACAATTATTTGAATAAATCACTAGGAGATCATAACCACCTAATCAACAGTCATGCGATTTACACTTACTGACCACCCTACCTGTTCCCAATTATAATAGCCATTATTAAACAGATAAACATATGTAAAAAGATTTATTTTTTTTATTTCTTGGAATATACCTAGTAAAATGATCAAAGAACATTAAGAATTTCATTAAAAAAAACAGTAATATACTTAGAAAGGTAAAAAACTATTTCTAAAAAATGTTTAATTAAAAAAAAACTCAGTGTTTATTAAAATTAATTTTGATATATTAAATATAAATATTATCTTTATCAGTTTATTTTTATTATACATTTTTATTATACAAACCATTTATATCCCAACTTTTCCACATCTTCAATTATTCGGTTTGGTGATACTTCCATATTTGTCTTTAAGTCTTGTTCACAATATGACACAAATAAATCTAATTAAAAAAATGTTTTTTTTAAATGACTATTATACATTTTTCTTAAAAGTAAGGCAAATAAAAGAAATAAAGACACATTTAAAAATTAAAATTGAAAAAAAATAAATGTGAAAAAAGTAATGGAATTTTCTTCTTGCCAATTTTATAAAAAATTTTATTCAGATAAGTTTATTCTTTACAGTACTTATCAAATGTTAAATACTGATAAGACATTTATGTTAACTTAGCATTCTATATGCATATATTTAGGGTGCTCTTTAGAAGGTCTGGATTAAGAAATGTTTTGAGGATTACCAATTTTTATGACAAAATTTTTAGATGTTATTTAACTTTGTTCATTTCTGTTCATGGCACTTTTTCAAAATGAAATGCTAATTTGAAGAGATATGCCTTGACCTGAGGAACACCCCCCACCCCATTCATTTTTATGCCATTTTAATGAGGCTATTTTCAATGCAGGACAATGTAATTAAAATAGTAAAAATGTGTGATTTAAAAAATTATACAATAGAAAAAACATTATTTGTGTCCAGAAAAAGTCAAGCTCCCATGTAAGAAAATGGACAATGTCAAAGAAAAGTTTTCTCATAAAAAGTGGTACATGTATTGATAAATATTTTTTATTCATTTATGAATCCATCCCTTCTTAATCTAAAGTGCACCCATGGATTTAATTATCACTACATCTATTAAATAATTTGCAGAATTATTCAACACACCCACCAACCTGCAACCAAATTCTGTTTTAATTCTTTCATCCCTCTTACAGCTTGGACAAGATGAAGATCAAAGTCCTTACTGCTGTCAGGTGGCATTATAGCTGAAGAGGAAAATAATATATTAGTTTCTTTTATTAAGTATAGCATCACTTATAATGGGGAAAAGAAGACAATATTTAACAATTACATGTATCAGACATTTAGTTTTAATAAAACAGTCAATTATGTAATGAAAAAAATAACCTACCATGCAAGTCAGTAATAGAAATAGTGTGGAAATACTTCAAACACTGAAGAAATGGGGACTTGAGTTCTGTTGCCCTTCTAATTAAAGATGCTGGAAACAAATGAGGATCTTTAGTTGCCTGGTATATAAGAAAGAAAAAAACAACTAGATAACTGCACTACTGACTTATTATTTATCTCAAACAAAAATATTAATAAAAGACTAAATGTTAATTTAAAAGATATCATACCACACTGAGACAGTCAGGACATGGTACAAAAAAATCATATGTAATGCCTTGAAATGATTCTAAAATAAGAATTTCAAAAACTTCATGAACCAAAAGAATGAGATTTTCTGGTCTAGGCCCATAAGCTTTGACAGTTACTTCAGATTCTCTAAGAAAGATATGAAATTGTAATTATTAAAATTTTACAACATAAATACAGAGTTTGATATATACAGGC
Organism: Bulinus truncatus; assembly: GCA_021962125.1. Taxonomy (NCBI): domain Eukaryota; kingdom Metazoa; phylum Mollusca; class Gastropoda; family Planorbidae; genus Bulinus; species Bulinus truncatus. The sequence continues at coordinate 4,335,956 of JAGDYQ010000002.1, read as the reverse complement.
TTTTCCCAGTAATAAAGTTGCCTCTATTTAACCCAGCTGGCAATGTATATATACATTTATTCTTTTATAAAAAAAAAAAAGCTTTATAAATAAAACACTACATGTACTAGGAAATAAAATGTGCAGGAAAGTCCAGGCAATTAATTATAAGACTGAATATTTACTTTGATTGGTGAATAAGGCAGGTGTGACCATTTTTCTTCAGATAGGATCCTTTTTTCCAAATTAAAGAACTATCACAGAACTGATGAAGCCTGACCTAATGATAATAAATTAAAATATGACACGAGTTACAAACTGTTTATCTAAATAAAACTAAACATTTAATTTAATTTTAATCTTCCATAAAGATTTAAAATATTTTCAATTTAGTACCTGTGTTCTGTTAAAGAGTCCAGCAGGTAGATAATCAAACCAGTATACCATTTTGGTTTCTTTATTTAAGTCATCTTTATGAATTTCTGGCCAATGAAACTGAAGAGTAGTATTAAGTTTTAAAGCATAATCATTATTTATAAAAAAAAATTAAATGTTTTTATCCAGAAAAAAAATTTAACTGTTATTGAAATTAATGTGAATAAAAAAATTAACAAAAAAATATCTGACCTCCGGCAGAGTCTCAGGAAGCAGACATGGAACAAGGTGTATAGGTGAATCTTTTATAGGGAAAGATAAGTCAAATTCTTCGGTAAGCATCAACAACCACTTATGTAGAGAAGCATCATAGTCTTTCCACACTTTATTTATGTCAGAGTGGTGTAACTTTCCTTCCTTAAGTTATATTTTGGATAAAAATTTTAAATTATATTATACACTAGAAAAGTACCACTTCTTTTCTTAGGGACACAACCCAGGGAAAAAAAGTCACCTTTGATTAAAATCTTCTGTATTTGGTGATTTTCTTTAATTTTTTTTCTTTCATGTCAATACTGTCAGCCTGGCAGAGTGTGTGTACATCAGGCCCGTAGCGTGCAGGGGGGGCCAGGGGGCCGGGCTCCCCTGCGTTTTGTCTGGCCCCTCCCTGCTTATTTGTTCTACTTTGTAAAATGTATTACCTGGCCCCCCCCCCTGCTATTGCCTGGCCCCTGCTGTAGAATGCCTGGCCCCTCCTGTAGAATTTTCACGCTACAGGGCTGGTGTACATGCCACACCAGCCAAAATGGTTTTGAATGAGGGTCTGCTATTGCTTATGGTGCAGAAAGTAGTATGTGGGTTTTAGCACTTGCCTATAAAAGCCACATCACAGAGGGTGTGTATGCGCCTGTCTACTGGGGCTAGAATTAAACGCAAAAGTGTTCCTGCCATAAATGACAGAGGAAGGGTGTCTTCCTGCAACATATACCAAAATGACAGGCAGTTTTCTTGTGGTTAATGCTGGAATGGCAGGTGTTGTGCCAACCATATTTGTCATAAAAGCAGGCTGCTAATTTCCATGTCAGGCTGCTAATTTCCATATCTTGGCTAAACCTCATTGCCACTCCACAATAAGGTTTTTTTTACCTTCTAGGAGATGCCACCAACCTTACCCATTTTTGCACATGGTACAGCACTTGCCACAAAGAATTATAGTCACAAACACACCTACATACATATATAGTTTCAAATATATATTTATATACATATATATATATATATCTATACTTATAAGACGCATTTTTTGTCTGTCTGTCTGTCTGTCTGTCTGTTCCCTTATAACTCAAGATCCAGAAAAACAGATAACGTGAAATTTGTTACACATACACATAATTACATGGGGAAGGTTATAGGACAGGTTTCGTTTCATCTCGATGGGTAGTTTAATTGTAATTAATTTTTTTTATTTTAGTATTTTACTATATTAAAGTAATCTCGACGGCGCCATAAATAAAATTCCTCTGTGACGTCATTTCCTTATGATCGAATAGAACTTGCGCGCTGGTGCTGTATTGTGCCTTTGTGATGCAAAGAATTGTTGATGTTGTTTCATGCTCTCTGATTTGTACAGTTTGAGGAAGGTAAAGGAATGAAGATGGATTTTAGAAGAAGTGTGAAGCCATAATAATAAGTATTTATATATATATATATATATATATATATATATATATATATAGAGAGAGAGAGAGAGAGGGGGAGGGAGGGAGGGAGGGAGGGAGGGAGAGAGAAAGGAGGGTAGGAGGGAGGGAGGGAGGGAGGGAGGGGAAAGGAGGGTAGGAGGGAGGGAGGGAGGGGAGGGAGGGGAGAGAGGGAGGGAGGCGGATGGACAGGGGGAGAGAAGGAGGGGAGAGGGGGAGATGGGAGAGGGAGGGAGAGAGAAAGGGAGATGGGCGAGGGAGAGAGAAAGGGAGGGAAGGAAAGAGAAAGGAAGGGAGGGAGAGAGGGGGTAGGGAGGGAGAGAGGGGGAGGGAGGGAGAGAGGGGGTAGGGAGGGAGAGAGAGGGTGGGAGAGAGTGAGGGGGGCAGGGAGGGAGAGATGGAATGAGGGAGGGAGGAAGAGGGAGAGAGGCGGAGAGGGGAGGGAGGGAGAAAGAAGGGAGGGAGAGAGGGGTTAGGGAGGGAGAGAGAGAGGGGAGGGAAGGAGAGAGGGAGAGAGAGGATGGGAGAAATGGGAGGAAGAGATAAAGAGAGAGAGGGGGCAGGGAGGGAGAGAGGGAAGGAGGAAGGGGGAGAGAAGGAGGGAGGGGGATGGACAGGGGGGAGAGAAGGAGGGGGAGAGGGGAGATGGCAGAGGGAGGGTGGGAGGGAGAGAAAAGGGAGAGAGAGGGAGGGAGAGGGAGGGAGAAGGAGGGAGGGAGAAAGGGAGGGAGGGAGAGGGAGGGAGGGAGAGAGAGAGGAAGGGAGAGAGGGGGAAGGGAGAAAACAGAAGGTAAACAGAAAACCTTATTTTAAACCCGGGCAAAGCCGGGTACTTGCAACTATATATATTTATATACATATATTTATAAATATATATATACATGTATATATATAATGCATAAAAAATTATTGGAAAAGTATTTTTCATTATTGAGCTGTCTAAATACCTTAATATGAGAGTCTTTGACTGACACAATGCAAGCCATTACATCCACAAGCCACTGTGGATTGATAACAACATGAGATTTCAAACTGGCACTAGTGAAATGTTGAAGTGAACCGAGTTCGTGAAGAAACTGGACAGCATGCGCAACCTTAAAATAACAAAATGAGTAAAAAAAACAGATACACACTTAATATTTTTTACCTTGTATCTGTTATGTTTATACAATAAAACAGTACCTCAGTAGCTTCAAATATTCCTGAGCAATTGGCTTTGTTTTCTAATTCTTTGTATCCAATCACGCTTTTGTCTGTGATACTGAGAAAAATTCCAATGAAGTCATATAAAACGTAGGAAACAGTTCTTTGTGATCATAAAATATAAATCTACCTGCCTGAAAGAAACAATAGGCGAAATTGTCTCTAATAGATAATAATTTTCAGTTTGGTATAAACTGGAACTCAGCAAAGGACGGTCACAAGCCCAGCTGAAAAAGGTGGAGGGTTAAAAAAAAAGAAATAAAAAAAGATTCCCAACAAAGTTTATTTGTTTCCCATTTTCTACTAGCTAAATGGATTTTTGAATGGATCTGTTCCCATTTTCTACATGCTAAATGGATTTTTGAATAGATCTGTTCCCATTTTCTACATGCTAAATGGATTTTTGAATAGATCTGTTCCCATTTTCTACATGCTAAATGGATTTTTGAATAGATCTGTTCCCATATTCTACATGCTAAATGGATTTTTGAATGGATCTGCAATAACATTTTTAATACTTTTGTCAAACATTATTCAATTTAAATTATCATCTTGATATGGAGCTTTCTACTATTTTAATACCATTCAGTCTTTTTATCAAACTGCCAATAGTGTAGATCTAATACTACAACTAGAAAATATCCTACTTAAAAAAATGAAATTTTATTATTAATTTTTCAGTGTAAAACATAATCAAAAACAATTTTAAAGTTCAAGTTGACTATTTACTTAGATTCCTTGAATAAAAAATTTATTTTTGATTGAAATAAACATTAAAATTATGTGAATATTTTAATTACAACATTTTTTTAATGTTTGAAATACAGTTGGTTAAAAAATATTTCCAATCATCACATACACATGTATTAACTATTTGATATATCCCTGTAATACAATTATTTCTGATGATTACCTTTTAATCAATTCTTCAAAACTAAGCCAGACTCCTGGGATTTTTTCTCCCATATACTGCTGTTGCAGTGTTACCTCAATGATTTTATCTTGCATTTCCTGAATTCCCTAAAAATAAAAAATAAAAGAGTTAACTTCAATTTATTTATGGAATTTTTATTTTTATATTTTTATTCAAAATAAGAACACATGTATATGATTTAGAATAACTGTCCAAATTTTCAGTTTCTTTCTGCCATCCAAATTTAACTTTTGTTTATAACTGAGTGAAATCACTAAAACTATTACATTTGGTCCAGAATTTCAGTGTGAAGCTCATAACTTTTGAAGTTTTCATTTATTAAAAATATATATCTAAACTTGAAAGAACTTCTTACATAATATTCAAATCATTAAGCATTTATCAAATCAGAATTAAAATGAATCAACAATTTAATTATTTGTTCACTATTTTGTTTTATACATACAATTTTATCATATAAAAAGACTAGATCATCATATACAAAAGGCTTCAAATGTAGTTGTAATTTGTATTTTTCTAAGAGAAATTCAATAAAAAAAAAAAAACTAAAACAAGACACTGTTATCTCTAATCAGCTGATGTTTATGTTTTACATAGCTTTAGATCTGAATTGGTGTGAAGTAGTTAAAAAATTACAAAAGTTTGTGTCTAAAATTAGCAATGCATTTTGGACAGCTGGAAATGAACCTTAAAAGCTTAATATTGGTTCATCTGCTAAAATACCTGGCCAGTATGTGAAGACACAAAGTAAAATCCACAAATCTGATTATATTTTTGTAGTAGCTCTTCTTTAGGCAGTTCTATCTTAGACATCTGAGCAAGAAAAAAATACGTCTCAATTATTATCATATTTTTTTTATAAATTAAATATCATTAATCTACTTTTATAACAACAAAGATATTTGGAAAAAATATTTTAAAAAAATGAAACAAGTCTACAATTAGAAATTTTTTTACCTGATCCAGATGTGTTCCCACAACAAAAATAGGAGCTTTAGGTGCATGCACCGATATAGAATTCAACCAAAATTGCAACCCAGCATGCTCATGACCCAAGCGAATGTTCCACAACAAAAGATAAATGGCTCTATCTGACAGGAAAAACTGGTTCGATAAAAAATAACAAGTAATACATGTATAGTGTTCAGAAAATATACAAACAAAAGCTTATTAAAGAAACAAAAATAAACAAAAATATTTAAAGTTTGTCTTTTTTTTTTATAAATGAAATATACCTGATGTGTATTATAGTAAACTGTTTGACCAGCAAAGTCCCAGACATTGTAAGTGATCGCTCCATCTTTTGTTGAAACACTCCATTGGCAAATATCAATCCCTAATTTCAAGATATTTTAAGTTGCAAATAGAAAGTGGCTTTCTTCAAGAATTATGTTTAGTTTAAAATTAAGTTAAGAATTTTAGTTTAATTTCTTTTACAATTATAATGATATAAGAAGACTTTTTCTTACCATCTGTTATTTCTTGTTCCAACGTAAGTGGTGTTTTTTTGCTTTCACTCAATAAAGCTTTAACTAGACTGAATAATTTATACAAATATAATGAGAGCTCCAAAAAGAAAATTGTGTAATTCAAAACGTTCATCAAATATCTTTAAAACGTATCATAGAGAAATAATTAAAAACATTTTTTAAAAATAACATATCTTAAGAACATTTGAAAAAAAAATAATTTTTATAAAATCTGAATTTGATTAATTAAAAGTCTTATGAACTGGATCTCTAAAAGAAATACTACTCCTCAATGTTTACATTTCACTAACCTGGTCTTTCCAGCTCCTCCTAGACCAACAAGCATTAGTTTTGTTCTCTTACAGGAAACAGAGCCTGTAAGCAGTCGTTTTAAGTAAGCAAAAGTAGTAATAAAACCTTTGGCTCTTATTTCTTTTGGTGGAGTTTTAAGCCGAGAACATGCCTCGAGTTCAAGTCCTGTTTTTAACAATATGGCAAATGAATAAAAAAATTGATCCATTTTTTTTATTAGTTTATAACACAAAAGAAAAGACTATTACATTTCTAAGGTACATGTAGTTACTTTTGTTACAAACTGTACTGGATGTATAAATAGAACAGAATCTAATTAGCTTTTGGTCACTAAGAAAAGACTGTGATTTTGATTAACAAAATTACCTCATGCATTATTAAGCACTAAGATAATTTAATCAGAAACATGATTTGCTAATAAACAATGAAAATTTTATATAAAAGTCCATTTCTTATCACAAGACTCACTTTTCAAAGGCAAGCTTCCAACATGTGCAGAAATAGTCAACAAATTAGGATTATTCCCCAAATGTAAAGTTGTCAACTTGTTTAACTTTTTTATGTCTTCAGGTATACTTGTTATACCCTGATACTGTAAAGACAAGTACTGTAGATTTTTTAGTTCAAATATAACTCCTGGGAATCCACATGGTGTGTCTTCATCTGATGAGAAGAAAACACATTTCTGACAGATGTCAAAAAAAATGGAAAGTCAGCTTATTGCACATGTTTGCTGCAAAAATAAAAGTAAAGATTTTTAACCTGGAAGCTCTTTCCCTTGGTATCCAAATCTGGGAAAGATGTAAAATATTATGGCATTTAACTTTCCTATCTCTTTATTATCCAGAGTTCCATTTGTGTCCTCATCAAAAAGGTGAAATATTTTTGTTTTATCCTTGTAGAAAGAGAAATAATTTGCATAAATAGAATTTTTTTAAGTCATATATACATAAAAAGTGTACTATAATAGCGGAAGACGACTTTCAATATTTTTATCAATAAGATTTATAACAAAAAAATCATTCTCAAATGTATACAGTGATACCTAATAGGGCTTTTCTTTTAAAATATACCATATTGCCTGACATGTATTTTTTTATATTTTTATCTGGAGATGGAAGAAAGAGCTAATTAAAAATACCTGATTATGTCTGTCAAGCCACTGATAAAGATTGTTAGTCAACAAGAAATCTTCAAAATGTTCTTTTGACAATAAACCATTGTTCCTACTTTTGATCCAGCATACTCCGTTTAAATATAGATCAGTTAATTTTTGGAGATTGCATAAACTGGCAGGCAAGGATGTCAAACAATTACCATTGAGAGCTAGAATTTGAAGATTGCAGAGATCTCCAATGTTTTTGGGGAGAGATTTCAACTGCAAATGTTGTGCGTATAATCGCTGTAAATTTTTTAGACCAATGACAACTTCAGGGAATTCTGTGAATTAGAAAAAAAATGGTTTCAATTTAACATATTTACCTTTCTAAATGGTCTATCCTTATGTATTGGGGTATTAAATATCTGAAACTAAAATGTACCTAAAAACTTATTCTTTGAGATGTCCAAACGGCTCAGTTCATGGCAATTCTGAAGTGTGCTAGGTAAAGATTTTAATTTGTTTTCAGACAAAGACAAAGTCATGAGCTGTTTACATTGAGCTATTTCATCAGGAAGTGACTCCAGTTTGTTGTAAGTTACATTTAAATCTTTTAAATTTCTAAGGGCTGAAGAAAAAAGAATTTTTTTTTAGATATCTAAATAAGAAAATAGTGATGAAAAAGCTAGGAAACAATAAATGTAAGATTTAATTTCAAGATAAGATGGAAAGGAAAAATTATTTCACTATAAATTAATAACCACAACATATAAAGATTTTTAGCATATATTATTTGTTGATCTTTAGTATCATAAAATTTTTGTTATGACTTTTTATCTTTATCACATTTAACTAAATGTTTCATTTTCATTTAACTATTTGTCCTCATATCTATCTCATATAACAATTGAAAATATTTACAAGAAAACAACTCTGAAGGAAGTTCTGACAAATGGTTTCCACTGAGGTCAAGAGAATAAATGAACTGAGAGTACAAGCCAGGGATGGATGAAAAATGTTTTAGGCTTTTGTTGACTTGCCAACTTGCTTCATGAGATTCACAAACAAGTAAGAAGTCTTCACTAAAAGAAGGTGTAATTTTAACCAACCCTTGCTTTTCTCCATTCAAAATTGTCTGAGCCTTGAGATACTGCAATCCAAGAAATTGTATGTATATTAAAATCTATTTAAATAATATTCCAAATGTGTATGCTTTTGGAAAAAACCCATAATGTAGGATTAAAAAACTAATGAATGTGCATTAATGTAAATTCTGTCATCTTAATATATAAAAAAAATTAAACCATTGATGTATGTCTGTATGTTAGGTTATTCAGCATAGCCCACATCACTTAACCAAAAAACGCAAAACTTGGCAAGCAATTATCTTTTGACTATGCAAATGTTTAATGCTAATTATTTTTATTTTCCACCAGCCTCAAATGGTAATTTGAGGGGCATGAATTAAATTCTGTACAGATCATAAAGAGCAGCAAAATGTAATAGTGGGAAGGGTGGTAGGACATGTATTAAAAATAAAAGGACCTAACCTGGGCAGAGAACGGGTAGATTTACAAATCTAAAAAAGGGGTAAAGATGGTCGTGTAGTAAGGAGCTCGACTGTTGACTTGATGGTCACTGGTTCGACCTTTGGTGAGGACCAAAGGATATTTCAGGTCATGATAAAGTCCCCCCTATGTCTCCCATGGTGCCTCCATGTTAATTGCACTATCAACTATGTTGGGGATGAAAGAAGGGCACCATAAAAACCACCCCATTACTGGTTTATAGGATCTAAGAGATTTCATCTCATCCTTAAAGGGACCTCACATACTGGAGCAAGTAAATTTTCCCCTGTTATTATTGATTTAAAAAAATTATAGGTGCAAAAAGGTTCCAAATTTAATTGATACTTCTTAATTTTGCTTTTATTGTAAACAAAGTAATCAGAGGTTAGAAAAAGAGTAAAAGCACAAAGTTAGTTATATTATGTTCAAAATTATGTCAATTGCAAAGGTCAAACAATTTTATTTTTAAATAAAGATATGGCCACAAGACAAAACTAACAAATATTTTCTAATCATTTCAAGTTAATATATATTGTTTAATGAAAGTTTTTGCTGGAAACAGCTATCATAAAATATGACATTACAAATGGGTGAATATTAGAACCAAAAAAATTACAATAATTCACATACATTTAAAATATCTATGACTAACCTCAACAGCCATGTCTGATAAAGATGACTGATACTCAAAATTTTTACCAAGACCAAGAAAGACAGCCTGTCTCATCAAAGTAACAATCTGTTTTAACCCTTCATTGATCTACATATAAAATATGAAGCACAACAAAATATTTGATTATTGAGTAAACATTTCTCTGGCAATGTTTCAACTATCATTAACAAAAATTTATAACATCCGTAACCTGATATGCAGATGAGTTTTCTGTGATCTGAAGGTGAGAGGTTAGAATTTCAAACTGGGTCAAGGAGTCCTGTAAGATTTCAGACATTATGTAGGCATGCTTAATTTATAAAAAAAATATATATGTCTCAGTTAAATCAAACCCCAGTTTATAAACTTAAATACCTAAGACTTAGTAGGTAAAACAAATAGGCCTAATACATGAAATAAATCATTGAAATGAGTGAAAGTACATTTATTGTGAAATGAGCATCAGGATGTTTCATTGTGTGGCATTGAATTTAAATCCAAAACATTAGTCATGACCCAAGAAAATTATTTAAATCCTTATTCATGAGCCATACTGTTCATGGTCTGAATTTATCATAAACTGAGGTTTAATTGTATATTAATTTACCAAGTCTTACTGTGTCTTCAAAGACATTATTTTAATTAAGTCAGTCACTGAGCAATTAAAATTATAGTTAGTTTAAGTATCCTATCTAGAATCTATTATTGACTTTATAATTGTTATCAATTTACATGTTGTAGTCTTAGTAATAAAACCATCCAGGCCCAAAGGACACCAACACTTGACAAGTGATCTTTAAGTAGAGTATCAAACCATGTAGGAATTATAGAAGATTCAGGAATATTTTTAGGTTCAAACCCTGAATTATCCACCAAGTGAACAATATGAAAACATTCCAAAGTTTCTAGTTGTGGAGTTGTGGGTGCTGTAGACATTACTGTATTGACATCAGCTAGGAAGTTAAAAAAAAACTAAAAGCTTACTGATGTTTTGTACACTGCAAAGGGCCTAAAATAAAATATAGCATTAGGTCCTAATACCATTTTTTATAAATGATAAGGAATTTATAACTCACCTCGGAAGCAACAAAGGGGGTGTAATTTAAAACCGTTTGTAAGTCTTTGATGAGAGCAGACCAAAAGGTCTTCTGATGTAAAATTGGTGGGTAATAGTAAGAGAGCAGTCACTATTAAAAAAATAATGTAATAAATATATACATGTATATCTTTTTTATAAAAATAATTATTGTTTAAAGCATGCTTTTTTGAAAACCAAAAATTCTGTATGTATTTTTTGTTTATCTTAAAGAAAGCTGAAACTTTTTTTTTTGAAGCCAAATAATTACATTTAAATTTGCAAATCAGTCAAGTAAGATCAAACCCATACATTATTGTTTAAATGTACTTACTAGGAAAGTTTAACTTGCCATCAGTAAACATTATTTTTTCAACACTGTCTTTCATGTGAATCTGTTTACTGTTCAAAACTTAAAAAATAGTTGATAAAAAATAATAATTTTAGTCTTTTTAACATATGATTAAAGATTCAAAGATTTCTTGATAAAGTCTTAAACTTTAAAAAAAAAACAACTAATCAATAATACAGTTGCATGAGCTTAAGGAAACTAAACAGCAAGGAAATTAGTTTAAAATAATAAACTATGTGGGTGTATTACGGTCAATGTTTACAAGTCAGTCAATGACAGATATTTGCCAGCGGTATAGTCCAATGTTCACATTTGCTGTGTATGATGTCAAATTGACAATGTGAACACTATCGTATGAAAGAGATGACATCAATAATGAATGTTTTGAGTGTGAGAAAACATTCAAGCAAGATAAATTGACAGTTGAGTGTGGCCAACTGCCCTTTTTTTAATATGATTTGTCGAGATGGTTGTGTGATCAGTGTTGTGGAAAATGAACTATTTGCAAGCAGTTTAAATTAATCAAAGTGAACAATATTAGATCAAAGGTGTGACATGATAACAACACTATTTGGTGCGGAAAGAAAATTTACTGCAAACAGGGCTTGCGTAATTATTTAGGCAACCAAGCCCATCACCTATATTTTTTTTTTGCAATAATGTTTGATTTAATACTTTTTGTGAATGTTTCTTTCACTGTAGTCATTTGTTGCAACAACATGAGCTTGTATGACAGATAGAAAAACATTAAGGTAAGAGAAATTTATTACAAACACATCGACCACTGGGCTTGGGCAACCAGCTTTTTTAAAATATCATTTTTTTGGATCTGTGTGTGATCAGTGTGGTGGGAAAATATACTTGTACTATTTGAAGCTATTTTAATTACTTATTGTCAATCAGAACAATATTGGATCAAAGGTTGATACAACATTTTTTGGTGTGGAATGTCTATATGCCCCATTTAATGAAAAGTGGCTGAAAAGCCTTGGATCTTGATATTTACAAGGGTAAAGTCAAATATTATAGCAAAGGTGATCATAATTTTACTACCATAGGATCACTTTGCCAATGTGAACATTAGCCAGTTCAACAGCCTATATCTGACATTGGCTGGCTAGCAAACATTAGCTGTAAAATATATACCTGAAGGAAACTCAACTTTTGTACAAGAAAAACTCAGCTGGCTGTTGTCAAAAGTCTTTAATAGATTTTCAAATCCACAAGGAACCTGGTACTAGATTCGAAAAAATAGTTTTGAAAAATATGATTAAAAAATGTTCAGTATTCTAAAAAAATAAAATAAAATAATTAAATTAAATTTCTTGACTCATTTTTTAAAATTAAGTTTATTTATGTTATTAAATAAAGTACCTTCAAAAATGACCAGAAAGGTACCGAGCTTCTGAAATTTTCTGCCCCTTCTTGAGTCATGTCTATGAAAAAAAATGTCTACAGCAATTTAAATAAGAACACATGATAGCCAAAAAGTCACTAGCTTCAGTTCAGAAAAAAGAACAGTGAAAGACAACATAGAAAAGATTACATTTAATTCAATGTTCTAGATAAGAACATGACTATCTTATTTCATTTACCAGATTGCAATGTTGAGGCTAATGATCTTTGTAAAGCTGCTGCTGTACCCACAGGCATCAATTGTGGACTGGTGTATATATACTGTTTGTGTTTATTGTCCATGTCTACAGTTTTCACAGAAATAGAATTTAGAACTATTGAGATGGTAAAATATATTATACAAAGTTCTATGGAAATAGATATTTACTATATCTAGAGATGATATGCTTCAGAGAAAGTAAAAATAATTAATGCTCTAAAATGTCTATACTAAATATTTACACAGGATAATATTAAATATACATCACATAAAATGTTGCCTGCTTGATTTCCTTGGAGGATGTTAGTTTCAAAAGCAATTAAGTCCTTACCATTTTGAATACCTAATGTAAGGTAGCCTTCAGAAGATTTTTCAGTTATCACAGCTTGGTGTATTGTTTTACCATCCTCAGCTAATTCTAAAGTTGATCCAACCATAAACTTGTTACCATCAGATTGCCATCCTGTCTATTGCAATGCAAAAAACTAATGAGCTTGTTCTTCATTGAGATTAAAATGAGTTTTGAAATGAATTTGATCTATAATGTGTAATTAATTAAAATTATTTAACACAGTAAATATGTTTTGAATACAGTAGATTAGTGGCTTTCAACAATTTAAAGCAGGGGGGATGAACCATTTGAAAACAAAAGGCATTTAAAAACCAGAAAAAAACACACAAAAAGTGTGTATTGTTTGTCCTAATAAAAAATGGATTATTAAGGTATCATTTGTGATATTTAAAAAATGGTGTTTTAAAAGGCTTAGATAGGAATTACTGAATCAGATTTAAGAAAATATTTTAAACTGATATTTACTGTTTGCCTTTTTTTGTCATTGCAAGGATAGAATTATTTTAATATGGTGAAGTTTATTTGCTATGCTGAAGAAAAGTTTTTAAAGTTTTTTCAAAGTATTCCAATTCAAAGATGTAAAATGTAATACCTTTATTCCTGGTGTATTGATAATGTAAATTCCAGCTTTCTCTGAATTAATATTCAGCTTCATATCCCAGCCATCAATTTCCTCACAAAATACTTTTAAGCCTTTTATGTAGATAGTCACCTTTACTTTTTTACCAATCTGTTTGATTTTGTTGACAAATTTGATAAAAATCTCTTCTGAGAGTGTTAATATTTCACATGTTGAAGTAAATGGAAAACAAAACGTACAAAGAAAATGCAAATTTTGTGACAAATTATAAAGATCTTATGGAGAAAATAGTGTACAAATACACATTAAATATAATTTAAGGCAATTATTAAAGACCCAAATAAATGGAAACCATTACTTCAACAGAGTCAAGCTTAATGATGATTAAATTAGCATCTCGACTTTTCCACATTTCATTTTCATGAGTGATTCCATTCTGATCAATGAATACTCCGGCTAGACCATGATATTCTAATCTTTGTTCTGAACCACTAAAAACAGGCAAACATAAACTGGTTTTTTTTTTATTTCATTCATTCATTTATAATAAGTACATGAGACTATCAATTCCAATGCACATTTAAACTAATCAAAGTAATAATTAAAAAAAAAAACTTACAAAGTCATGTGAAGATAAAAGTTAGCTCCCTTGAGGATAGTTATAAAAACTTCATCCCAGTAGAATGGAGTCATAGCAGGGAGCAGCTGCATTCTGTGGCCTTTTTTATAAAAATAAACAGATCCCTTGGTATTGCTTATTATACGCTCATCATCCTGCATTTCTCCATTTTTGAACAATTGCAATTTAAACGACTTTGATGTAATAAACCCAGGCTGAACAATCTTTGCAAATTTCTGTTGATTTAGGAAACACAAAATATTGTGGTTTTATTTAATTTAGCATTACCAAATATGACAACAAATAGAATACATAACACTAAAATAAACATTTACTGACACAAAAGTCATTTAATTTTCTATTTACAATCAAAATATAATTTGTTAAATGGAACATTTACAGCAAACTGTGCAGTACATCTTGCGCACATCTGACAATGTAAACAAGGTGCATCCAAAGTACTGTAACAATAGAAACATCTGTAGAAAATGATAAAGATCTGATATCAATTTCTATGCAAAATTTTTTGCTAAGCTGAATTAAAATACATCTATTTAAAAAATCACTTCAGAAAATTGTACAATATTTAGGCTTAAGGAAGAGTATGAGTCAGTGTTCTTGAAGTAAAACTAATATCAAAACTATTCAAGAGCTAATCAGCTACCATAAAGAAAATTATGAGAGAAGCATTATGAAATAATTTTTGAATAAAGAAAAAAATTGCCAAATTTATAAAATAGATTTGTGTGTGTATGTGTCAAATTTAGATTAGAAAATAGTTAACCATTCTAATTCATTTCATAATGAAATTATCAAAATAAATTGTATAGTAAGTGAAAAGAAAAAAGCATACTTCTCAGGTGGATCTGGTGGACGATGTCTATGAGATATAATTTTTTCCTGGTGGACTTTGGCAGCATCAACATGATAAGGATAATTGTGAAGAGGCACTAAACCGCCCTCTGAAAAGAATAAGTACTTACTAATATTGGGACAGCTTAGAAAAAAATGACAAAGACTAAAAGTAAACATGATAAAAAATGGAACTACAGCCTTTACCTCCCTGATCTTCCATTGCATCACATAAAAAAACAGGATTTATATGGGGATGCTGCTTGCAAGATTTATGCTTGCTAGATATTGCAATATAATAAGGCAGGTGCCAATTTTTAGAAATGCTGATCATTCCTTCAGTGCTGTATTCAGCACATTCTGGGCAGGGTAAAGTTATCTAAAATTAACACAAATAAATGCTTTAGCTACACTCTCCAAAAATAACATACAGTATTAAAATATCAAATGAATGAATCATTATATAATTATACAAAGTTTCAACCCTACAATTTTTTACTATGAAATATTGTTTGTTATTCTTATATGAAGCCTCAAGAAAATAATGGTAAATAAATCAATTAACCCAGCACTAAACATATTTAAATTAGCTTTGATGATAGTAAAACCAGATCCCGTTATTCAAATAAAACAAACAAAAATTTTTAATGTCTTACACAACCATAGACTTTCAGTTTCTGGAAAACACTGTCCACTAAAAGTAGCACTTGTCTTAAACAAGCAAACATGACTTGTCTAGCATACTGACTTGAAGAGGAAGTTTCATCACTATCATTAGAACTTTGATTTTTGTGTACATCTACAGCTCTGGCAGAAATAACTAGGACTGGGGTCTCTAAAAAAAAGTAAAATCAATATGGTTTATCATATGAATTTCAACTCCTGCAGTTGTATTTATTATTATAATGTCATTTTTATAACACATGAGGCCTGTAAGTAAAAAAAAAATTACTGTGTCTTGAATAATTGAAAGTGATGTGATTAAGAGATTTTTGCTTATTTCATATTAAATGTTTAAATTCTTAGGAAAACAAATTAGAAACCAAAAATTTCCTTACTGTCTAAATCACCACCTTTATATCTGTGTAAGGATACCTTTACATCAACTGCCCCTTGTCGTAGAAGTAAACCATTTTTCCAGATGCATAACGGCTGATACACTTTCAGTATTGTACTTTAAAAGAAAAAAAAATCAGCATGCAGCAATAAATATTTATTAAATGTGCCTCAAACATATCTCAAGCTGTATTAAATTAACTAAATAAATTACAAGTGTACCTAATCAGTTTTGTCATGAATTTTGGTGGTATAGTTGGCAGAATGTTGTAACATCTGTTGGTTTGAATCACTCGTGATATGGGGCAGGGCTCAGGCCAAAGATTGTCCTGAAATAGCAGTTTAAAAATTAACTTTTTAGAAGACATTTTAAGTATTTATTTTTACTAATTTTAAACAGAATGTTTAACAAACATCTTGTATACATAAAATCCAATACATATAATACTTACCATTAGTGAATGGGCAGTAGGTATATCAGACACTTTGATGTAAATACACTTATTAATGGGATTGTTTTCCACAAATTGACTTTTAATTTCCATTAATAAGCCTTGATGTTTTAACAATGAAACTGCATGAGTTGTCTAAAAATAATTTACAAATGTCAACTTTCTGTTTATTTTAAAATATTTATAGAAATTAAATTGAGTAAATAAAAGTGTCAGTGCCAGTTTGTTACTGGATGTAATATGTCATTATACTACATTCATTGATAAACTGCAAGATAAATAAATGAAAAAACTAATCCATATTGGGGCTACACTTTTCTTTTGCCATTATAATTTCTATAATTATTCCTATGATCTAAGCCTAAGAAAATATATTTACTTTTTAGTACATTTTAATAAAAGTCTATTTTTAGATATTTTTCGCTACTTTTTTTGTCACTAATTTTAAGTTTACATAAATCTAAAATAATCATAAGGAATTTTAAAATTAGCAAATCTTAAATTTTAAAAACAATTACTTACTTTATGAGAATTTAACTTTTTAAAATATATACAGTTGCAAAAAAAATGAAAATTGTTTTATATTTACTTTTATATCCAACTTCAAATCTTGAACTGTGGAATACAGAGAATCTAATGTCCAGCAAGGTACTTCTTCTCTGAAAAATCTGATTTTTACCATATCAGGTGGCTTCATGTCAAGTATATCAACCAAAAACTTTTCATAAGACTTCATATCTGTAACACATAAGCTGCTATACTGATGATGTACATAAAGACCTTCTCCCTGGATGAGGCAAAAAGTTTATAAAGACAGCTTTCCTAAATGTTAATTACAAATATTTAGATCAGATGTTCTCAAACATTTGCGATTTATGATCCACAAAGAAACTTTTTTAGTTTTGGTGTAAAGAAAGGAAACTTCAATTAATTGTATATATTTTTGATAAAGTTAATATTAAAAAATTTGGCGACCTGCTTCAAATCATATCATGGCACTCACTTTGAAAATCACTGATCTAAATAATTTAAAAAATTAGGCTATAAATATTTTAAAATCTTAATATCAAAATTTATATTAAATATTATTTTATCAATTTATTTTGCAATATGTTGATTTAATTTAATAACATATTACTGACCGTATACTCTACTTGAAACATATTCCTACTAATATATTTTGTTTGATATTAGAATTATTACTTTCAGAATACTTTGTTTTAATGTAACAATAAATAAAGTCGGAAGATTTTGATAAAATTTTTGTCAATTTATAAATTACAAGAAATACAAAGTGGCGCCCATGCTTTTATTTTTAGTCATTTTAAATTCTATAAATAATTGTATGAGCTAAAAAATCATATTTAAATGTTTAGTACATATTAATAAAAGGGTATTTTTTTAAGTTTTTTTTTTTTAAAAAAAGACTAAAATAAATTGCTTTTTTGTATTTTTGATATTTTACCCTAGTTTGTGTTAGAAGAATTTCAATTGCTTTTGTAGGAAAAGTTTATGTAAGATAATTAAATGGCACACAAGATTTAAAAAATCCTTAAGAAATATGCACTGTATCTGACCAGCACTGTACTTAACACCATAATCTTTTTCCGCATTTTCATCCTCTATATTAGATGTATACCCCACAAGATTTTAATTACCGGTAATTGACTCGACCATTTAAATTTGTGTATTGCAGTGGGTTAGGCTACTATGGCTCTAAACACTTCATAGAGAAAATTAAATTATCTAAAATTTCCTTGACCCATAGAGGCCATCGGGGAAGATGAAATGTTCTGTAGCGAAGACATAGTAAGGGTTAGAATGGCTTTATATTTATATATTTTCACAAGAAGCGTCTAGTCATATGAGCCTAATCTAAGATGTGGGTTAGACTAGTCTGGCTTAATAAAAACCTATAAAAATAAGTTTAAGTATATTAATAAAATCAACTCTAGCATGCAAGACATAAAATATTTGGTTATATAACATAAAAAAATATTACCCAGTTGTGCAAAAGGTTAAGAACTTTGCCTAATCTGGGATATGAATATCTTTTGTGTAGATGGGCTCTAGCTTCTTCATCAGTTTTCTTGAAGATACTGGCTTGAGTGGAGGCAGCAACTTTAGGAATCTGGTAATTACATGAATTTTTAAAAAAATCAAATTTTTGTCAAGAACTGATAAATGATCATTTTCTTTACAAATCATTCATTAAAATAGCAATGAGCTTTTCAAACTGCATTTAAGCATATTCTTAAGCATAAACTTGCTTCAAAACATCATGGATTGTACAAGCCAAACTATACTGTAACTACTTCTCATTGCACTGCTGAAAGAATGGGGTGATTTGTCAACTGTCATATCCCTATAGCCCCAACAATGGCAAGACTTATTGTAGGTAAAAAAAAGATGATATTTTTAGAGATAGTATACATGTTTGAGCTTGTTACAAGCCAGAATATTTTTTTCTGTCTTAAAATAATTTACTCTAATTTAATAAGTTATATGGAAAATAGTTTTTTATATATTTAAATAAGTTGAATTACAAGAAAATAATTTTTTTTTAAAGATTTTAAGACTTAATACCTTTGATATTGTTTCATTTAATTTTGTTGACCAATCACAATGCACCCAAGGAACTAGGGTTTTAACGAGAATGGAACATTCAGCTAATGCCTTAATTACATCAGTGTAAAAACTTGATTTTGTCTGTAAAAGACATTGGTGAGAATTCAGAACAATTGGTTATTACACTACAATAATATTTCAAATGATACAGTCAAAATGATAAATAATTTAAAGTAATAAATATACTGTTTGTATTCAATAATGATAGCATGTTAAAACTACTTATCAAACCAATCAAAAAGTTTTTACTGGTGTATGCATGATACAAAGTAACTAAATGTAGCAAGCTGTATAAGGTACACTGTATACCATGGCATAAAAACTTCACTAAGTCTGCAAAATGTATTGTAAATGTCTAGAGCAGAGGTTCTCAAAGTGTGGCCGCAGACCAATCTTAGGTAGGTAGTGACAAGATTAAAATGCATCATTGTAGGATCGAGAATTATGTATGCATAATTACAAATCTATTTCTTTCTATGATAAAAAACTAAATGTTTGTTGATATGCTAAGTTAAAGGGGACAATCTTTATAAGAAATTAATGGCGGTTTTATTCTTTTTCTTTAATTGTAATTTTTCTTTGCATGTGGGTTGCTTAAACAAAGACCATTTTCATAGTGGGTCGCAAAAATGCAAAAGTATGACAAAAGTATGGTCTAGAGTGAAAAGCTTTCTTCATTCCTTTAATATAATTTTTAAATTACTATTTTCATACTGACCTTTTTGTCTATGCATAGTCTATATTGTGTGATTGTTTCATTAATATTTGAACTGTATTTTGTTTTCTTTTTTTTCAATATATTGTTTAATTTGTAAGTGATAGCTTAAGTTAAGCTAGATGACAACATCAGATAACACAATAAATGGGGGACAAATAGTTAAATGGTGTAGAGCACTCAACTATCAAACTGAGGGTCCAAAGTTCAATCTTTGGTGAGAACCAAGGAAATTTTTTCAGGTCCTGTGTGAAAGTTAGTTGAAAGTCCCCCAAGTCAATCCAGCTTTAAATGGGTACATGAACTATTAAAACTTTAAAAAAAACATATACAAGACAATGATTGGACCAGCAGTAACATATGGTAGTGAAACATAGACCATCAGCAAACAAGCAGAAAATATGCTAAACACTTGGGAAAGGAAAATATATGGGCCAGTAAAGGATTATAACAAGTGGAGAAGTGAATCAATTCAGAACTTTACGAACTATATGAAGAACCAAATATAACAGCTGAAATCAAAATGAATAGATTGAGGTGGGTAGGGCACATAGAAAGAATGGAAAACAACAGAGGTTCCAAAGTAATATATAAGGCAACACCCAATGAGAAAAGGCCTAAAGGCAGACCAAGAAGCAGATGGTTAGAGAAAGTGGAGAAAGACTTTAAAGCCATAGGAGTGAGAGAGTGGAGGAAGAAGACCATGGATCGGGAAAAGTGGCAGGCCAGGGCCCTAAATGGGCTGTAGAGCCAAAGGAAGAAGAACTATTTAAAAATGGCTGGCACTGTGCTAACCACATAATCCCTTAATATGTTGTGATAACAGAAACAGATTAATCATACACTTCATCTGCCCTGATGCCCATGAGTTGTGTAATTACCATTGTTACCTACTTAATAATTTTTTCTGGTTTGATAAAACTTAAATTTTTTATAAAAGAAAAAAATCTAATTATAGTAACTTCATTAGATAGATATACTGATATTAATTCTATTGTAAAGGCATTTGTTAATAAGAAGATATGTGGAGTGAATAATTTACCACTTTGATAGTTTTTAACTGGGTGTTCTTTCCGTCATCAGCAATTAATTCCTCCAATGTTTCAAGGCTAGCTATCCCCCAAGATAGACTTTGTTGTCCTTTAAAATCTAAGCACTCAAAATGCCAGTTTCTTCTATAATGAAAACAAAATAAAATAAGATGTGTCAATAAATTGCACAATATATCAAGACTGCTAGATAATAAATCTGATGAATTATTCTTGAAGGTTGTAATTTTACTCCTTCACCCTTAGCCATCTTAAATTATATAACATTAGTTAATAAATACAGAGTCTTTGTACAGCATGGACCCCAAGGAAAATAGTTACCCATGCCTTAAATACCCCTGGCATAGTTTACTTCCGATTACCTTGTGGTAAACTAAACAAATCTGTTTATGTTTCCCATTGTGCCTACATGACAAGACAATTGAACTATCGGCTATGGTTGGGATGAAAGAATCGCACAACAAAACCTTCCCATTAGTGGTTTATATGATCTAAGATATAAACATATCTTATTTTCCAATCTAACACTAGGAACTGAGTCAAGATAACTTATGAACTAAAAATTATTTAGATGTAAGTTACATAATTTCTGCATATTATGATATGTATTTTAAAACAGATATTATTTATATCTTTTTTGTAAAATTTTCATTTGGTTAAAAATTTTAATTCATACATTTGTTTCATTATAATATGGACAAAGTTAACATGTTACTTCATTTACTTTTATTTCATTTTATTCAAGAAATAGTCGTTTGATGATAAAAATGTGCAAATATACTCCAACTCAGGAAGTTGTCTCTTTTCAGTGCGATGATTTCCACACCCTCAATAAATTGGAAAGAAAATAGGTCCCCAAAAAGAGTTAAGAATGTCAGTTAAAAAAATGAAAATACATAGATATCTAAATCCAGATTGTTTAAAAGGAAAATAATTAGCAAGGTGCATTAACAGGTTCATAACTAAGCGGTATGCCAATTTTGGTTGTTTTCTGTTTGAGATTAAGGATTTTCATGCTGCACTACCAAACATACATACATTCCTTTATATATATATATTATGATCTTTTTTAGCAAAGGTTTTCAAAAATTTACCATTCAAATACATACAGAAGAGTATAATAAATATGTATAAACTAGGTAACTCAATGGATAATCTATTAATGTTTTTATCATGTCTAAATTTCAAACATACTATCTCCATAACAAAATCTCAATCTTTAACAACTAGTGCCTATTCAGTTCTACTGTATGATTCATTAAATGACCAAGCTAATTCAATATCAAATTTCCTCACACAAAAAAATTCAATCTATCAACAATAAATAATATCCAAATATTATATGACCAAATGAAACACCAATAAAAGCTTATAAAGTGAAACTAAGTGATTTCAGTTGGAGACGTAACAAGGAAACACTGAACATCACACAGAAAAAAGCAAAGAATTAGAAAAATAGAAAAAAAAGATTGACAGAAGCCTGAAGCTCTAAAGAAATCACAAAAACAATTTTTAAAAATCATCCTCACTCTATTACATTCTAAAATTTTCTCTATGCTTACTTCATTTAAAAAAAAAACAAAAAGAAATTAACATTTATAAAACCTACTGATATAAACGATATGTGGATCTGTATAAGGCTTCTTTAAGATAATCCAATCTGAACTTAATAAGATCTTTAATGCCATTCTGTGTTGAAATATCATCCATCAACTCTACCAATAGAATGATTACATCTGAACACTGAAAAAAGAAAGAAATTTCAATCCCTAACAAGATTTACAACAGAATCAATACACTCTGATAATATTTTAAATATTCTTATTTATATATTCTAGTACATGTATTTTATTTTTACACATTAATACATAACTTATTTTATTAGGCAAAGAAAATATTTATTAATAATATGAAATTACATGTATTACTAAGGAAGACTCACAAGAAAAGAAATATATTGTCATAGATGAAAGTTTATTAGTTTTTTTTTAAATACCTTTATTATAACAGATGATATTATTTCAGCAATTTCATCAGCCAAATTGCTCTGCTCATTCTTTTCATATGAAGGTCCATAAACTATCATAACTATTGAGCCTTCAGAGATGATGCTGTCTATTAAAGACTGAAAAAAAATTATTTACTTTTAATAGACGTAAAAATTAAATTACATTTGTTTCTGTATACTCAACAAGCAAAGTATTTACCGTCCTAGGTGAACCTGTCTCACTGTGTCCCACCCCCACCTTGCTAACTAATTATTTCATTTTTAATTTCCACAAGAGAATGCTTTGCTGTCATACATATATGTTAGTTTGTTATGATCAGGGCCTTCTTAATGTTGTTGTGGACCCTGGGTACTTTTTAAATCAAAAGATTGATATTTTTAATAATGGTTTACAGGCAGAGCTGTTTTTACATATTTGAAGGCCCAAAGAAAAAAACGCTATCAATGCTACCACTTTCAAATCATAAGTCTTAGACTGTTAAACTCGCCTATAGGATTTCATTTAGAACTAGTAAAAACCTCATGAGTAGTAAGATGTTTAGGAAGACCAAAATTTTACATTATCAAGGAGAGACTTATTAGTGAGATGGAAGAATGGGCAGCAGTCAACAAATATTGTAAGGATTAACTTTCTTCATTAAAGATCTCTTTGGCTAAAACAACATCTAGACCTTGATGACTAATTTACTAATGAGTTTTTTCATGTTGTTTTTTTCAGAAGTATGATGAAGCCAAAATTGGTGTCTAAAAAGATTCAGCTGGAGTACACAATTGGTAGGGCCTTCACTAGCTAACCCTGGGCCCCTGACTATTTCTACCCACTGGCTCCTCTCATCACATACAACCACCAAATGCTCATTAATAGCAGCAACTCCTTGCATGTGTTTGGTATGTACCTCTTTGCTAGAGGAAGTGGCGTAACTAGCATTTGTGGTGCTAGGGTGGACTATGAAAATTCTTCCCCATTCTCATGACTAAAGCAATATAATAGTATAAATGCAGTCCCTCTGTTGGCAGAAAGTTAGTGCCACCCATAGTGATCCACACCCCTCGCCTCAATGGAGTTATACCACTGGCTAGAAATATTTAACTGATGAAACAACTTTCTAGATTTGCTGAAGCAAAAAATAAAGTTTTCAAGATATATTATATACCAGATGTGGCCATGACTGACATCTCGACAGCCACGCTGTGTTTTTTTTACAAAGTAAAATATACTTAAAAGAGCAGCACCATTACCAATTTAGGAAAATATAGTGTGAAAAGTTGTTAATAAAAATTAATATAAAAAACAGCTCATTGGAAGCCGCACAAAACTAACTGTAGAGCCACACCAGTTGTATCATTATATATGATTATTCATGTATAGATTCTATTCAGGACTATCTTAACTATAGGTATAGTAGGTACTGCCCCTTGGGTCAGCAAAGCTTATGGGGCCCAAGAAACTCTAGAAATTAAATTTAAAGCAGAATTCAAAGTAATGTAAAGAAAACTAGCCCTACCAACAAGCAGGATACAGCATAAGTTATTTATTGTGAAGATAAATTATATTTTTAAAAATCATAAAATTCTCACATCTTTTGCTGAAATTTCAAAAATATTTAAAGAATTGTGTGGATCAGTGGCATCCAGTCCAGGCATTTTGAAGTTTTCAGCATAGTGAAATGGTCTCATTTTCTTGTCCTTATTTCTTGTAATTAATGAGCTCACACTCTCATCAACACTGTCATGTCTTAAGATAACAAGTTTCTTTTTCAATGGATCCTGATAGGATTCAAGTGCTTCACCTTGGGCAATTAAAAGTAAAATGTATAAATAAATGCCTGCATTAGAAGCTAGAACTCATTAAAAAAAAAAAAGAATAAAGATATCCAGCAACTGAAAAAAAAAGTTTGAACATTTCAAGCTGGAACTAAGTATAAAACATTACAATCTGGAATAATGTTATCATTACCTGCATGTTGACTATATGCTTTCCCCTCAGAGATGATTGGATTTCCAGCCCATTGAAATGACCCCTGCAATAATCTTGTTAAGTCTGAAACATTAATATTATTAAAATATGATGTGCTTTTATGGTGCTATATTAAAAACAACCATTTTTTTTTACTATTACAAAAATGCACCAAATATTTTAACAACTTGTATTTGAAAAGTTACAGTAAATTAAAATGTGAAAATAATGAGTATTATATTTACTAATTGAATCAGGTATTGTGGAAATATTAGCTGCCATTACTGCCAAATTTTGTAAATTTTTACAACCAATGAATAATGCATGCAGCCCCTTCTCTGTTACTTTTCTACATGCATTAATTTCTATCTGAAACAGATGTATATTTATAAAATGTTCAATATGTATAAGAACAGAAACTAATTAAATACATTTTGTAAAGATTAAGAAAATACATAAACATCAAAATGCTAATGTTATATGTAAAACATGAATAAAATGTATAATTTTTAAAAATTAAATTCACTAGAGCAAGGACTTGGCAAACTAAGGATTGCAGACCGAATATGGTCCATTTTGTTGTTTGATTCGGCCAATACTCTGTTGGGTCCTCAGCACTATCAGTTCATTACATTTCATATAAACAATACATTCAGCTGTTCTTGATCCAGCCCTTCTGTCAAATTTAATAGCCCATTGTGGCCTGCAATTCAAAATGTTAACCCACACCTTCACTAGAGCGACACTTTCAATAAGCAGCTAAATCGGTTGTTTTTTTTTTTAATTTGCTTGCCATAATATTGACATAATGGCTTTTCATATTTCTATAAGGTAAAAAGTTCTAATTCCAGCTCTGTAGGGGACGGTTGTGCACTGTAGAGGGTTCAAATGTTTACCGGAAGGTCCCAGGTTTGATCCTGGGTGAGAATCAAGAGTCTACCTAGCTTTAAATGGGTACCTGATTTTAGTTGGGGAAGTAAAGATGGCTGGGCATTGTGCTGACCATAAAATCCCTTAATATGCCATCGATACAAAAAAAGATGAATTCTGGACTTAATCTGCCCCAATGGCTCTGAAGGGCTAAGGGAAATTTTTATTTTTTACTGATTAAGTTCTTTGCTCAAACAACTCAGTAACATTATTTCTTCCAAATGGTTCAAAATTTATTTTTAATATTGTTTTTTTAATATTCTTAAATTTTATTAAAAATATATTTTAATTTGACTTTGGTAGGTTTAAATGTGTTTAATATCTGAATTTTATTTTTTGTTTTATATTTCCGAGCTTTCAGAATTTTTTTTTTTACAAATTTTATTTTATTCATTATTAGATCAATCGATATTTTTTTACTAAATTAAGGTGAAACAGGATAATGAAAACTCATTATAGACAGTAAACAATGAAAGAAATGACAACCAAACCAACCATTTATCCATTAATGAAAATTCATTCTTTCTTGTAACTTATTCCTACACAAACCACTTATATTGCCTTATAATACTGATACTAAACAACCCCATCACCATTCTGGCACCTTAAAAGAGCCAAGCAGCTAATGAAACCTCCACACCCAGCTATCTTTGAACAAGCCCTGAATCATGATCCAAACATAAGCTTTCAACTAAAATACTGTTTGTTTAAATTTTTCACATTAAGGTGGATCTATGATGAGAATTGTGTCCTTCGTAGGACAGACAAATCCATTTTAAGGGTCTGAATCCTCATAAAAACTTGTTTGGACAAGCATCAAATACCTTTACCTAAGAGCCAATATTAGGATTGTGTTTAAGCTTTTTCAGACACACATATATATATATATATATATATATATATATATGTATATATATATATATATATATATATATTATAGATTTTAAAATTACCATCTGAACTTCTGGAAATAGTTTAGCGATCCATTTTAATCCTTGATCTGTCAAATGGATGCAACCTACAGAAATGTATAAATGCACACAAAAAACTATTATTGTTGATATTAATACAAATAGTTCAAATTAAAATTATATAATTTTGATAACCTACCTATAAGATTCAATTTCTTCATATTGTTAAAAGTAAACTGTGGTGTAGTGCCACCACCCAGAAGATGAGGAAAAAGATAATCTGTTAATTGATCAATTCCATTGAAGTTCAGAGAGACCAAGTCTGCTGACAAGTTCTGACTAACTATAACAGGCTGTTAACATAAAAATAAAATATTTATGATGGAAACTGATTTATAGTTTTCTTCCCTTTCACCAATATTATTGATCTCATGACTCAATATTAATAAAAAAAATAATAATTTTATATTACCCGCACAAGATGAAGTGGCAAATATTCATGTGGTAAGATCCCATATTTTTCATATTCCTTTTCAAACAAGTCCATTCTTGACAATGATACTGCAACAGTTGTAAAAAAAAATTAAATATATTTAATATAAAAAAACAGCAAGAACAATATCAAAAAAGCTACATAGCTTTAACTCAGCTAGGACATTATTTTAAAAAAAGGATTCATGGACTTAACTTTTTTTCATTTATATTTATAAGACTTGTGAAATGCATTTGACAAAAGTAATAAAAAGATAATTAATTTTTAAAATACAACAGTTGAGTAAAATACACATATCATTCTAAAATTTCTAGTTTAGTCCTTTCTGATTATAAGCATAGATATCAATGATTATAACGGAGAGTTTCATCTGTTAACATAATATTAAAATCAACAACATTCAGTTTGTCTTGGACTACACATTGGTTTATTTCCAAAATCACAGTACCTGGATTATATTTAGAAAGTCTGTCAACTTTTCTGAGATTTCTTTTTCGATTCAATAAATCCTGAGTTTCTATGACAAATTTACCAGAACTTTTGTTTCTTTTAAAATCTTTTGACTCAGTTTCTTTTTCTGATACTCCAATTTCAGATGATTGTGTGGGATTAGGAGGAGTCAATGGGACTTCATTAATTGGGTTTCTTTTTTCTAAATTTTGCTGATGCATTTTCTTAGGTATTTTGTCAGATTCTTGTTTGATTAACTCTGTTTTGGCTGAAGATGTACCCAGTAAGTTTGTTCCATCAATATAAACATCAGCAGGAGAAGCTTTTTCAATATTTAAGGCTCTCTCGTTTTTTTTAGGCTGGAATGTTCTCCTTGCTTCTTTTTTTGTTTTGGAAGATTTACTTGGCTTGGAAATTTGATCTTCAGTGCTTTGCTGATCTTTTGCAATTCCACTTTCTTTGATGATATTCAGAGCTATAGCATTTTTACTTAGATCTTCATAATTAGATGAAATTTCTTTTGATCCACTTGAATCAATAGTAGAAGATAATTCAGTATTTTTACCTGGCTCTACACCTTGTTGTTTATACATTTTCAGTTTAGTTCTAAAAAAAATAATTGCAATTGTGTCAAAAAACAAAAGGAAAAGAGCTTTATTTAATTTTCAAAAAACACGGCTAAATAAATAATTAAGTATTTCTGATCTAGGTATAATTAAATAAAACTAGCACCTTTTTAAGAGGGGAGAAGGAATTTACATTTTTTATGGTTGAAAGGTTCATAAAGCGCTATTATGTTTCACAATTTTATTATATGATGAAATCATTTTACTAAAATGAATGTTATAGACATACTATTAACTTTAATGGTTACAGACAAAGGAATTGCTGCAAGATACTCTTAGACACATCTTACTAGCTTGTTCTTAAACATATCAATGGATGTAAGTAGAATAAACATATTAATGGATGTAAGTAGAATAAACATATTAATGGATGTAAGTAGAATAAACATATTAATGGATGTAAGTAGAAATCCTGCAACCATAAAAAGTAAAAAATTCAGATAACTGTTCAGTGTTCTTTTGGTAATTGTTAGACTGTAGGTAATTATTATTCATATTATACTGATGCCAACCTTTTTCTCAGTCACCGTTTGGTAATGTCACTGCAACCCGCAGGAAGGGGGGGAACCTTATTTATTTATGTTTTTTATTGTTTTGATTTACAATGCCACTGCCGCTCAACTCCCAGTTAGCCTCTTGTCCATGAAAAGTAACACAATTAAAAATATAATGTTTCTTTGGTGGCCCAGTACCATTTGATACATGGACCGGTCCATGGCTCAGGGACCACTGTTATAAAGTAACCATGATCATTATAATGTCATGTTAAATGAATGAAAAGAAGTAAAATTGAGAGAATATTTCAGGAATTATAAGTGAACTACAATGGGGATGGGCCAGGGTGAACTTAAGTTGACTACCCCTACTTTTCTACAAAATTACTATTTGATTAATTTTATATAAAAATAACCCAGCATTTCAACAATAACTTGAATAAGACTAATACTAGTAATATACTTAAACTAACAGTACTCAAAAGATTGTTAGCACCGAAGAACGGGATTATGTTCAGGTCTGCAACTATAAGTCATAAGTAAAACGCAACCACCTATTTACTTTAACGCAATCAGTGACTGAATGAAAACGAATGAGACGAAGGATGAGCTGCGGCGTTGCCGATGCACATTCATTCATCTTCGTTTTGTCATTGATACAATTATAAACAATATTACAATACTATTACCCTTTTGTATTAGGACATTTTGAAATATTTTAAAAACTTTTTCATTGTTTTGCATGAATGCAATGATTTTATTTGCCTACGGTTTGTGTGAAACGTCAATTTAAGCCATTTCTACACATTTTAAATTGGTTACTATGAACAAGAGAAAGTTGTTTGCCGAAAATATATATGGGGTTTTTACGACATTCACCACATTTGAGAATTTCTTTTCCGGCGTTTCCGCCAAGTTGGGCGGGATTCGGGAACTTTAGTCTCTAAAGTGAGAATTGTAAACGGCTTACGGAATTTTCAACTTTATGAAAATTGCATGAAAAATATTGTGCCATAAAATACCCCATCATAAACACACATGCACACCCGAATTAAACATTAAACACTTAAACGGCATGTAACAGTACATGCTTGAAGCATTTATTTTTTTACTACTTTACTAGGTACCCACTTAGTACCCAGGGTACACGTACACAATTTGTTTTTACTGGAAATAAGACCAACTACAAAATACCCAGGGTGCAAGTACAAGAAGGCCTTCTTCAAATATGTCTCGAGAATATGTACACCTATCAAGTACATCATCTCTGTTTTTTAACATATACACAATCATAAGAGTGGTAAAGGGAAACGTTGCATTCATTTAGGCTTACTTACTTTACTATACGAAGCGTTTTACTTTACTGCATGAACCAATTAGAGCCATAGTAGCCTAAACTGCAATTTGGAATCATGTCCCTTAATTTTAATTGAAGGGTTGGCACTTTGCTATAAATAAATATCTTTTTTGGTTACATTTTGGGCAATCGGCCCCAAATAGGTTCGTAACCATATGAGTTCCATAGTAACGTTTATTTTGGCCAGACCAATTGCACTAGGAATAAAGATTTGTGAAATTCTATCCAAAAAAAATCTTGGTCTGGTCATGAAAAGTTGGTATTGTCCAGTATATTTAAAATGACTTCTTAAAAAGGGGCTGCCATTTACCATAGGCATTGTGTGTGGGTTTAGACCCCTCAGCCGCGCCGATGGTGGCTGGCTTAGAATTGTTATGGCTGGCTAGCCGGCTTAAGCCGTGGCTTAGGAAAATACCTAGCACCCCTGTTGAAAGCCGGATCCCAACGATCACACTGGGTATCACCGATATTTTTTATAAGGGAGGTAACTGTCAAAATATTTAATAACTATACTTTTACTAGTCATACATACAACAATGTTGAAATAATTAAATAATACTTTGTAATTTATTGTATATAGCAAGTGAATATAAAGATTTATGTTAAAAATAATAAAAAATTCAATTAAATTAAGAACCAATTTAAAAAAAAGTATGTAAAAATACAAAAATGAGTTAGATTTCAAGTATTATTATGTTATGGTACTTGCACAACAAAATAGTTTCGTGTTTGAGCAATTACAATTTTGTAATGTTTTATGTGTAAAACATTAAATCCATATACTCAGAGTATGTTTCGGAGAGTATCATAAATTATTTATGATAATTGAATGAACTTTCCTACCTGGACTGAGAGACATACCATGATCCACGGGGATGGATCTTAGGGGTTCTCTAGTCAGGAAAAAAAAAAACATTACTTGCGAGGGTGGTGGTACTGTGGTCAATGGGGACTATCCGAGACCGCAGTATTCACAGCTGGCGGTGGTGACGGATGTGGTCGGCACACAACACCCTTCCACTCCGTCCCACTCAAGCACACCTGCGCAGCCTATCATTTCGGGCAGAGGGTACATGCACACTACACCCTCCCCTCAAGTCCCCTCTGTCCGAGTGGCAGGAAAAACCCCTTTCCTTGCCATTCTGGCCAATCGGCAGTACACACACCCTGCTGGTCTGGCAAGTTTGGGCAAGGATTAAAACCCATCTTTCTGCCATCCCTGCAGATGATAGCGGGCATACTCACCCCGCCGCTCTGTAAGGATGGCAGTCGTGCATCAACGCCGCCAACAATGCTGGTGTGGTAGGCACACTACACCTTGCCATGCTGGCAATGGCGGCGTAAAAAAAAAGAAAAAAATTAATATAAAAACATGTTTTATATAATTTTTGGATGCGATTTTCGTAATCGCTTTAAAATGACATGAATTAGTAATTCCTAATCTCCCACGGCTTAGAAAAGTTTTTGGTAGCTTGGCTTAACATTTTTTGTGGCGGCTTACAGCTTACAGGCTTCGTGGCGGCTTACAGCGGCTTAAGACGGTGGCTCAGGGGTCTATGTGGGTTAACTAGGGAGGTGCGGTCCGCCCTGGCGGTAAATACTTCGCCGACAAGAAAGTGAGGCATTTTTTTTAACCACTTTACTATCTTTAGGATTTTTTTTTAGACACGGCGCGGGAATGGAACAGCAACGCCATGGTGCGAACAGTATTTTGTTGCCGTTGCCCCACGATACGGCGTGATCCCTTGGTTGACACTAATTAATGCCATAATGAAATGGCTGGAATGAATTATTTATAATTAGATGTTCAAAAACTTCATAAGCTGACTAACAAAGTAATACACTTATCTGTTATGGTAGTAATTAATCTATAGGTTTACTTAGTTTAATAATTATTCAATGTAAAGTTTAGAATTATAATTAGCCATTTGTATAAACAACAAAATCTTCTCAGGGCTTTTGAGTTTAGGGCTATTACCTGCAAGTCATTTACCAGCTAAATCCCAAAATAAATAAAAGATCAAATTTATGCTGGTAATATACAGAAACAATGTCTGTTTCCTGCTTTGGCAAAACCCTTTGATTTGGAAATTAGGCCCTTTTATATAGCTTTTACCTAAAAGGTTAAAATAACAATATATCCTGATGTAAAATAAATACATTTTATGTACATATTTGCAATGAACTTAGATTTAATATAAATTGAAGACAAAACGAGCAATAACACTTTTTTTTAAACCAAAGATTATTTGATTATTGCTAATAATATTTTTTAAAATTTGAGTTTGAACTAGTTATGTTAAGGAAAAATCATCATGATCTAGCTATTTTAAATTTTCTTTTTCAATTATTACCTAATAGTGTATGTTTTAATCAATATTTGCTCAATTAATGGCTGAAATAAAAGATTTACTAATTATAGGAACAATTTTTAAAAGAAGTTATTTGCTTCCTGAGCCTATCCCAAGCTAGAGCCCCAACAAACTAATGTTTTCTACATAATATATTTGTTTTCCAGTGGCTGCGATATGGGTATATTTGTTCAAACATTTGAATAATATTTATTAAATATTAGAACCTATGCTTTAATAAAGTGAGGTTTATTTGTTAATGAAGATGCTTTCAATGACATAATGTGGCCTCTGAATAAAATTAAAGATTGACACCCATGATACATGTTTTTTCTTAAATATATACTGTCAATATTTAAACCAATAAAAAAATAAAAACTCTTCAAATAGTATTCTGATTTTATGATTTATACATGAATAGAATAATGTAAAAAAGATTAGAACATCATATGAAATTATTTTTATCAGAAAACATGTTGAAAAGTCTGATTAATAATTTCTAGTAATCACAGAATCTGATTAAATGTCTGGAAAAATAAGAGAATAAACAATATTAGAAAAAATCTTTTCTAACTTACCAGTAACTAAAACCTTCCATCCAAACTAGTGATTAATAAGTCGTTAAATTAAAAAAAAATCTAACTTTTTAATTCATTTGACTGACTCATAATACAAATGTACTCAACATCCTCACTATAACAGCATGTCCCTGATTATATTCACATACAAACATCACAAATCTTTTTTTTTTTTACTTTTGGACTGAAACATAAAAATGTTTATCAAAACTTAACTGCTGTAAATAATTTTATGCCATTAAAAAAGTACTGATAATTTCTTACAACCATCTTACAATTATACAGTAATTAGTAATAGAAATTTTTTTAAACTTACATAATCTATAAACTTGCCAAATTAAAAACAGCAATTGTAATG
This sequence comes from Bulinus truncatus, assembly GCA_021962125.1. NCBI lineage: Eukaryota > Metazoa > Mollusca > Gastropoda > Planorbidae > Bulinus > Bulinus truncatus. The sequence continues at coordinate 4,302,810 of JAGDYQ010000002.1, read as the reverse complement.
AGCAAAACATCAATTTTTCAATTTAGGTACCCTCCCAAGCATATAAAACTCTTCATTTGGCACCATGCTTGACAGAAAGGCCATTCTATTAGAAAGGGAAAAGAAAGCCACAACTGATCCAATGTCCCATGCATCTTCCCTGTCTAGACCTTGCCGAGAGAGAGCTTCAAAGTCTTCAGTTGACAGAGCCTCACATTTAGTAACCTTCATAGCAAATTGTAAAATAGCCTTTTGTCTTTCATCAACATCTGCAGTCTCCCAGTTAGCAGCAATCTAAATTGATTTAAGTCAAAATATTAAATTCCAACTATGTATGATAGAAAATTAATGAAAAATTTAAAAGAAGTAAAGAATTAATAAATAAATAAACTTGAAAATCAACTTAATAAACTGCTTTTGAAACAAAATATGATCAAAAGACTTTAACTTCCTGTCAAATGAAATCTCATAGAAAAAATTACTGAAAGTGAAAAACCGAACATAGGACACTCCATTCAGAAAATGGAATAGAAGGTAATACATTAACAGATAATAAAAAAAAGCTAGATTTATTGGAGTTCTATGAATTATACTTACTTACTTCCCCACTTATTCTAAATACCTCTTTTCTATTTCAAAACCCTCTCTTAGTGATATTTTCTGAAAATATTTTACAAAGTGGTAAAATATCTAAGAAAAGACTAGTCACTATTTGACCTGATTTTATTCAGCTGACAGTGATTATATACTAAAAAAAAAAAAAAGGATTTTATAGAAATAAAACAGAATCTTATACTTTTTTTATTTACCTGATCAGCAAGTATTCTGTTTTTGGAATAAATTCTAAGCAAAGCACTGTGAGCAATTATACAATATCTGCATTTATTGTAGGCACTCACAGCTACAACTATCATCTCTTTGTCTGCTTTGGTTAAGTGGCCTGAAAACAATATTAGGGTGAAACATTTAAATCTTGTAATGCTTTCAAATTAATTACAAAACCTAATTTTTTTATAGTTAAATTGTATATAGTGAATATACTACTAAACTGCATACTCTTAACACAAAAAGAGTCAAACTATTTTAATATTCTATAGCTAGTAGATTATTAAGCCAATTGAACAATGTTTAAAATTAATTCTCATTGTCTTTTATACTCAAATAGCATGAAAGAAATAATAAAAGGGTGTGGTGAAGTTGATCTTGGAAAGTCCATGTCAGTGTGAAATATTTTCTAGTCTTATATCGAACTGCAGAATATATAAAAAAAATAGCATGTGCATCCACTATATAAAAATGAATACAGCTATGTTTTGAAATAAAATTATTTCAGTAATGCTACAATAAAAACTGTATACCTCCTATTCTGTCGTCCATTAAAGTATCATAATACTTTACAAATGCTCTCAGCTCCTCAGGTCTACGTGATAACACTTGAAAGACATTAGGAACAAAACCTCCCTACAAAACATATTCAACAAGTAAAAGATATAGAAATGCCTTTAATCTTCAATTTCTTTAAAAAAATGGTTATGAAAACACCACATAGTCAACATGAATTCACTTTGAACCTTACTTTATGCCAAATAAGAGTGTTCAGACTGCGCTTGACTGTTGACCTGAGTGTCCCGAGTTCAATCCTTTGTAACAACCACGGGAATTTGTTCAGATTCTGATGCAGATTGGTTAAAAGTCCACCCAGCTTTAAATGAGTACCTAACTCTAGTTGGGGAAGTAAAGCTGCCTGGGCATTGTGCCATGGCTATAGATGATGAATTCTACACTTCATCTGCCCTGATGGCCCTTTAGGGCTAAGGGAACTTAAATTTACTATCCCAAAAAAAGTAGAGTATTTCATTTATAAATATTATCAAACACAGGAAATCTAGTTTACTGATTAGAAAATGTCTGTTGCCTTCATGCATAATAGTTTTCTATGATTAAAAAAAAAGACCCACATCTATCTGTTAAGGAAATGTTAATATTTTAACAGCTAACTGATAAGCTACAAATTTGTATAGCATTTCGGACTTTTATGCTGTTTATTTTTTACCTTTTCTTTTGCACTCTCCATTAATTGCTGTAAATCTAATGGTGCATCTTTAATATCAGGCACAGGATAAGAAGAAATCTTTTCTTTCTTTGGTGCATTAGTGCAATATGAATATCTAGAGCTGGTAATCTTGGCTTGATTTTTACTGAAATTTTGCGCAATAATAAATTAGGGTGGTAAACATATAATATAATGTGACCTAAGAATGTCTGTTGATGAGGTACGCTCTAAATTTCTTCAAAGTCAACACACAATAGCCTGCACACATGACTCCAAATTGGTTTATTAAGGTTGTTGTACTCAGCAATAAGGTGTTAAGAGAAGCTAATTCAATATAAAGCATGATTGGCTGCAACAGTCCTGACATGACTTTCTGGAGGAGTATGTTGGACTCTGATATGAGAATGAGATAAATAGGCCTACTGTACAACTACTTACTTAAATTCAAATGCCCAAACAAATTATCCATTATGGTGATAGAGGGTGAGAAGCACACAAACAATTTATGGGAAAACTTTTAGGATGTAGTTACAATCACACAAACAGCTCAGGCATTAGGACCACTTTTCAACAAGGCTAAGCAGCTAATTTTGCCAGCCAAATGAATAATTAAGTGTATTTTTTAGGAATGCAATGCTCATCCTTCTATAGATTGTTGATGGAGCTTCTAAACTAGGGACATTAAAAACTCATCATTTGTAACCAATATATAAGCCTACCAACAAATATCCCCAACATATCATTAGATGAGAAAAATATAGACTAAGTATTATGTATTTGCAGTTATTCTAGGGTTTTATAACTTTCACATTATTATTAAGTGATAGATAACATTTTCAAACAGGACTGGACTAGTAATAATGATAAGGAACCCTCACAATTGTTCTGGGATGGGCTAATGACAAAATGAAATATGTCTATGCTATGCCACCTAAATAGTTCTTAGGTATATGATGGCGACCCAAGGTCTAGGCAGTAACTTTTTTAAATATTTAGGAGCCCTAGGCAAAATTATATGTTGCCACTTTGAGTAGTTTGAGTATGAGGGCCTTTTTTAGCATCAAATTTGTTCCTAGAGAGTAGAGTAGAGCTCGATGGTCACCTGATTAGCCTACCCATCATTTGCCATAAAATATTTTTAATATTGTTAATAGTAAATAATAGTGTTATTGATAAAAACAGTTCTAAATCATAGTATGGATTGTTATATAACCAAAAAAATAAGAAGAAAATTAAAAAAAAAATAAGAAGAAAATTAAAAAAAAAATAAGTGTCCTTAATCTAATCTATATATTTAATCTAATAATGTCATAATATGAGGCCAATGAGGGGGAAAAGCTTACCAGCAACCCGTGTTGATTTTTTGAAAAAGCTTCATTAAACCAATTATATGTGGAGTTTTACAAAGCCTCATTGCCATTCTTTTGAGATCAAAAGACTCAGTGGATGGTGAAGAACACTGAGCTCTAAGTAATATAAGCAGCGTTCAGTCAATTCACAGATATAAAATTTAACATTTTAAAATTTGTTTCGCTAAACTCGTACATACTTTTGCCTTTTGTTATATTTATTGAACCGGTGTTACAACACCTGAGAAATATATAATTACATACGTGTTGATGATCCGATAAGAATAGTTTGTTTTTAATAATCTTTCTTTAATTTATGGGGGGGGTGCTTTTTATTTAAAAAAAGATACTGATACATTTGTGCTATACAAAATTATTACTATTTAAATGGACACTTTAATGATAATTTTAAACGTGAAGTCAGGTTTATTGGGCACAGTTGTAGAGGGATAAAACAGAAGTAAACATTGGACAACAAAATAAACTTCACAGAAAAAAGAACGCTTCACCTAGTGTAAGACATAACAGTAACATAACTCACCAATGGGTTGCATGTGTGGCAAAGAATCTCTAACCATTGACAACCGTAAATTCTATATTAAGCAACGACTTGGTGAAGGGTGAGACTAGTATTTAGCCTAATTTAGAGTTTTTAAGCTTTGTACCTCTTTCACTATTTAAAATTGTCTTGATTGATATTAATTTGTTAAGTTTAAAAGATTAAACACCAAACTGTTGTAGCCATGTAGGCTTAAAAGATTAAAAAGTAGATACTAAGTTACTCTAAGACAGTAACTAAAATATACAATACGGCGACACGGTAAATCGTATTTTTTCAATCGTCAATGATTTGTAATATGACTTACAGGTATTCGATAATAATGATATACAACAGTTAATTAATAAAAGTAGATAATCTTAATTATTAATAAATACAGCTCCCTCTGAGCTGTGTGCATATGTGTGCACAAAACTAAATACCACACAATAAATATCTTTAAACACACTCAACCTTTAGAACATTTAAATAAACATTAGTGTCAATCTAACTCATTCTTTTTTTTTTCCTTTTAACTCCTATGACTTAGCCCACTATAGGAGCATTGAGTCGCAATGACATCACATAGCAGACAAGGGTTTGCCGGCTTTGGGCAGTCTTCTTGATCTGGGGCTACAACATCACTGCCCATTTTACTTCACTTTTGCCTGGTTTTCTCCATGTCTGTCTTGACCTCCCTATTTTTCTTTTAGCCCAATTCTATCTGTCACCATCTAAGTCTACTATTCATTTTTTTCAGAGGTTTTAGCTATGTTGATCTTGTTGAAGATGCTCAGACTCACAAAACCTATGCTCTCAAAAGAATTTTGTGTCACTCAAAGGAACAAGAAAATATTGCTTTACAAGAGGTGCACATTATGAGAGAAATTAATCATCCAAATGTAATTCCTTTAGAATGCTACACTATTCACAAAGTTGGCATCCAGACCAAAGCTGTTGATATAACATGCGAAATTTTTGTTGTCCTTCCATATTACAAGGTATGTCCTAATTTTTTATTGATAGAACAGTAGATTCATGACTATCTTGCTCTTTATTATTTGGCTTTCATACTATCCAGCCTTGTTAAAAGAAAATTAATAATATAAGAATTAACTGAGTGTTTTGTTAACAAATGCATAGTTTTAATGGTAGGCTATTTGGTGGAATGGAATTTTTTTTTAAGCTTTTGCAGTAATCTAGCTGTATATTTGAAAGTATATGTGGTTGTACAACTTTTTGTTTTACATTCCGGTTGATTTCATTATTTTCTGACAAACCTTCTCACAAACATTATTAACATTATAAATATAAATTAAGTATATAAATATATATAAACTTAGAGTGGCAGGATTCAGTAGAGTAGTTAAAAATACATAAACGCTTATTATTAGACCTATATATAATATATTCAACCTATAATATAACGTTATAAAGAAAGTAAATAATTATACCATTATTAAACAAATTACAACTTCTGAGTTCAAAACCAGTGGAAGCTTTCAGCAACTGCACCAATGGACCATAAAAGAAAATTTAACATGTGAGTAAATGTTACTGGTAGAATTTTGAAATTAAGCCTGCTTAAAAGTAAGCTGTAAGGAATGAGCCTGCCAAATTTCAGCCTTCTAACTACACAGAAAGTTAGAGAATTAGTGATGAGTCATTCAGTGGGGCTTTGTCTTTTATCACTATATATATATATATATATATATATATACTGTAAAGTCTTTTTTATGCAAATATGAAATGAAGTTATGTGTTTTTTGTTACAAAATATATTTTTAGGAAAAGCCTGTACAATTGGCTTTTTTCTATCAGACAACAAAAATCATGCTACTTTTAATTGAACTATTTTTTTAATTATCATGAAAATCTTTTCACTAAACAGAACATAAACTATTGTATTATTACTAGTATTTTGTCCTAAACAAATGAAAGAAAGGTAATAATATATGTCAGCCTGTCAGAATTATCGTTCACAACATGTAGATTTGCCTTGCGTTTTATAAATAAATAAAAAATTAAACATTGGCTATTAGGTAGGCCCATAATTTACACTCCTATTAAAGATAAAAGGGTATGCAAATTTTTCTTTACTATTTTATTTAAGATTTCATTTGTCTCCGGGAAGAGAAAAAGTATAGAAAACAGGCCATTTCACTGGCAATAACAATTGTCATTTTATATCGATTAGAAATTGAGGAAAGAACTGTGATTGGAAAAGATTTCAATTTAGGCGAATCTAGTATTACAGCCATTAAGAAAAATGAAGCAGCAATTAGATAATCAGTTATGTTATTTCTGGTACTCTATTAATTGCCTAATTGGCATCATATTCAAGAGATAAGTTGATAAAAAGAAGTGAAAAGGTTCTAACAATTTGGATTGAGGATCTAACTCAAAGAAAAATTTGAGTAACTAGTTTTTTAATTAATTTTATAGTAATTCATTTACAAAAATAATTTTCTTTCACTGTCTGGTTTTTTTTTGTGTGTGCTTTTTGAGCATTTTAGAAAAAACAAGACCTTAAGTTTTAATATATATATATATATATATATATGCTAATATATTTGTGTATGTGTGTGATTAGTAAGGCATACAAAAAATATTAAAAACATTCTAGTTTTAGGCCCTATTTCAGGTACAGCTTTGTATGTGAGGTTTACGGAGAATAAGCTTAATCATAATTTTTATTTGCATAATTTTTTTTATATTCTTTGTATGATAGAAAGGAACACTGCAAAATCGCATTGACACTATGAAATTGAAAGGAGAGCAATTTAGTGAAGATCTGATATGGAAACTCATGTTAGGCATTTGTCAAGGTATAAAGGCAATGCATGACCACAAGCCTCAGTATGCACACAGGTTAGAAACGCTTTTTTGTCTCTAGTTTCACTTGTTTTAAAATGAATATTTTGCTTAAAAGATACATCTCTATAAATTATTATTAAAGATAAAAACTATGTTAAATTGAAATAGCTTTAGCATGCTTGTGACTTTAACTTTTTTCTAGAGATATTAAGCCAGACAATGTGATGACAGAAGACGATGGCACTGCTATTGTTATGGATCTAGGATCTGCTGCTCCTGCTCAGTTGGAAATTAAAACTGCCAGACAAGCTTCATCTTTACAAGTAAAATTACAAATTTTTATATCTCTTATTATATTTAGCTTAACTACTGAGCAAAAGGTTTACCACACTTTTAAAAGGCCAACTAAAAGGAATCCACCTTATTCAAAAGAATTATAACATTATATTGCAGTCACTGAACATTAATAAAGAAAAAATGATATTTTTCAGGATCTTGCTGCAGAAAGGTGTTCCATGTTGTATAGAGCTCCAGAATTGTTTACTGTTGAATCAAATACATTTATTGATGAACGAACAGATATATGGGTATCATTTACTTTATTATATCTTCCAAAATAACATATTATATTACCATTTTTTTTAGTGATATAAAGTATAAAAAGTACAAATTTTAACATAAAGACAACTTGTAAGTAAGGTCATCCCCATTGGAACTACTACAAGTGGTGCCATAACAAACAAACTCCCTTTTTAAAATAGCCTCTCCAATATCACATTTGAAAAATACAAGATCACATTAAATTAAAGTCTACTTATGTCTGTTTAAGGTCAATAGGCCATGTCAGTTGATTAATTAGTATTGTCATTAAAGATTAAGATGAAAGATAATCATGCAAATGCTATGCAGTACAATAGTGCTGAAATCAGTTAATTGCAATAAAAAGGTAGATATTTACCTAAGTTGAGCCATAGAAACAAAACTTATAACAGCTAAATCCTTTCATGGAAAAAACTTAATAAAAAATGATAACTTTGATACACCATCATTAATGTGAGTAAATTAAAATTTATATAGAAAATATAAGTGGGCATCGACTGTTAATTTTACCATTCTGGCCTAGAATCGTATCAAGACTCCGTGCCTCTTGTTATTTTGTAAAAAACTAATTATTTAGCCTTTCTGGCCTATTTATTCAACCCAGATCATAAAGTTGAGATATTCTACTAAAAATGGACATATTTAAATTATGATTTTAATGGGGTCTTGTATTTTTTTAAATGACTCATCGCTGAGACTTTTTAAAATCAGATTCAATGAGGTTTTTTTTTTCTGGCACGATTTACTGCTGTATGATAGAGATGGCCTTACTTTTTTCCCCCATTTTTCCCCTTATAACTCCTTTCACAACAATATCTTGTCCGAGAGAATTTATAATAAAGACAAATTATTTAAGTAGGTAGTCCAAACTGAATTTTCAAATTTTATACGCACTCAATATATTTGTTTTATTGAAACTCTTTAAAAAAAAAAGTAATTAAGTCTCATTTTCAGTTATCATTATCTATAAACTAAATGTATATAGCACAAGGCTGTACCTGGGGGGGAGATAGGGGGCTGCAAATTTTATTATAAAATACACTTCTTTATCATTGTGTTCCAATTTTTTCTTATATAAAACTCTCCGCACATCCCCCCCCCCCAAATCCTGGGTACTGCCTTGATATAGCATATACATATATATACGAATCCAGAATATCCATTGTTGAATAAAGTGGCCAAGTAACTTACTTAAAGAAATATAATATCTCATGGGGGTATTGATATTTCATGTAGCACGGCTCTCCCGTTTTTTGTTTTTTTTTCAAATCTACATGATACAGTTCTTTTATACTTAGATTAATTTTCTATTTACTGAATATGTGTCCATTTCTTTTTATTGATCCCATTCACCTAGTTAATTGTAAGTAAAAAAAAAAAGAGTATTTCCCTGGCAACACCAGATATATATATATATGTGTATAGATATAAAGGTGTATGTAATGTTTTTAATTCCAGCATTTTCTGATACACCTTTCATAACATATACATGTACATGTATTAGTAACGGAAACCAAGGTTTTAAAATTACATAATTCATCAATATACATCTTATTAAAAAATCAATTCGCACATTTAAAAATTCATCTTAAACAAAATCAATATATTTTTTATTCCTTTTATCCTCCCTTTAATTAGCACACTATTATTGATTTTACTTTAAATAGGCCAGACATGCACAATTATGAAATCAAAGCTCATAAAAAATTAATGAAATATTTTATATTTAATAAAGAAAAATAGCAAAATTACAACAATTAAAAAGAAAACTAATTAAGAGCATTCTAATGGTGGTAAAGGAATGACTGCTTGTGAAAAGAAGCGGATTTACGTGCCACATCAAGAATGATAGCCACACTCATAGCTACTCACAAACATACAAACAATGTTTTATTTTTATATATATACATTAAAATTTGTTTTCTCAGTCTCTGGGTTGTGTTCTTTATGCTTTGGCTTTTTTGGAATCACCATTTGAAGCAGCTTATCAGAAGGGTGATAGCTTAGCCTTAGCAACAATGGCTGGAAAAATAACTTTTCCGGAAAATTCAAGGTATTCTTTATGGCTCATAGCATTATTGCACTAAACCATTTAGTGAATATCATTAGGTTTCTTATAACGTATTAATTTTTTTTCTAGATATTCTACTAACATTCCTGATACAGTTCTGTGGATGCTGAAACCAAAAGCAAGTGAAAGACCATTTATTGATCAAGTTATTGAACGAATATTGGCTATTCAACAGTTTGAAGAAAATCGTGTATAGTAGTATATAAAATAATATTAATCTTGAAAATTGTTTTAATGCATCACGGTAAAATGTTTTAATGATAAAAATGGACAGGAACTCGTACTTTATGTTAGACATGCAGGGAGGGGGAGGCAGTGGCAACATTTTTTTCAGTTTTTGTGCATTTCATTCAGTGTATGTATTATATAAGATATTTAGGTAATTTTACCAAAATAGTTCAAAGTAATTTTTGTTAATGTCTAAGGTAAACTGAAATTGTATTTTTATGAAATGTTTTCACTTTGTGAAATTTTGTTCTTGAGAGATTATGCCATTAAAATTTATGTATGTTTGTTTATCTGAATTGCTCCCCTTGCATTGGAATTTAGTATGTGTTTCTTAAATACCATCTAAAATTATTAAATTCTCCACATGTAGCATACAGCTCAGTTTAGTTAAGTAATGTAATTTTAGTACGGGCTCTTTGACTTATAACCTAACAGTTTTTCTTTCTACCATTCCTTAACTGTGTCAACATCTTGGTGTTATGTAATGAATGAACAGCCCTGTTATTACTTTTTCCCCCTCAACATGTGGTACATGCTTTCTCACCCCCTATATCCACCCTGTTAGCTATATCTTTCTCAAGGTCAATTAGAAACCATCAGAATGGTAAATAAATTTTATTTTTCACAGCTGAACCTCTGAAAAATTAGTTACACTTGTGTTCATATTAACAACATTTCACTGTATTAGGATGCTTAATTTCTTTCATTTTACTAAAAGTTTCTTTTGTGTAATTAATACATATATATGTATTTGCTTCAATCATTCTAAGCGAAGATTTCAAACCAGGGCTTGAGAATGATACAGAAGTAAAAAAGTTACTGAGTAAATTTTTAGTGCAAGAGCCGAAAAAGTATTTCAACATTTATGAGAACATATTTTTTTAAGTTGTCACTTTTTATATCTTTATTTCATTTGTCAAACCAGTTTTTTTTTATTCTTACCATTGTATAGTTCTTAATATTCATTTTTGTCACTTTTTTACATCACCAGTGATGAATGCTGTTTACTTTAGTTATTTCCCGCTTTAGTATCTATCCATTGATTCATTCAAAATCAATCAGACTATAAAAAAGAGTTGGTGGTCATCTTTGGCATCCAATTAAATTCTTTTCCTTTATTAGGATAGTAAATAAACTTCAAAGTTTTCATTGTTTTTTTCTGTGCATGTCATACTTTACAGGAACCTATTAAACTGTATACATTTTTAGATTTTACTGCAAAAGAAGCTATAAATTTGTTCTAATGTGGCTCTGGTTTTCTTTTAGTCTTACTAGTTGTATTACTATAATTAACATTATAAGAGCAATATGCTGCAGCAGATATTTATTTTTTTTATTCATAGTTATGGCCCATGCTTAGATGATTGGATTGCAAGAAGGCAGTAGCCTACACCTGAAGTTGCAATAATTTCTCTAAATGCTCAAGTTGTTAATCCATAGTACATCTGTTTAGTCCAGACATGGGCAAACTATGGCCCACAAGTCTGTTTGAACCAACCTGTACTCTGTTCCTCTACATCAATCTGCTCTTGGTTAAGGCTATTCCTTCATTCAAATTTTGGAGCCTATTTTAGCCTGCGATTCAAAAAGTTTGGCCTGCGGTTCAAAAAGTTTGGCCACCATTGGTTTAGTCAGTTGGCATATGATCTTTCCCTTCCACATTATCAAAATTCTTCAATGAACTTGATTGTGATATAATTACAATTGTATTTACGGTAAAAATATAAAATGCCTGAGGTGACACTTTTAACCGACCCTGTACATCTTACCAGATTTCATGTAGTGCAGGGCCATATATTAGCCTACAGGGGTTTACACAGGCCTAAAAATTAAATTTTAAATATGAACATACCCTAACGTAACAAAAACAAATTTGAATCTTTTTATAACTCATGACAGCCTATTGGAACAGATGAAGTGTACATGGTACCTACAATGATTCTAAAACATTCCTTTCTTTTACCAGAAAGAAATGTTCCCTTTCTTCAGCAGAAATTCATTTGTCTTGATTGTATTTTATGCCAGAACTAAAATTATGTGCCTATGCGCTTGTATGATCTATCTCACTGAATAGGATTCCATTGATAAACTTCCATAATTTTAAAAAAGTGTAATGGTTTAAGTCTAAAGCCCTGGATTAAAATCAACTGTTAAATTGTTTTTCTTCAGAGTAAATGATTAATATTTTTCATTCCTTTATTGTGGGTCCAAGGTTTATTATTAATGCTAGTTGGGATTTTATTTTAAGTAGTTTTAATGTTCAAGTCTCTACATTACTTTAACATGTAAAATTTTGTATGTGAAAGTTAAATATGTTAATATCATTATTTTACAATGAATGTGCAATAATATTGAATAAATAAATTAAGAAAAATATTGTAATCTGTTATATATACAAGAAAGTGAATAACTTGCTTTTTTTTCTTCTTTCGGACATTATGTTGATTTTTTAAAGAAAATGAATCTTTTTGTATCATTTTTAAAAAATGGTTTTGATAATATGTGTGATCACATTCATGCCCTCATCTCTAATGTTGATAATGTAATATTTAGTGCCTAAATACTGATGCACTGTATTGATTGTTTATTTTTTAATGCTAGAGAAATTACACAAGAATGGGATAAAATAAAAAACAACTAATTTACTTTTTTCTTTTAATATTATTAATTACACTATTTTTAATGATCCATATCTTCATCTTCTGAGCTTTCTATTTCCAAAGGCTTTAATGATTCACATTCTTCAGGCTCTGAAAGAAAAATGTTCAAATACAAAAACATGCATTTTACAGAAATTCGCTTAAAGAATGAAATTAATTAAAAAGTTCATATTTAAAAGAAGGCATGGCTAACCTGGACCTAACTCAGTTAATAGCTCTTCAATGTGTCCAAGTAGACTAGTATCATCATATTTAACCTTAATATACACCTAAAAAAATATCCAGTGTGAAACAATTAATTTAAACTTAAAATTGATTTAATAAAAGTTTATTAAATGAATGGCAATTCTGCAATAAATAATCCTGACAGATATACATGGTATAGGTTTTAAACTAAAAATGTACAGTAACCAACTGACCTCTTTCCCCTTTAGTAAGTAGTGTCTAGCATTGCTGTAAAATTCTTCACCAAGAAGATAATTAGCCCATCCAATTAAATACCAGACATCAGGTACTTCATCATCTTCATCCAATAAAGTTTCCAATACATCAGTAGCTAGCTATTCAATTTATTTAATTCAAAAGTAAAATCATTTATGGTTATCAAAAGTAAAGGGCTCTTTTGGGTTCACTTTACAAATTATCATTAATTTATGAAAATCGACATATAGTATTTAACACAATAAATTCTGCTTACAAAATCGTTACATTTTTGGAAGTATTTTTGGTAAAATTTGATATTTCCTGTAACTATTACACCTTTCATGATGATATGAAGAGCACTTTCTATAAAAATATTCAGGGTTGTTTCCAATTGCATCCATCTTTGCTTCTAACAACAAATTGTAACTGGTGGATGAACCAAGTCACATCTAATACTTCAGCTGGTGCTTGCTTATCTTATTCGTACATTATGCTACTCACTAAAATAATTTAATAAAATAATAGCGATTTGGGTTCTGCGTTAAATCGAAAATAAAGAATTAATACAACAGTATTCCAGTTTAATCATGAAAAAATCTGATCTGCCCAAAACCAAAAATAGCCTAGCTTACGGATCAAGCCTAAGGGGATATAATTCTATGCAAAGGTTTTGCAGGGTACAGGCTAGTGTGTAATAAATCTAGTTGCTACTTTTTTTAAAAAGTATGCAAATAATTATGAAATTCTCATTATATTGTGGTATTTTGTTATTAAAATAAATAAAATGGTTATAATTACTTCATACTCTTCAACTTCAATTAAAATTTTCCCACACTGAACTCTAGCAGTAAATGCCAATGGACATGTCTGAAATGAGGAAAATTGTTAAACCTTTAAAAAACTGCTAAAATTATGGCTGTGTAATTAAGTACAGGAAGTTTCAATGAAAAGTTTAATTTAATTTAAATACCTCCACTGGGTCAAATTCTTCATCAGCAACATTTCCAGTGTCTGCAGCTTGATGCTTTGGTAACCATAATGATACACTTTTTTTAATTAACTCTCTTGATTCCTGTGTTAAACATACAATCAGTTTAATATGTTTGGAAATATAAGTAAAATATTATATTCACAAATTTTTTTAAAAAGGTCACAAATATTCAAATAAGTTTTTGATTTTCATAAGCAGCCTTCATATGTAATACAAACCTCTAATTCATTTTTTGATATTAGAAAGCTGGCCTTTATTTGAAGCGCTTCTGCATTTTCAGGATCTGCTTCAATGGCCTTGTCTATAAATTCTTTACATTTATCTTCTGCTGCAGCATCAAAACTAGAAGAGGTAGAAAACACATCTTATAAAAACAATGTTTAGATTATATTAGAAATAAAATCATGCTTATGAACTGATCACCAATTCCATTTTAACTATGGAAGTTAAACTAACGAAATAAGCATATAAAAAAGAAATGAATAACTAATCTCTTTACAGTGTAAACATGTCGAGTGATATTAAAAAGAAAATATACTGGCTTAGCCAGATTAAGTCATTTAATATAGTGATATCACCCAATCTAGTTGCTTCATTCATAATTTCCTGTAAAACATTTTCTGACTCAGGAATATTATTATTAAGCAATTTGTAATATTTACTTTTTTTTTTATTGTTTGGGGGAACAAATGCACTAAGACATCAATGTTGTGCTTTCATATGTCCTTTCTTTGGGATAATAAACTTGGTGGCGCCCATCTCCTCTCCAAGTCAGCGTTGAATATTTTTCGCTTTTCCAGGGTTTGAACCCTGGACAGAGCAACTAAAATATTGCATAAGTCTGCAACAATGGTATCTACTTTAGACGGTTAATGTAATAAAGTAAAATGCATAGTAAAGTAACATTCCCTTAGTCCTAATGGCCATCAAGGCAGATGAAGAGTAGAATTCCTCTGTTTCTATAACTTCGCCATATGAAAGGATAATGTGGTTAGCACAGCCCAGCCGCCATTACTTCCCCAACTTAAGTCAGGTACCCATTTTAAGCTTGTGGGACAAGTTTGTACTAAATTACACCTGGAAAAAATTCCATGGTTCTCAAAGAGGATTGTACCCAGGACTCTCAGGTCGACAGTCGAGTATCTACACCACTCTGCCACCCATCCACTAAACTGTGTAAATAATACAGAAATTTTTTTTTACCAGCAATCAGTTAGGTATATTTCAGCAATAGCACAATAAGCACAAGATATGTCTGTGTTGCTTATGGTTCTGTTGTTACTACATGCAGCAGCCACCTGTCAGGAGAGATTCAACTTTTTTTGCCACAAATAACAAACTGTTTCTAATTCTGTAACAAGTGTAAAAGAATTGCACAATATCTATTGCATGATAACTTTAATAATTTAACCACTGTGTTTCCCCAATTATAAGACCAAAAATAAAAAATAAACACTAGTGTGGTAGATTTTCAAGATTCTAATAATCTAGACCATACCCAAAAAATATTTATAGTGACAGCTCTATTTAACATGTCATATCTTTTTTTAAAACAGCTGGTGTCTGCATTTGTGATTATGTTGTGATTTTACTTTGAATTAAATCAGGGGTAAGAATAATTATTTTTATGGAGGAAAAATATATTATCCCCTGAATATGAATTAAGCAGCAAAAATATTATATGGCTAGGTCGAATTTTTAGGGAAACACTGTATGATGCTTAAAAATTAACCTTGATGATGTAGCTAAATCCATGAAAAAGCCTAGAAAAAAGGCAGATTTAATTATAATTTCTGTTTACAAAATATATCTTTCGTAAAATTTCCCACCCACATAAACATTGGAAACTTTTCCTAAAGCTAAGAGGCCAACATTAAGAAAATTATGGGAAATTACTTCCAACTATTCTAAAATAGGATTCGCATATAAAGTGATATATAATTGTAACTACAAAATTTAAAAGTAAAAATTGTCAGGTCTCATTTAAATCAGCATAAAAAGGGAATACATTCCATAATTTTATTAGCATTGCTCTAAAAAAAATAATTTAACAGGCATAAAAAAAACTATGCTTCTTAGTAAATTTGTTTAAATTTTGTTTAAATATTAACAAACAGCTATATTTAAATGTAATTATTTTCATATAAAACACTGCGACACTCAAATGATGGAAGGATGACAAAGCCTGTCAGCAGAAATGTTATCTCCCTTGGAATTAAAATCTTAAAAACAAATAGGGATAAAAATCAATACATGTATCTAGTTTTATGTGTTCATATTAAAAAGTTTTTGCTGAAAGGGGATACCAAGTAATGCCAATTTTCCCTTATGGATTATATAAAATTCCAATTATTGTGAACAATATTTAAGTTATTGCAGACCTATACAAAGAGACCAGCAGTCTCCTACAACATACAGTATAATGTTGTAATTGACAGTAGCATTTTCTCCAGTTATTATTCATTACATGAGCTTTACTAAAAAAAATTAATGACATATTTGACAATATATTCCCAAGTAACACAAAATGCATAAATTTAAATTGTCTTAAAAAAAAAGACAAATAATTGAGACCTGACATTTTACATTTGAGCCATGTAAGAGAATTAAATTTTTAATTCAAAACCCTATACACACCTCTAAAGCCTCTTTCTCTTCTTTTTCTTTCAACATTATTTTTATTCCTTTCTGATAGCATTCAACAGCAGCAGAGCCTTCCAAAAGTTGACCTAACGTCATATATTTGGTGAAACCCAAATGTGGACAAAGTTCTATTGCTCGTCCTAGGCACTAATAAAAGAAAAAATAATAATGCTTACATATGTAAATAAAAAATGGACTCATTAAAAAATTGTTTTTTTTTTAATGATATACCTGTTTAGCTGATTCTATATTGCCAAGCTCAATCAGCAAGTAGGCTGATGTTTCTAAGCCTCTGAGATTGTCTTGATCTTTTTCCAACGCTCTTTGACAAAACTTCTGAGCAAGTTCATAATTAAATTCATCAATCAACTGTTCCGCCTGAAGAAAAAAGTGCATTTAAAAGTTTTATTATTTTTTGTGTAATGTAATTTAGGCTTTTTTTTTTAATACTTGCACTTTTAAAAAAAAAGGCATGGACATGATAGAAATCGGATATAAAATATTGATTATTTCATAATTTTATGCTTAAGAGAATGATATATATTGACATTTTTTATTTTAAGCAATTAATTTTGAAAGTTTAAAAGACAAAAAAGAGCAATAGAAAATACATTTTTGTTCTCTAAACTTAACATTGTAAAATTTTAAAAATAATACGCTTGACAGAGGTATAGATGGTGAATATATGGTGTGTGTGTACATTCTTATTTTATTTTGCACATCAAGTACATTGAGAGTGTAGTGCAGATACTAATACTAACAGCATGAATCTTTTTTTTTATTCATGTCATATCCTAAAAATTATCAGAAACAAGACCAAGCTTAAAAACATACTTTATCTAACAACTTATCAATAGGATGTTCCTTATTAGTTTTATTAAATTCTTCAGGACTTGATAGCTTCAAAACATTTGTAGGCTCCTTTGATTTCTTGCCAGCTGAAATAAATAAAAAGATTATTTTAACTTCTCTATCTATAAACTCTCTCCATGATTCTTGAGCTTAGACTTGGTTTCTTAGGGCCCAGGAGGTACAACATGCTATGTTTCTCAACAAATGGAAACTGCAATAGAGCCCAATGGCCATTAGACTCCTTGTCCATGTGATGGGGGTGTACTAAAAAAAAAAGTGATCAACAATTTCCCCCACTTCCCTACAGTGTCTACACACTTACTTGTAGATGGATCTAATTCTCCCAAAATAGGTACCTCACAAATAGTGGACAGTACTCTGCTTAGAACAGATAAATAAGACTCCAGAGTTTTCTCCAGGGGTCACTTTTAGACCAAACATCCCTAACTCATTGACATTATCAGTCAATATCCCAGCTATACATGTTCTTATTTAGGGAAAAAATATAATACATTATTAGTAATGTACATATAACATTAATATAAATTTTAACTTCAAGCAAGAAAAAAAGATTTTAACTGATTATCTGCCCACATAAAATGATGAAGAACAAAAACAGTGTAACTGTCAATGGCATAACTAGCATGGCACCTTGGACAGGCTTTTAAAATGACACCCATTTCCATGCTCAAAAGTACTTGATAAATGTAAATAAAAAAAAGTGCCAACATGGGGCACTAATTTAAAGTATTAGATAGTTTTAGTACTTTTAGGCAGCTAAGAATGGCGGTTATTTTTGAAAAATGAAAATAACTGAGAAATATTAAATTACAAGCAAATACTTTTAAATAATGTTTAAAAATACTTTCAGTTATTTTTGTACTATACATTTAAAAAGGTTATAAATATTAATTTTTTTTTTTTTATAATTTAAAAGTTAAGTAAAAGTGGTGTAGATATTTAACTGTCGACCTGAGAATCCTAGGTTCAATACTCTGTGAGAACCATGGAATTTTTCCAGGTGTTATTTGGTGCAAAGTCATCCCACAGGTCCACTCTGCTTTAAATGGGTACCTAAGTTGAGGAAGTAAAGGTGGCTGGGCATTAGGTTAACCACACAATCCCTACATAGGGCTAAGAGAACTTTTCTTTTTTATATCTAATAAAAATTTTAAAAGTTCACTAACCCTTGTCTTATAGTTATACCTAATACTCGAACCTGTATTTTTTTTTCTTCGGGTACCAGCCATAGATATTGCTCCACACCCTAACCCTAACCCCAATCCTGAAAAAAAAAAATTCTGAAAAAAAAAAAATGTATATATGCCATGTTCCTTATACCCTAATATAATGGTTTTGGCTGGTGCTGGTGCCGGAGCCACTGCTTACCTAATAAATAATATATAGCACTTATCATTATGACATATAGATCAGCTGAAAGAAACTTATTACTTCAATATTTCACAAATTACGGACCTCCTCTTCCACCTTTTCCATCTATTTAGGCACAATTGTGTAGAGTTTTATTATTGTTTTTTTTTTTTTAAGTTGACGCTTGACTTGTGTTGTCAATTTTAAATGTATAATAATACATTTCAGTGCTCACTTACATTTTTTATGAATCTTATCGCTTTTTGTTTTCTTTCTCCCCATGATAAGTTATATAAAGACTAATGTCTATTTTGACTTCAAGACTGTATATCAAATGATAACATCGAAAAAAAACACGATTATGCCGGAGTCTAGTTTGTTAACGTTTTAACCAACCATGTTGGCAAAGTGTATACATCTGACCCGGAAATTCTTAACTGTCGTAGGCTATAGGCTAGTGATATGTACTTCTTTGATTTCGGAAGAAAATTCGCTATCTTGAAACTATAAATTATTATCTATCGGTGTCGGACCAGTGGCGTAGTGAGGGTTGGGCAAGGGGGGGGGGCATCATGTCCGGGCGCTACTCACAAACAGCCCGTAGCGTGAAAATTCTACAGGAGGGGCCAGGCATTCTACAGCAGGGGCCAGGCAATAGCAGGGGGGAACCAGGTATTAATTTTTACTAAGTAGAACAAATAAGCATGGGGGCAGACAAAACGCAGGGGGTCCGCCCGCCCCACGCTACGGGCCTGGCGCCAAATGGCATATTTTACATATAATATTATATGGTTTTCGAATGGGGGCGCTAAAAACGCATTGTGCCCCGGGTGCGAGTTAAACTCGATACGCCACTGTGCCGAACCTAGTTATTTGGGGGCCCGGGGGGCTTGGCCTCTGTGGGGGCCCCGGCATTTTGACATTCAACACCATGACATGAGATAATGTACTTAATATTTAATGTAAAAAAATTGTGGGGCCCCCTCAAGCTGGGGCCCGGGGGCACTTTCGAATTTGGACCCCCCTCCCCAACCCTAGGTATGCCTCTGCTATCTATAATATATATATATATATATATATATATATACAGTGCCGCTGAGAGGGGGGGAGAGGAGGGCGGGAGAGAGGGGGGGAAAGGGGGGATGGGAAAGGAGGGAGGGAGGGAGGGAGGGAGAGAAAGGGGGGGAAGGAGAGAGGATGGGAGAAATGGGAGGGATGAGAGATAAAGAGTGAGAGGGGGCAGGGAGGGAGAGAGAGGGAAGGAGGAAGGTAGAAAGGAGGAGCAAGGGAGGGGGAAGGACAGGGGGAGAGAGAAGGAGGGAGGGAGAGAGAGAGAGAGGGAGATGGGAGAGTTAGGGAGGGAGGGAGAAAGGGAGGGAGGGAAAGAGAAAGGGAGAGAGGGGGTAAGAAGGGAGGGAGAAGGTAAAGTGAAAACCTTATTTTAAACCCTGGCAAAGCCGGGTACTTGCAGCTAGTTATATATATAGTATATAGTATTTAATACCGGTAGTATGTCCATGATTGTACAAGTACACTATGATAACAAAATATTGAGACCATATATCGTGGGGGGGGCAAACATTAGTTAAGAGCCACAATCCATTGTCTTTTTTTACGCTATAAAGAGCCGCAACATAGTATTTAAAAAAAGATGTTTAGTAGTAATGTATTGTACCAAAAATCGTACATTACTGTAAAAATATGTGTACATGCAATGTATATTAAGTTTGTGGCACGAATTTCTAAAATTCATTTGTAGTAGATGATTTTAACTCAGAAATTTTAAATCTATCTTCAACAAAATTGCTAATACGCGACTTCACACAACTACAGATTTCATCAAGGCTAGCGTTTCGTTTTCTATATATTGAGATCACTAGGGCACTTGCTTGGAGAGGAAGAAAAATAGAAGATAAGTCAGTTCCGGTAAAAAAAAAATGCCTGAACCAGAAGATACGGCGAATCTCAAGGCCCAACTTGAAGTAATTTCGAAAGAAACTGCATTTTTAAAAAAGTATTTCGCACTTAGAAAGAGATGCGAGCAGTTACAACAGGTAATATCACATAAAAACGTATTATTCTAAGATATTGATATTATATCATGACCCATTTCACCCGAAAATATTCACCTACTCAAGCCTACTGACAACTGAGGATTTTGATTAGGCTAACTTAGTCCTAGGACTCTATATTTACTATTTTAAGTTAAAAGTCGCTAATTGAAGTTACTAGTTAGTCTTGGCACTTTAAAAACAGCTATCAATTTAAGTTAGTAAGTGTATAGCTTAGTTGCATATAAAGCACATATGTAAATATTCCAAATATTTTGTGGACTTAGTCGACTTAGATGACTCTTTTTATCATACTATTCATATTCATAAAATAAAATTTATGTATAAAAAATAATAGTCTAACACAGGGGTGGGCCAACTGCGGCTGCCACAGTATATTATGTGACCCATATCATATGCATGTAATATTGCGATCCTATGTTAATTTTCTTTGTTTAAAGTTTTCGCTATATTTTAAAAATTCTATTCCGACTATTTGATTCAAATTTAAAGAAATTAAATCTGTTTTATGACTCCAGAATATTAGTTAGAGCTGCTTGAGCTACAAGCATATTATGACCTTACGAGAAGTTCAAATCAGTTCTTTTGCTGGAGTTTTAAGGATGTTTGCCTACAGCTGCATTTTCACACCTAAAAACTTTGCTGGCACTATTTGGATCCACATAGATTTGTGAGCAAGGGTTTTCTTGTATAAAAATAAATAAGTCAAGAACAGATAGACGTTGATTGACTGCAATTTAAATGGAGCAACTGATTTAGTTTGTATTTTAAAATGTAATGTGCATGTGTAATAGAGTGTGAATGTGAAATAAAATGACAAATACATGGTTATTATCTTAAATTCATATTTTCGTACATTGTAAATTGTAATTGAAGTAGACAAAATATACATGCGGCCTGCCAATCACAATCAAGTTTTCAATGTGGCCTTCCATAGAAAAAGTTTGCCCGCCCCTGGTCTAATAGTTTCTTATAAATATATAATTAAAATGTTCATATATAATAATATATATACTTATTTATAAAAATAAAAAATTCATTTTTTGATTGCAGTCAAATGAAAAAATGGTAAACAGAATCCAGCATGTTAAAAAACTCATTAAAAGATATAAAAGAGATAAAAGGTAAGCTTGTTATGTATTTTTTCTGTCTTTGACTAAAAATTGTATGCTAAGTACAGGTATAACATTCACCATATTTGTTTATGAACAATAAGTTGTACATTGTTTTCTTATTCCCTTAACTTTTTCATTACTTGACAGATATTTAACTGCTAAACTTGATGAACTGGGAGATAATTTTAGAGATGTACAAGTTCCTTTACTTTGGGAGGTAAAATGCTAGCAAATTAAATTAATCATAATGCAGGCACAATTCTAAAGTACTACTGATATTATTTGATAGTCCAATTAAGATATCACCAGTACAGTGAAATTCCATTATTATGAACTTCATTGTAACTAATTATTCAGTATTATGAAACTTTCTTTTCTGCCCTTTCCTCTTCTCTTATTCAATGTCTGTTAAAAAATGTCACTAAAACAAACGAATTACTTTCAGAATTGTGAAAAATTAACCCT
Organism: Bulinus truncatus; assembly: GCA_021962125.1. NCBI lineage: Eukaryota > Metazoa > Mollusca > Gastropoda > Planorbidae > Bulinus > Bulinus truncatus. The sequence goes on along the minus strand of JAGDYQ010000002.1, from coordinate 4,280,583 downwards.
TTTCAGTTATATTTTCCCAAATTAGAAAATTTGTAAAGTTGACTTGAGTTCAGGTTTTAAAAAACAGCTTTCAGGTTAAATAGATAATAAGCGAGGAAGAAGGAGAGATTTCTTGCAAAAAATCACTATTGGCTAGCTAGAAGTTTGTAATTTATATCAATCATGAGCAGGCCCGGTTTAACCACTAGGCAGGACTAGGCAGCCGCCTAGGGCGGCAAAAATTCCGGGGCGGCAGCCGTGGTAGTAAAATACGTAAAAATAAAAATATTAAAACAATTGAAGTCCTTTAGTAATACATGGATTGAATAATATTTTAGTGCTAAGAGTTTATTAATATTGAAATTCTTAATATATTTCACTAAATAAAAGGACAAAACGTCATATTAGAAATTAAAATAATGTGGTTTATAAAAGAAATCAGAAAACAACGCGAGTTGTCGAACGTTGTTGAATGCGTCATGCTTTCTATGACGTATATGGGAATTCCACAAACGCGATACATCTATCTATATTTATAGGATTGCGTCTTGCAGGCTGCTGCTGTTGTCCCGCATGATTGGGCGAAGAAAAATTCTGGCTTCTGCTCGTGATGCTAAGAAAATGACACTGCAGCACCATCATCTGTAAAGGAACATTTCTTGGGTTTTGTGCCTCTGAAAGAGACAACTGGTGCTGGCATGACTGAAACTATTCTTAAACAGTTAGAAGAGATGTCTTTATCTATCGAAAATTTACGCGGTCAAGGCTATGACAATGGCAGCAATTTGAAGGGAAAAGTCAATGGTGTACAAAGAAGAATTTTAGATGTCAATCCCCGAGCATTGTTTGTACCTTGCTGTGCTCATACCTTGAATTTGGCTGTAAATGATGCCGCAAAATGTTGCTTAGAAGCAACAACCTTCTTTGATCTAGTGCAACGTGTTTATACATTCTTTTCTGCATCAACTCGCCGTTGGGAAGTTTTAACTTGACATGTTTCTAATCTCACTGTTAAACCACTGAGTGAAACAAGATGGGAAAGTCGAATTGATGCTTTAAAACCTTTTCGTTATCAGCTTGGTGATATCTACGATGCTCTGGCAGAAATTGCGGATGACACAAATTTAACAGGATCATCTGGTAATACATCAGGAACAGATGCGCCGGTTATTGCAAAAGCCATTTTTATTTTTAAGTTTGTCGTTTCTCTGGTTGTGTGGTATGACATGTTGTTTTAGATCAACATGATTAGTAAACAACTTCAAAAAAAAAAAAAAGAATTAGATATACATGGTGCCATCAATCATCTGGCTGAAACAAAGAAGTTTCTCGTAAACCACAGAAATGACACAGAGTATGAGAAAACACTGGTAGATGCAGATGAAATCGCAGTCAATTCAGAGATACCAGCACTTTTCGAACCCGAACCAACTCGTATCAGAAGAAAGAAGAAACAATTTCCATATGAAGGAGATGACAACGAACCCATTAATGATCCAAAAGACAAATTCAAAGTAAACTTTTACTTCGCTGTTCTTGACACGGCCATACAATCGGTTGATGAAAGGTTCACTCTGATGCAAAATATTAGTTTGGTGTTTGGTTTCCTGTATGATGTTCATAGTTTACAAAATAAAACTAGCAGGGAAATTACGGAACATTGTTTGAATCTTGAGAAAGCTTTGCGACATGGAGACTCCAAAGATATTGACGCATTTGATCTAAGCAGTTTATTGAGAGCCGTTTCAAAACGAGTTGCAAAGTGTGCATCGCCATAGGATGTACTAAACTTTATATTGAAAAATAATCTAACAGATAGTGTGCCCAACACTGTTATAGCTCTCCGAATCCTCTTGACACTTCCAGTCTCTGTGGCCAGTGGTGAGCGAAGCTTCTCAAAACTCAAACTGATAAAGACATATTTGAGAACGTCCATGCAACAAGACAGACTTGTTGGATTAGCTACTGTGTCAATCGAACATGATATTGCTAGAGACATTGATCTGATGGAACTCGTTTCCACATTTTCTATAGCAAAAGCGCGAAAAATAAAGTTATGAAATTTAATTATATATTTATTTTACTGGCCTACGATTATAGACATAACACACAATTATACATGACATTGTATAGATTCTGTTGCAACAACTTAAATAGTTATTGAAACAAACGACAGCATAATTTTCCTTTGTGAAAGTTATAATATTACTTTAAATATTAGTTCTTTTAGTTGCCTTTAGTAGGGGGCGGAGTGCGACAGGTTCGCCTAGGGCGGCAAATACTCTGGTGCCGGCCCTGATCAGTGAGTGTTTTTGTTAGGAATAGTCCACATGAGGGAAAATGTTCTTTAATCTAGGCAGAGAGGTCAGTTTAAGGTCAGCAGGGAAAAAAATACAATTGACTATAATTACTGACTGTGTGGGAATGCCCTTGAGCAAGATGATAAAAAGCTTATGAGATGAAGGGACGAAATGTAATAAGGGAACATTTTTAGTACTTTATGTTGTGAGGAAAAAATTAATGAAAATGCCAGCTGTTGTCAAACAGTGTTAAAACAAGCTTTCACTGGTTGGGAGGTGGGATTAAGGAAAAAAGCGTTACATAATAAGCGATTGATCCAAACATGGTACCAAAATTGTATTACTAAACTGAGACGGATTGTCAAGAGATTGTTTAAACATTATGACAGCCAATTATCTGTTGGGAGTGGTGTTGAACACAGAGCTAGTTTTGTATTTTATTTGCATTTTGCGTTAGTCGCAAGGTTAACCAAACACACAGGTTACTACAACAACTTCTGTTACTCAGTGATAGAAAACAATCACTATTGCTCTAACCTTGTTCCTAGCTCTCTAAACAAGAGTGAAGGTGTAGTATTGTTAAATGTGGGAATATTTTACCCACACAATTACCCAACTTGTGACATACACTGGTGTGAATATGTTTAGACACTATGCTCCTACAGTAGGGGGAGCTTAAAAATTGCGTTTCATTAATCACCAAATAATGTGCTGTACTGGACTTGTTTGACAGTTATTAGTATTGTTACTATATCTTTATATTTTAAGTAAATACCTAAATGTGATCATATGATTTAGACTAGGAACTTAATGGAAACTGATGAACTTATTCTACTAGGATGCTAATTAACAGCATAGTTTGATAAATGTTTATCTTTTTGTTTGGGTTAGGGAAACCATAGATTGTAATTTGCAAAGATGGTATTTAAATAGATAATTAATCAGACATTTTCAGATGGAAATAAAAAAAACGGATTTAAAATGCTAATAAAAATGACTTTAAAAATTAATTCTTTAAGTATTTTTTTTTTTAATATTGCGATACTAAAACTTAAATGGCATTAACTCCTTTGTTTATTTTCTATTTATGCTAATTTCATAAAAAATTGTATGGATAAAAAAATAACTTTGCTTAATACAGTTACCCTTTAACTTTTAAGCATTATGTAAAATTATTTTAGAAAAGTTAGTGCAATTACTTAAATATCTTTGCAATTACATCTATAGGGAAAAAATCACCCCACCCCCACCCCTTCCACCAAATTTCATTGTAAAAATTAAAATATTTAAATATATTTTTTTTTCAGGAAGACCAGTTGCATGGCAGCAACAGGACTACTGGATTTTTTCAGGGCACTGGTTCTGATTCAGAAACAGAAGTGAGAAGTAGATTGGAATGTAAATCGGCTTTATCATCTATACAGCCTCTGTTGCAGGCACATGGTCTTGGAAACTTAGATGCCAAGACAAGAAAGGTAATTTTCTGTTGATTAAGGTCATCAAACAATAAGAACCTAACTACAAGTTTTTACGTTCAGAAGTAATCTTTATCTTTTTTTTTTTTTCAAAGATTACTAATGTAAAAAATTTTGAATTCAAAATAAGTATTTCTGCTTTTTTTAAAATAATTTTTTAGACAATTATAACGTAATTTTTATCACATTAGATTTCTTATTTTACTGCTTGTTATTTAATAGCATTTCTTTAAATAAAAAAAAATAATATTACTTTAAGCAGCTAAAACTAGAAAAAGAGAGAGATCCTAATGCTCCCAAAAAACCAGCAAATGCTTTCCTTATGTTCTGCACAACTCGACGAACATCTGTTCAAGAAGAATACTTCAAGGTCAGTGTTTTTTTTTTTAAAGAAAATATTTTAATTTTAAAACCCATTACCGGCATTTGTTTTTTTTTTTTATCTTATGTGTATGAATTTTTTTTCTTAAGGAACATAATGAGGAGATCGCCCATCATGAATTGACTAAATCACTAGCACAGCAGTGGAATGCTCTTGTTCCAGAGGAAAAGAGAGTAAGCATTACTATATTTGACTCTGTTATAAATATCAGATTCATTCTATATTTTTTAAAATTTATAGCTCTTAGTTATGGGTCCCCTTTCAAAACAGACATATTATAATTTATTACATGCAATCTTTGTAAAACTTCACTTCTGATAATAGTTATGACAATACGCCAGCTTGTGCTTACAGCAATGAGCATCCTTCTTGTTCAATGATCATTATGTGTAACAGCCATTAAGTCTATTAGTATGAGAGAGTTCTTGTTGATGTGTTCGGGTGTTGATATTTATATTTTATAACTCACATTCAGGCCTCTAACTGATAGCTTAATGACAACTGCTTCAAAAAATTTATAAAGACAAGACTGTTTTGTAAACATCCACTCCACCACTTCATTATATAAAGCATCAAGTCCTCTGCTTTGGCTTTCTTCTTTCATTCATTCTGATTCTCACTCAAAGTGATATTTATACACTTAAACCATGTCAGCTACCTTCGCTTGTCAAGTGCATGGATTTGGAATAAGTGGAAATCCTGTAGGAAGGTAAAACAATTCTTGGGTACTTTGTCACAGATGTTAAAATTATTCTTTAGGTAAGTGAACACAAGCACAATATACTATACTCCTTGTGACGACATGAAGTAATTCCAGGTGTTGGGTCAGGACACTACTGGTAGATAACATTTGTGAACACATTGACATAAAGGTCAACTAGAATTTATTCAAGCTAATGTAAATGTATTACACTTCAGTCCATTGTGTAGACATCTACCTTACGCTTTAGTTCATATTTTAGTATCTTAGCATACAGAAGTTATATTAAGTCTTGTTGATTCTTTTGTTTTTAATTTAATTTATAGTCACTGTTTGAAACCAGTTAGACGGGTCTGCGGGGATGGAACAGAATTTGATGTGGATGTTAGAGAATGGAACAAATAATGATTGGAGGTGGATAAGGATGGTTCAAACAATGCAGGGGTTGAATAAAATTTACAACCCCATGCTGATCTCATATTGACATATCTGATTTGGGGCATTTACTTTGTTCCCCTTCCATTGTAAAAATAATGCAATGAAAATTGAATTATCTATCAAAGTACAGTATAACAGTTTCACTTCATGTTTCTACAGTTTATATGTACTATTTTAATAAAACATTTGATTTAATTCTCAAAAAATAAGCCAAATACACTTGGTAAGTCAGCAATATTAAAGGTTGTGAATGATTAATTCATCTGATTGCTCATTCAATTTTTTTCCCATGGGTAGGGATATATTATATTTTCTGTTTACAAATTATCTTTTTTTTGCAGTTTTCTTGCGATATTCTTAGTTCTTAAACTGTTGTTTATACTTGACTCATGTTGAAAAAAACCCAGCAAAGCCGCTTTATTGGTTACACTTTCTTAATCAGTAAAAATTGTTTCTATATTTGCAGATTTTTTTCTCAATAAGAATTTTATTGGGAGATACATTGTTTGCTGTTATTTATATATTTTAAGATAATGTACTCAATTTGACCTGATTTGACTGGGTTCATTTTTTTAATATTGGAAACTTATCAGAAAAGAATATTTTTTTTTAATAAACAGTTTTCCTTAATTATCAGTTATTCATAGTAATTTAACATTGTAGACATTTTGATGAATAATTCTACTTATTGGATTTTTTTTTTTAAACTTTAGATATACTATGAAATGTATGAAAGAGAAAAAGAGAGATATGAGCGTGAAATGCGAAGCTATAAGCCAAAAATTGAGCCTGGAAGTGAAGCAAGCACCAGCGGGACATCTGAACCAAGTAATACAACCAGTGAAACATTAATTACATCCTTGAAAGAAGAAATGGATGTTTGAATAAGATTTCATCCATCATATGTTTTTTTTCAGCATTTCTTAAAAACATTTTTCTGTGATCATTTCTTTGCTGCATTATTTTATATCTTAGTCTAAATGTTTATGAACAGTTTTTTTTTGTTTGTTTTGTTTTTGGAAAAAATAGGAAATAATGTATTATTGGAAAAAATAGGAAATAATGTATTATTGGAAAAAATATTTTTTTTTTTAGTGTCAGAAATTTTAAAGATATTTTTTTACTTTTTCTTTCATCTAGTCAATTAACAACATTGCCAGGAATAAATTTGGCTTTAATAATTTGGTTTAGTATTGCGGTAAACATTGATTGTATGGTTAAAATTATTTTTGCTAATAAGGGACTTCTTGCACCCATAGTGTTATTTATAACAAAATCTATTATTAATTTTAATGATATAAAATACTAAGTAAGAATTCTCTGTAGTTAAAAATCTTATATTATTTTATTCATCTGTAATTATTATCTTTGGACATGATTATCATGTTACAGAATGTCATATGAAAATTTGGATTGCCTTATTAATGAAGATATTTTATTCTCTTGTTCTGTCTGATATATGTGCAATTTGAATGTGAAGATTAAAATTGTGTTTTCATATTACAGGATTCGTAATAGAAGTATTTTGATTGACTGGATTAGCATACATTTATTGAATATTCATAAATGCTGAAAATGATAAATAAGCATTTCCTTTTATTAGGCTTATAAAAATGTTCAGAATTTATAGATATGAATTTTTTAAATTATAAGTTACCTCATCATCATCATCGCCATTGTCTTTTGCCATCCTCCCCAGCTGGTTCCATGTTTATCCCATCTTTGTGGTCTCACAGCCAAGTGTTTCTTAGGTGGCTTCTCTTCCTTTTACCTTGTGGACTTCCCCTGAGCGTCTGCCTTGTAACTGTTTGCTGGTTAGTGTATGGTTTGTAGTTGGCTTTGTGGCTTCCTTTCGGCTTTAACCACAAAGCTTCACAGGTCTTCTTGATGAAGAAACTTCTTCTCCCAGGACAGAAATATATGTCGTTTACGATTATATAGCAAAGGTTTTTTTTTTACAGGGTGGGGTTGCTAGCACCACGCCCTACCCTCCTCCTTTTTAGCCAGCTTGGGACTGTCTTTGTGGACATTTACTTCATATGTATAAAAATAAATTATTCTGTTATGTTTTTATAAATGTAGCTTTGATGGTCTATGTTTAAAGTTTTAGATAGGAATATGTTGCATGTTGGCTTATTTTAGGTGATATGATCACTATATACAATGTATATAGGCCATATCACAACAGCATATTTATATTTTCAGACAGTTTGACAAGTTTTAAAAGATATTTTTCTTTTAAACAGTTTAATATTATTATGTTTTTGAGCAGAAATATTTGTGACACTGTGAGCTTAATATTTTTATGTTTCTGAGCAGAAATATTTGTGACACTGTGGGCTTTACATGATACAATGAATGTTTTTTAGTTTTTGATTGATCAAATATATTTTTTCATTTTCTTACCAGATAAATAAAGTATTACAATTTCTTTTTATTTTGGAGAATCTTGTTTTGTATGCATTTTGTTTATGTATAATCATATTAAAACCAGTTCCTTGTATTAGAAATATGTGTAACAACCCATAATACTGTGGCTATATCACATATACAAATAGTTCTAAAATCAAGAAAAACCTAGTGCTAATCTTCAAAAGCAATTTTTTTTCTTATTCATATTTAATTCTTAGGTGTAGATTGATGAAAAACAGCTCTAAAGAAAAACAGCGTTAGCAAAGTTGTGACTAAAAATATTTTTTCTCATCCACTTATGTAGCTTATATTTTATAACTTTAATGATGAATTTTACAAGAACAGACTAGATGTTCCATATATTAAATTCTTACAATAATAGCATAAAGAAATTAATGTTAACATATTTAAAAATCCATTCATTGGTGACATATTAATGTAATTTTTGCAGCTTTATTTTAATGAAAAAACTTACTCTTTCTTGTGTATGATTTGAATATTTATTTGTACACATTGGCACAAATCTGAAGTAGCAAAATGTTTTTTTTTTTTTATTTTCTACATCAATTTCATTTAATCTTGAACAAAATGGAAACATATATTTGTACTGATATTAATTTGCCTTACTAATGAACTTGAGCCAGCCATGACATTTTATGATGCTTTGGGTGCAAACAAATAAATACCTAATTTTAAAACCTAACATTAAAAATATTTTGTTTTCAAACTGTTTATTAAGTCAAATAATAAGTTCATTACATTTTGTTTTTAGAAAATATTTACAAAAAGAAAATATATCTCATAAAAGCTGATGACTTTCAATCGCAATATTGTTTCAGTGAAAAGTAAATCCAGAAGTAAATCTAATTGCCAATGTAAATTAATTTTTTACATTCAAATATTTCTATGTCTCTTTCTAGTTGTTTCATCTGGGCTTCCAGTCTTTCCTTTCTTTGTTTTTTAGGATATGTATCAGTGACAACAGACAAGCTCTGATACTGATCTTGAATATCTTCCCAGTTGGCTTTTAGTCCATCTAAAATAGCTTGGCGCTCATCCTCTGTTAATTGGCGCAGTGCACCTCGCTTAAAATTTTCTGCAATGTACTGATCATATTCCTCCTGAGCTCGTTTTACCTCCTCCTTCCGCTTGACTAAGTAAGTTGGTACTTCTCCGAAATCCTGTTATTTAGTAATATATTTTTGTATTTGAGTAAAATATGTAGCCACTTTAGACAAAATATCTAACACTATTTAATGCATAGAGTGATTTTAAAGGACTAAATTTCTGAATAGTATACCACTAATGACTTACTTTCTTATGCACAAAAATCGGCTCGAAACCTGATGGGATTAGGTCATGTGTATCTCCATGTCTAGTATCAACAAACTTTTTCACAGGTAATTTAGGAACGGATGTTATGTTCTCTACAGCATTGGTGTTAATAAAGTTTTTTGTTGTCTTTAATCCCATCAGAGGTGTTTCATCTTTTTTTGGGACGGGTGGTTTTTTTCTCTCCTCACAAGGGTAATGAAAATCTTCTTCTAATGGAAACAAAACAAAACTCTTAATTCTCACGTTTTCATTAGTAGATTTACTTAAAATTGCTACTTAATTTTCACTTACTTTTGGGCAGCTGTGGCTCTTTTTCATGTTTTTTCAAATAGTCCGTAGGTTGTGGAGGGGGCACCTTTGCTGGGCCCATCGTTTTGAAACTATCCCTGCCTCCCACATATTCTTCTTTGACTGTTTCTCTAAATTTTGAAGTGTGCCTAAATCCAATTTCAACAAACTTCATTTAACATATATGTATATTTGTATAAACATACATTTATATAAACATAAAAAAGAATCCATTATAGAGCCTATAAAACCCAGAGAATTCTTAGTGCAGTCTTTGTCAGCCGCCTTTACTATCCCTAAAAAAAAGTGTCAAAAGTAACCTAGGAAGACATCCATCAGCCCTGAGAAATGTCCCATCACTCATTGCCGTTTATGAAATGATATGTTCATGATAAAACGGAAATGATATGTTCATGATGCTTAATAATAATTAAGACATTTAAAATAAAAACTTTTTAAGTATAGCCCTCTTTAAAATGATAGGAGTTAAATTGTCCACCTTAAGGGATTACTCAAGCAAGCAGTAGTAAGTAAGAAGATATCTATAAAAATTAAAAACCAACTGCATCTTTACTTGGTTACGGTATACAAGTATAGAATAGATTATAGAAAAGTATAACAACTCATATCAGATAATCATTTGTTGAATATCGATAATTGGTTATCACAAATTTCGTTGTTACACATACATCGTTTGAAAATTAAGTAAATATATCAATATTTAAAAGTTTTAATTACTTTTTGGGCCTTTTCTCTTTAGCTTCTTCCACAGTAAGAAGATTGTAAATAGAAGGCTCGTCGTAAGTGGTCATCTTGCCTTTCGAGGAGCACCGAAAATCAGATTTGTTTATTCGTAAAAGCCTCTGTGTAGCAACTGTATATAGTAACTAAGTGACATCACTAGGAAATAACCGAAGAGAGACAACTCTAGTAATAAATAGCCTAAATTAATTTTAAAAAAAACTACTTGTTTTAATTTTTTTTCTAGTGTCTAGGCCACAGATTTAACGTTGGTTATTAAAATTTAATACGACGAAATTCACAAAAAAAAATGTTCAAGAATGCTAAAAGCAAAGTAATGACTCCCTATATGTTCGCAGCTGTTTTTTTTTTTAAATCTGTCATCCAGTGGCGTAGTGAGGGGAGCGCTTAAAAGGCCCCGGGCGCGAGTTGAGCTCGCTACGCCACTGCTGACATCTGTGGTAGGCTGGGGGGGGGGGGGTGTCGTCCATTTATTATGGCAACAATTTTAAACACATTTAGGCCCCCCCCCCCCAATCGGGATAATTTTACCCCCCCCCCTCCGCAATGGCAATTTAGAAACCGTTTACATAAATACAAAGCAATACATATATTTAAAAAAAAAAAAAAAACTATAACTACAGGAATCCCATACACCAAAGCAGTGGCCGTAATAGAGTTTTTCCTAAGGTCCACAAATTACCTTTGCCTAGGGTCCCCCAATTCCTTTCACCTAAGGCCACCAAAAACAATAATACAGAATGCACTATAATACATGTATGATAAATGCACAACAGTCGTAGCATGGGGTCTCGGGGAGGGAGAGGGGCATAATCTCGCAGAAATTAATCAGAAAACAACCAATGAAAGAAAAAAACGACAACCAGAATTTTAATTTGAAATCTTAGCAGCTAGATAACACTGAAAACAATTGGATTGCCATTTCCTAATGTTATTCTCTGACCCTGAGTTATACTATCAGGTAATAACTGTTGATGCTTTGACACTTTGATTTACATGTATCATGGGTTCGGAAAGACTTATGGGTTAGAACTTTGTGTCAATTTTTAGGGACATAGAGTGGTGGTGGGGTAAGTTATATGTAAAACATGATTTTTTGGTTGTGAAGTTGTCAGTAGTGGGGAAAGATACATTTGATTTACGAAAGACTTTGTGGAATGTGCAAGGCAAATGGCCTGCATGGGGAGATGCTATTATGAAACTATTGGATGTCTCTAGTTTAGAATGCTATATAGCAAATGCCAGTTGTGTGTGTGTAGTTGCAATTATAATTATAATTATAGTAAAGTTCCCTTAACTCTAACGGGCCATTGGGGCAGATGAAGTGTAGAATTCATCTGTTTCTATAACCTCAGCATATGAAGGGGTTGTGTGGTTAGCACAACGCCCAGTCGCTCTTACTTCTCCCAACTTAAAGTCAGGTACCCATTTAAAGCTGGGTAGACTTGTGGGACGACTTTGAAACACTTTCACCTGGAAAAATTCCACATAGACTCTCAGATCGACAGTCGAGTATCTACACCAACACCACTCGGCCACCCGTCCCAATTATAATTATGGTTACTAGTAAAAGAAAAATGATACCGAGTGTGGGGGAAGATCAAGATTTGTGAATTCCAGGATTTTAGTTTATACAAGGCATCATACATCAGCAAGCATTTTTTTTGTGTGTGGAAAGATTTGAATATTTCTTGTGTTCTGATTCGTTTCTGATGTGCACTTCATTTGGGGACTTTAAGAAATAAATTTTGATCTCTGCTACGATAATTAAAAAAAAAACATTTATCACACCGAGAACTAGGAAGGAGGCCTTTAATATTTAAACAGGAAATATTATTCTTTCTTTCGATCTACACCAGACAGACTTGAGACGGAAAATATTATAAAGATAAAAGAAGAATGAAGGAATGAAAAATAAATTTAATTTATAAGAATGGCTAGATTATATCACTAGAAAAGATAATTTTGTGTGAAGTAAAATGATGATGAATCAGATTGAGATCTGTTGTGGGTTTCAGTGGGTTTCAAATGGAATATGATCATCAAATGGAGAATGTGGCTTTAAAATGCTTGAAGTGTCATTAGAGATGAAAGCTCACATAAAGTTTGTTAAAAAAAAGTTCCACACCTCCGACGGGACTCGAACCCGCAATCCCCGGCTTAGGAGGCCGATGCCTTATCCATTAGGCCACGGAGGCGGTACGATTTATTTCTTTTGTTACCATCACAATGTTTTAAATTATAAAATAAAGTAAACCGGATGTTAATTTTACTTTCTAAATAAAGAAGGGAAACAAATCATCCATATGGATTACTATTTTAAACTCATTAACGCTTAAACATGCCTCGTAGTAGAAGCAGATCACCACAGTCTAAAAGAGGTTAGTTCATAGTTTTGGATACTGTATCATCGAATACATTCCTTAATTATTTTAATTATTAATGCGGTTATCGGGATATTTTAATATATATATTTGATATTTCAGATAGAAGACGGTCTAGGTCCCGTTCTCGAGATCGTCGGCGTAAGTACATTTATATTTACGTTAAAATTAAGGCGTTAACATATTTTGAAATATATTTTTAGTGTTAAACAACATTTATGCCTAGATACTCAACTTTAAAAAGGACAGTCGTTTAAAAGGAATATTTTTAATAATTTATTATCAGATCGGAAAAAAAGGAGTAGATCTCGATCACCAAGACACCGGGCATCACCACCAAGACACAGATCTAGGTCTAATTCACCTAGAAGAAGGTAACTAAATTGTGGTTGTTTTAATTTTCAATACCAGTTAAAAAAAAAAACTTCACTACTGTTGTCATTCTGATTATTTTTATTGATCAGTACTAAATTATTTATGATTCACTGCTGCTATATATGACATGGACTACATGGTCACTGTGCAGAGTGTGCTTTACAGGAGAGTACTCACATAACTCATAAGTCAAAATGACATATGGAATGAAAGAGCTAGAACATTGGCTATTTTTAAAAAATTTAATGACTTTTTATATATTCTGTGATGTCAATTTTTATTGGAGTTTTTTATAAAATGTTTTGATTATTAAGTCCTAACTGGGATAATTAAGCCATCTGAGCCTTAGTCACTACTGTCAGAAAAACATACAGTTGGATTTGAATGAATATAGAAAAAATTTTGAATGAATTTCACATTGTATTGAAAGCTCAGAAAAAAAAAAATATATTAATGATATTGATTGATAATTAAAGCATGAAAAGCACAAATATATGGCAGTTTATTTATGGAATACACACACAATTTTTTGGCAAAAAAAAAAAAGCTTACATTAAATAAATAGCAAAAAAATTAAATAAAATAATTTTAGTACAGTTTTTCAGCTAGAATAATTTTTTCTGTCAGTATTGAAAATGATACATTATTCCTTAAATACTTCATAAAGAAGATGAAAGATGTTGATAATTAAGAATTTTACTTTAAAGATATATCTAATATTATATGGATGTTTTGATCTGTCTTCAACATTTTTCTCCAGGTCTCCAACACCACCAAAAAAAGCCAAAGAAATGTAAGTTTTTTCCCTGTTTATATTTAAAGTTCTAATTAAAATGCTGCTTTATCTAAAAAAAAAGATTTTATGAAAGACATTATTGGTTTCAATATTATTTAAATTAAACATCATTTAACATTATGGTAAATACATATGATTCTAATTATCTGATTTAAATAAAAATTCAACCCTCATTTTTTGTGGTTAACTGGTTCTCTACACTACAACATTGTATGAATTTCTGCATACTATTACTGTATTATATTTTTTATTATTGGAATTTTTTTTCTCTGTTAAAGCTGTTTAGAACATTCTAAATACGGTTATAACATGAATTAACATCCTTAATTCACCATTACATCCATTTTGCCCATAATTTTAGAAGACATAATAAAGCACATTAAAAGCTAAAAAAATATCTCATTATATTATTATTTTTGTAATTCAATTGCTTATAAATATATGCTTTAAAACCTAAATAGCTTTTTTATAGCATTTAAAGACTGTCTTAGAAGAGTGAAGCCACAAAACTTGTAGTTGTGATGTGGCTTTAAAAAGTTCTTTGGGAAAATTATTTCAATAATGTTCAAATCTAAATAAAACTTCTTTAAAGTTAGAAAAGTTTTTAAATTCTTAATCCCTTTTAAAAAAAAAAAGATAAAAAAAAACATGTATACAATTTATTTCCCTACATTTAGAGGTTTTAGTTTTTTTTTTAGATAATTACTGCACTTTTATAATTTTTTAACATAGTTATTCCTATACTTTATTCTCATTACTTAAGAGAAAGTGCCAAATCAGAAAAGAAAGTTTCAGCACCGATAGAATCAACCGCTCTTGGTAGTATAAGTTTTTTTTGGCTTTATTAAAATGACAAGCCATACTTTAATACAAATAATTTATGCTGTGATCTTTATCATTATTTGATAATTCAATGTACAACTACAGAGTATTTTTTACACTATTAAATGATTTTCATTGATTATTAAATTATTCTATTTATTAGATACAAAATTAGATGGATTAGATGAAGAACAAATGAGCATGATGAAACTAATGGGCTTTGCAAACTTTGACACCACAAAAGTGAGCCTTAATATTTTTTAAGACTTGTTTATAAACACAATGTATGTGATTGTATGTTTTACTAATTTTGGCTAATTTATCTTTTTTTTTTTATTTATACACTGTAATATGAATACTCATAATTAAAGCCATTTCTTTTTGGCTCACCAATATTCATACATTTTTCTTTACAGGGAAAAAAGGTAGATGGAAATGATATCTCTGCTGTTAATTTACAAAGAAAACGAAGATATAGGTTAGTAGATTATTGTGCTTCATATGACTTTTTCATTCTTCTTAGCATTTCTTTTTAAACATTTGTAAATGAAGTACTAACCTCAGCTTTTTCTCTATTAATTAGTAATCTTTAAAGCATATACTTTTAAAAAAAATGAAAGTATAGTTTGATTACTGCAAAAAAATTTAGCAATCTTAATTTATTTTTATCAGAAAAGTTGACATGCTTAAAATTTTTTTTTTAATTTATTTATATATTGAGTAAATAAAATTTTAAATTATGTTTTTAAAATTTGTTCAACAGGCAATACATGAATCGTAGAGGGGGATTCAACAGACCTCTTGATTTTGTTGCATAGTACCTGTATTTACTAGTTATTTCAATGTGTCTTTTCGTTTATGATCATTGTTAAATATTTTAACATTATTTTTTTAACATCAGGGCTGTTGAATTATTTAGTGGTTATGGAAGTTGAGGGATCATATCTGTGCTATCAATACAATTAAGTTCTATTTTGTTTAACTCAAATCATTATTGAAGTGCTAAATTATTGATGACCATAAAGGAAAAATAACTTTAAATTTATTATTTGTTTGCATGTCACCTTAAATCATTAAATTTAAATTAAATATTTTATCTTGTGTATATGTAAATTATTACATTATCAGGTGGTTTTTTTTTCTTCAAATAAAATTCTTGAGAAATAAAAGCATAGTTACCTTAATTTCTATGTTCTCTCTAAATATTTGTACTGTTTTTATTTTTAAAGATCAAAAGTCTTTTTTTTTTCAAACTTTCTGTAAACATTTTATTTTATAAAAAATAACAAAGAGCACGACAGAAATTAAAAAAAAGTTCCATAATTGTTTCAGCTTTTAATGTCAAAGTATAAATACAAAATAAAAATGTCAGATTACTTGATGTCTTATAAAAATCTTTGATCAAGTACTGTAAAAGTAAAGTTCCCTTAACCCTAAAGGGTCATCGGGGCAGATGAATTATGTGTAAACAGTTCCCTTAAGCCTCTCAAGGGCTTGTTGGAGCAGATGAAGTGTAGAATTTATCTGTTTCCTTAACCTCAGCATTTTAAAGGGATTGTGTTGTTAGCAATACGCCCGGCTGCCTTTACTACCCCAACCTAAATCCAGGTACCCATTTAAAGCTGAGTGGACTTTCACCAGGACCGGATAAAAACAGAAGGTTCTCACTGATGTTCAAACCTGGTACCCATCTGATCGACAGTCAAGCGCTCTACACCACACGACCACATGGAAATTTGTGGAAATAAATTAGACACTGTCTCTTTAGCACATCGCTTCAATAAAAAATTTTTCAAAACAAAATATGTTGAAGCAGGTTAAACTGTATTTATATTATAAAAAGGATATAAAAAATAATGTATATGGGAAAAAAAATTAAAATAATTTTAGAGAATATGATGTAGAGAGAAAAAAAGGATACATTCTGGCAATAAAAATAATTTTTTTATTCACCTAATTATTTAATTAAAAACTTTTCTCTATGCCGTGTTTGTATAATATTTGTGTCAGTCTTATCTAGTTATATGAGGGAGACCGCCAGTAAGTTTTTTTTTTATGAATGTATATGTAAAAGACATGGAGTGGATTTCAAGTAAATGAATATCTTGAAAACAAGCACGAGGCGTGAGTGTTGACGGTCTTAGTCATATTTAAAAAATGCTATATAATGGTACTGTGTTTATTGAACATAGTTAGCATAATCATTCATAATAAAATGACTACAAGTTTAAATATATTTAACTGATTTTTATATAAACCGTACATGTTAGTCTAAAAATTTATACAAATATATAAACCTATGCTCATTTGTGCTTTGTATATAGCATAAAAACATCAATACATTTTTTTTAAGAGTTATGACCAACAACACTCACACCTCATCCCAGCTTGTAAACAAGATAGTGTTATTTTTTTTTAGTTGCCAATTAAAGATTCAACAGACATGCTGTGAATTAATTTTCAAAATGTTTCCTCATTTAAAAATTAAAAAATGGACATATCAGAAAATAGCTTGAATTTGAAGCTTTATATACATATAATGAAAAAAAAATTTTTGATAACATTTTCTAAATCATAGATATTTACTAAATACATAAAATGAAAAAAAAATATTTTTATAACATTTTCTAAATGATAGATATTTACTATATAAAGTACCTTATCAGGAACTTTTTAATTTAATGCTTAATAAAAGTGAAACATTAAATAGTGTTATTTAAGAATTAAATCCTGTTGATCTTTTACAGTGATGTGAAAGTGTTATAGATTTAATTCTTTTAATCATACACTGGTTTAAAACCAGTACCTCCATTTCTGTCTCCTTTAAATGGGACCATTTAGTCATTGCCTGTTAGAGCATTGGTTGGAATAGCATCAAACTGTCGCAGTTCAAGATATCGACTGTCATCCAGCTCATTACCAGAAAGTGCTATGTTACGAAGATCCGGCATCTCAGCAAATGGCAGCCAGTCAGTTCCTAGTCAACAGAGATTAAATGCTAACAGTTATAAAAAAATATTTATACAATAAATAAAAACAGCATCTAATAGAAAACATCAATAAAAAGTTAACACTTGTATAATAAAGGTTTAAAATTCTTCCTTTTGAACTTAGTTTAAAAAAAAGTCATTTCTAAATTTATTTTTTCACAATAAATATGAATAATAATTCACTTGGCTTAAAAATCTGTCAAGTCAAAATTGCTTTCTTGTAAAATGGAAGCTTGAGTTAACTTAGACTTACCAACAGGTAATCCTTGCTCTCTGCGTGAATGTTCGGAATCAAAGAATGTCTGGTGTTCTTCCCAGTGCCTGTCACAGGCGGCACAAAGAAAATCTGACTGAAAGCCAAAACAAGGACATCCTGGTAAGAACATATAATAAAACATTATAATTTCTTTTCATACTATTCAGCTCCATACTAAAAATAATACAGTTTGAGAATGAGATATATCAAAAGAAATTATGATAATAATGATTTAACAATATTAAAGTTTTTATGACAATCAAAATTTAAATTTAAAAAGTTGGCTTAAAAAATATTGATATCTTACCAGACATTTTACAACGATGTGGCCTGTTAGGATCATGGAAATTATGTGTGTGCTTACATTTACATTTCGCTCTCCAAGAAACTGGATCAAAACCAGGTCTTTTAGGCAACCAAAATTCCCCAATGTCCTCTGGTCTGTTTGGAATCCACATATATGCTTTACATGAACATCCTGGTATTTGGCAAGGTACTTTTATACTCTTTGCTAATAAAAAAATATATGTTCATATTGTAATAAACATTTAGAGAAAAAATATCCTAAAACAGTATTAATAGAATTTTCATACATATTTTTTTTTGAAACTGCAAAAGTCTTTATTAAATATTTATTATAAAAAAGTAAAAAAAAAAAACAACATAATGCATGTAAAAGCGTTCAACAAAATTTTTTTTTGTGTGAAAATTATGCAGGCAAATGTATATATACAGCGTTATTCATTATTTTCTCTACCTAAGAACACTCAGAAAAAAAAATAGATTACCATGATACTGTGCATGCTCTGACAATTTATGGTCACAAAAACATCTAGATGTATAAAAGACACGTTGGCAGTCATGCTGGAAGTCAGGACATCTCCATCCAATATAAATTCCTTAAATAAAAAAAAAAGAATAAAAAAAATGCAGATGAAGGGAGGGGCCCTGATTTTCCAAGAAAGTCAGAGTTTGTTGAATTTCTGATGGCTGCTCTGTGGTTTGACAGTTCTAACTTGCAATTTTATGATTTTTAGAAACTAATTAGAATACCAAAATAGGTATATTAAATATGTATTACCAGTCTTTTGAGCTTCAATGGCTGCAGCTGTTTCAACATCAAAAAGTTCTTTCAATTTAGGAGCAAAGTCATCATTCATGGCCTTTGCCATTGAGACAACATCATATTTTTCAGCTGGTTTTATGACCTCGCATTTTATAGCCTGGAGCGAAAATAACAATAAATAATGTTATTATTTCATCAACCATGATAAAATACCTATTTCTTACAATGATATAGGCTATCAAGCTTAGTTGAAATAAAGAGACTCATATTATTTAAACGTTAGCAGAGAACATTAGTTTAGAAAGGAGTCTTTCTAAGTTGAAAGTAATTTAACCCATATCTTGCTATTTGTATTATGATATTTTGCCAAAAAAAATACTCAATTACAAATTTATGGCAGTGAAATATAGCTAGTTTTATTATTACCATTATTTTTTTACCTGAATGTAATTTAGATTTTAAGATTCAGCACGATTAGTACTTTCATAATTCAATATAAATGCAAAAACTGAATTTACTTTATGCCTTCAGAACATACATTCCATCAACTTTTTAATGGGTAACTGAGCATTTTGTAGTTTTTGCATGACACCTTGCTGTCCTGTTGATTTCAATGCTAGACTTGTCCCAGCCTGGGAGATTTTTTGGAAGTATTAATGCTTCTAGCATGAAGTAGTATTAGATAAGAGCATTAAAAAAATGATTTTAAAATATTTATTATATCCTGTAAACATTCTAACCTGAGTTTTATTTCCAGCATTAGGTTTTCTTTGTATACCACTTGAACTAGATCCTTTAGAAGCATTTTTAGTATCCAAATGCTTTAAAACAAATAAAACATCACCAATAATGTGGTTGCAAAGAATTATTTACTTGTAATTACCAGTTAAAAGCTAAAAAATTACAGTAACTGTGGAGGCTAAAATTAATCATGGCCTTTCATAGACCAGGAATGGCAAATAGGGGCATGCGGAAAGATTTTAAAACAATTGTGGTCGTGTGGTGTAGAGCGCTCAACTGTCGATCATATTATAAAAACAGCTACAACATAAGGTATTAGTAAAGGCATTTTTGATGCATTTCTGTTTGGCATCCCTATCGTAGCCCATTTTCAGAGAGACATCAGTCATCAAAATCTCACCTGGTAGAAAGGTGTACATTTTGATTGCTTTTTCCATTGCTGAAGAATGAAGTCGAATATGTTAT